>CM066567.1:46180195-46232695 GCA_033816785.1 Picus viridis | reverse complement strand
GTATTCAAGGTGTGGCCTCACCAGCGCCAAGTACAAGGGCATGATCTCTTCCCTGCTCCTTCTGGTCACACTATTCCTGATACAGGCTGGATTCTATTGTCCTTTTTGCCTACCTGAGCACACTCCTGGATCATGACTTTCAAAAAGCCTTTGACAGCACACTGCTGGCTCATGATTTTTGAAAAGCCGTTGAAAATGTTTCCCACAAAATCTCATAGGAAAACTCTTGGATGAGAATCTGATCTGCTGGATAAAACACTGGCTTGAATGATGAGCCCAAAGAGTGGTGGTCAGTGGAGTTAAATCCAGCTGGCAACTGCTCACAAGTGGTGTTCCTCAGGGCTCAGTACTGGGACCACTCCTGTTTAACATCTTTATTGATGGTAAGGACATAGAGTGTAAGGAGGCTCTACAGTGGGACTTGGACAGATTGGATAAATAGCCCAACGTTAATGGGATGAGCTTCAACAAGGCCAAGAGCAAGGTCCTGCACTGGGGTCACAACAGTCCATGCAATGTTACAGGCCCGGGGGAAATGCATCTGGAAAACTGTCTGGCAGAAAGGGACCCGGGGGTTCCGATTGACAAGTGGCTGAATATGAGCCAGCAGTGTGTCCAGGTGAGCAAGAAAGCCAGCGGCAGCCTGGCTTATATTAGAAGTGCTGTGTAGGGAGTAGGGAGGTGGTGGTCCCCCTGTACCCAACAGTGGTGAGGCTACACCTCGAGTATTTTGTCCAGTTTTGGGCACCTCAATACATGAGAGATTTTGAAGTTCTGGAGTGTGTGCAGAAGAGAGCAAGGAGCTGGCTGATCCACCAAACTCCGCAGAAAGTTTTGGAAATCTTCTAAGTTTTTAGAGTTTTTCAGACAGAAAAAAAAAGCTGTATGATACTTGTAAATATCAGTGATTACACTTTGAGAAGCAAGGATGGAAATATTACTGAAGGTTTATGGAGATGTACATTTTGACAGGAAATGACAATTTTTTGTCATACCAACTTGAAGGGCATAATGAGTTTTCAAAAGGATTTGCTTTTGCTCTCAAACTGTCTTCAAATGCTGTCAGTTACTTTCCAAAGGTTGCAGTTGACCTCTAACTGTGAATTCTTGTTCAGTTCTCTGAGCATACAGTTCCAAGAGCACCTATTTGGAATCAATATCCATTTTTCTAAGATATTTATGGATATTACAGGTTTCTTCCTAGAGAAATTTGAATTTATCATGACTATTGTCTGTAGTGTATAGATAGTTGCAGGGTTATCAGTCTTCTATATTATACCCTGGCTATGCCCTGTTGTAAGTGTCAGAGATTTTTGTGGCAATCCAGAAAAACTATGTAACAGCAATTACAGTATTCAGTAAAGATATATTAACATCTCAAGTAGCAAAACGTTTCAGGTGGGACTTGCCCACTTTAGCTCTACCTGTGTGAAATTTATCTGTCTGAAATACTCTCTCTATAATGTGAATCCCCTTTCTAGCAAAGACAGAGAGTATTCATTTCTAGGAGAAATGAGTTGAACTATCCATTTTCAGATGGTACCTTTATGAAATGGCTAAATTGGCTGGAGTCAACCCTAGAAGACAATTGTCTATACAATAAATAAAGAGATGTAGATGCATCTAGGAGATGGATAACTCAAGATGAGTATGCTGATTCTAAAACACAGTTCTTTTAATGCAGCTCATTGTTTGTGTACTGACAGTCATGCTAATCTGACTTCTGGGCTGCAAGCTCACACTGCTCATGTCCAGGTTCTCATCCATTAGCACCCCTAAGTCCAAGTCCTTTTCCACAGGGCTGTTTTCTATCACCTCCTCCCTTTGTCTGTATTGATAGTGAGGACTGTTCTGTACCACAAATAGTAATGAAAATGGGATTCTTGGTGAATGATGTTTTGCATTTGTTGGTGAGGCAAGGATTCAAACAGACTAAATAGAAAGTTAAGTATGTAATTCTCCCTATATTTATGTGCTAAGGTGCCCCTATACTAGTGCATGTACATGCAACTGTGAAAGAGCATTTACACTATATTTTCCCATTTGATATGTATGGTTTTACATTGCAAAGCATTTTATTTTGAACATCAAAGTCATTCTTTATGACAACTTACTGAAATGTCATACACATGGTATTTAAATCCTTTATATTGGCTGAGCTGGCAGAGCCATTCTATTTAATTGGCAGAAAAGCAAATATGGTCTGCAGACTGTAAATGAATAAAACTAGGTTTCTAGGGAATTACATTATTGGCAGATTGGTGAAGGGATTATAAGAATTCCACAAGGGAATTTCCCTTTTATCAGTTGAAGAAGACTACTATGGTAGGCTTTTGACCCTGCTATAAAGCTTTGTCTTCTTCTGTGCTTGCAAAGGAGACAATCTATTTCTCACTCTTCCCATGTTGCTGATTTGTGCTTTAAACCAAAGAAAACAAAACAAAGCACATAATCCCCTCAGGTAACTGATAAGAAAAATATTAATATCTTTATTCCTAAAGACATGAAATCATCTGCCTTCCAAGAATGAAAATCGATAAATTCCAAACACAAATAAGATTAATATGCCTATATTCCTGAACAGGTAATTGGAGAGATGCAGTGAAGAGGTTTTGGGTTTTAGGGTTATTAACACATGATTTTAAGAAGTTAACCATTGGGTTTAGTAATCAGATAAGACTCTTGCCAAAAGTGATTGGTTTTGTTGTGAACTGTATCTACATGTCCTAGACTTTTTATATGACATTACCTTTGAGAGCGGTCAACAATCTGAGTTTGACCTATGCTTCCTTGGTTTTCCCTGGTGTGTTCAGGCTGCATCCACCGCATTTGCTTCAGGTAGCTTCAGCATTTACTGCTGGCCTTTCTTGTACCCTGGTAAAGAGGCAGCCCCCTATGGCTCAGCCTCTCTAGCCTCTAGAGGTCAATTGTGGTGTCTCTGACCACTCCAGTAACTGAAGACCAGATCATGTACCCAGTACCAAGGGTACTTTCTTTATTGTTTAAAACATGTCCTGTGTTTGAAGCAATTAATGTGATTTCTAATGATGATTTTATAGAACATCCTTTATTTGGGTGCTAGAGATGGAGAAATAATTCCTTCCCTCAGCATTCTCAACACTTCTGAGCTTATTTTAAGATCTGTAAAATGCCTTCAGGAATTTTAGGTGCCTTTTTCTGCTCTTAGTTCAGCAATTTTTTTCCTCACTGATTCCATTCTAGCTCCTGGAAATGGTAATGAATTCATTTTACTTGCTTAATCTTGGATAATCAGCACTTCCCTTCAGTAAGCAAATGTTGGTTTTGGGGAACAAAAACAAATGTTCCTTCCAGATTCTGTTATTTGTTTTCCTTTTATTGTGTTGATTTCAATCTGTGGTTGTCTTGGTAGTCTGGAAATGCTTTGGCATTTTGGCATATTCTAGGTGGAAGCCAGGCAACTGTTCCAAAATTACTTCCATAAGGATGGAAATGTGTTCAGAGTGACAAGCCTCAGTTATCCTTGTTGCATCTCCTAGAACACTGCAGAAGCTGTAAGACACTAAGCTTGTTAGCAAGTAATTCTCTGAGATTTAGGGGTACATACGTTGAAGTAGAAACCTGTAAAACCAAGCAGTTCCTATTTTCTTACACTGAAAAGTGCCCCAAAGTGAGATATTAAACTGTGAAATGACTCCACAGTTGTTGGTGCCTCTTCCTTTTCTTTTACTTGTTAGTGTTATTACCACTGGACTGGTATCTTTCGTCTGGAAAGCATAGATGATGCTGCTTAATGGAAGAAATGTCTTTGTTTGGACTGATTATTTTTTTTGTAGATCAAGTCAAGATACATTATTTTCCAGCATCTGTGAACTACCACTGTAGGACTCAGGTGATGTGATCCATTGTGAATTGCTGAGAATCCCTCCCTATGCTCTGTTCAGGATTTAAAAAAGGCAGGAAAAATAAAAGCTCTTTCACCCAGCCTCAGAGCCAATACTTCATTTTATTTGTACAGCAGCTAGCAGATTTCATCTGTGGAATTGTATGTGTTGCAAAAGAGGCAGAAAAGTGATGAGAATAGTAGATTTGGTATTTGAAAACAACTTTAAACAATCCACTGCTTAGTCAACAGCATGGATTTAAATATGTATGTGTGTGTGTATGTGTACATTTCTGGCCGTTTGAGGCTGTAGGTGCCTCTAAGAACCACAAAGTACCGAGCTCAGGAGGGTCAGATAGTCCAGGACATGGACCAGAAGTTGTATTTCATACCTGTAAGTCCTGTATCCCTATAAAACTGTCTGCAAAATCAATTTCCTTCCATTTTCCCTCCCTCTTTTCTCCTGGGAAGGATGCCCAGGCTCTTACTTCTCTTGACAGGGGAGTGAGGCCTGATGGCTGGAGCACCTCTCCTGTGAGGATAGACTGAGGTAGTTGGGACTGTTCAGTCTGGAAAAGAGAAGGCTCCAAGGAGACCTTATTGTGGCCTTCCAGTACCTTAAGGCAGCCTACAAGAAAGCTGGGGAGGGACTTTTTAGGATGTCAAATAGTGAGAGGAGTAGGGGGAATGAAAAAAAAAAAAAAAAAGAAGAGGGTAGATTGAGATTGGATGTTAGAAAGAAGTTCTTCACTGTGAGGGTGGTGAGACGCTGGAACAGGTTGCCCATGGAGGTAGTGGAAGCCTCATCTCTGGAGGTTTTTAAGGCCAGGCTGGATGTGGCTCTGAGCAACCTGATCTAGTGTGAGGAGTCCCTGCCCATGGCAGGGGGATTAGAACTAGATGATCCTTGAGGTCCCTTCCAACCCTGACAATTCTATGATTCTATGTTGGCCAGCTTCATTTGCTTTCTCCAACTGGCTTCAGCCGAGTTTTTGTTTGATATGTGTGGGTTAAACCATCACAGCAATGCTGCCAATTAGGCCTGGAGCTGCCCAACTGGGGCCTGGAGTTGCCAAGCTGAAGTTTTTGCTGCATCACAATGGTGTTGGTCTGGTGGGTCAAGAGGCTTGGTAGGGAGGGTGCATGATGGCTTGGGTTTATTAACCTGGTTTAAAGGGAGATTTGTGTCAAGCTTTGGCTTAATAAGCTTCTGTATTAAACCCAAACTACGAACTTTTGTGTATTTTATATGCTTTGTACCGTTGCATATAGCTGTGAATAGCCTTTGCATTTAAGCTTTCCAATCCTATCCAATTCTATCCAATACTTCATGTGAGCAATTTTTTTTGCCCCTTTGGAAGAGGTAAAAGAGAAACCTGTCTCGCCCTAAACCATAACATTTTGTGTGCTACACATGATGATTTATTCAAAGAGATTCAGATTGAAAGTTTTCATTGCTTCTGTTTTGTTGTGTTTTGTTTTGGTTTGGTTTTTTTTTTTCCAACTGTTATAGATGATTTAATAAAATTTATTATTTCTACTTGTTAGCATTGTCATCTTTCTTGAAATAAACACGTAGACAATATGTGTTCTTAAATTATTGACCCACACATATAATACTGTATATGGTATTGTATGTCTTTTAAGATGACTTCAGTTTTCAAGGCATCATTTTTTCTGCTTTTCATGGTGAACAAAATCTTGTCCCACTACACTTCCCAGTCATATTCTATCTATTTTTTTCTTTTTGGTGTGCATAAATTATTTATAAAAAAATTAAAATACCTTTAAAATCTTTATTAAAAGTAAAGGTTCATAGTCTATATTATCTCTTCACTTATTCTGCAAATTGCCATCAAACTCTTCAGCTCGACACAGACAAAAGTACCACTTAATGTGAATGAGTGCTAGAATTTGAAATCTTTAGAATTAGAATAGAATAGAATAGAATAGAATAGAATAGAATAGAATAGAATAGAATAGAATAGAAAGAATAGAATAGAATAGAATTAACCAGGTTGGAAGATACCTACGAGATCATTGAGTCCAACCTATCATCCAACACTATCTAGTCAACTAAACCAACTAAACCATGGCAACAAGCACGCCATCCAGTCTCTTCTTAAACACCTCCAGTGATGGTGACTCCACTACCTCCCTGGGCAGCCCATTCCAATGGCCAATCACTCTTTCTATGAAGACTTCTTCCTAACATCTATCCTAAACCTCCCCTGATGCAGCTTGAGGCTGTGTCCTCTTGTTCTGGTGCTGGTTGCCTGGGAGAAAAGACCAATCCCCACCTGGCTACAGCCTCCCTTCAGGTAGTTGTAGAGAGCAATAAGATCTCCCTTGAGCCTTCTTTTCTCCAGGCTAAGCAACCCCAGCTCTCTCTCAGCCTCTCCTCATAGGGCTTGTGCTCCAAACCCCTCACCAGCTTTTTTGCCCTTTATGCATCATCAAAGTCTTAATACTATGAGGATATGCTACAGTCTATAGCGAGAAAGATCAAGAGAAGTGTTGGTTTAGTTCATATCACAGGTTAAGATAACTAAAGATCTTGCATTTGACATCTGTGATGCCATTTGTAATGATGAGATATAAAGTGAATGTGATTTGTATTAATATAATCTGTCACTCTACCTTTCAAAATGTATCTACTTATACAGCAGGTGTTGATACACATGACTATTTTCTTCCACAATAATGATGCCATGTATTATTTAAACATATTTATGTTAAGCACCTTTCTTCTTTCTTTGTATTCCTTCTTTTCTCCCATTGGTTGTGGTTTGGGTGGGCTTTCTGTTTGTTTGGGTTTTTTTCCATTGATAGTTTGAGGAGACCTTGGTGCTCTGTTTTCCCGAAGGCAATCAATTTTATAGTATCCAGTCCTACAAGGGTTCTAACCAAGTTCCCTATGTAGGTGATACTATCCGAAAAGAGATGTGGGATGGGAGCAGAGCTCTGCTTGATTTCTTCTGCAAAATTCCAGTGCCTGTTGGCCTGCAAAAATCAAATGACTTAAAGCAGTCAGCTGATTCCCGGTGAAAGAGTATTTGGACAAATCGCTGAAGTTAATACTTACTGGATTGGCATCTAATGAAAAAAACAACCAACCCAAACCCCAAAACAATCTTGAAAACCTCACCTCTGAAATGTAACAAGTGCTGTGCGGGAAACATAAAATGAAGTCTTAATTCCTAATGAAATCCACATCTTAGTACAGTTTAATGTCACCAGCAGGGAAACCTTACTACTTGTCATGACATCACACACTTTCTAGCAAGCATTCACCATCTCTTTTGAGAGGGATTTTCACTTTTCATAAGAACTACAGTATTAAAATATCATTTGTCAGTGTTCTATTTCGCACTACATATTGTGCTCTTTCTTTACAAAAGGACAGTAGTGCTGTGAGACTTAACTCACCAAACAAGACAAATAACTATAGAATTTCAATACGGTTTGTTTTAAAACTGTTCTTCACAGAACTGATATAAAATTTCTTAGTCTTGTATTTGTAATCCTGTCAAACATTTTACCAGATCATGAATCTGGATATTTTTCAGCAGCCGAAAGCAGAATGCATTTTATCCAGTACAATTCAAAATTATGCTGTGATAGCTTGAAGCATTTTGATCTAAAGTCAGCATGCATAACCTGTCTTTCCTGCTGTGCTTTCTAATTCTGTCATCTGTTTTTCAATTAATTTAATTTTTTTTTTTTTTTTTTCTTCAGTCTTTCCATTAAGGAATACTTGTAGTTGTTGTCACTCTTCATAGACCTATTAACTTGTGGAGTCACTGTGTTGTCTTTCATGTTGAGTTGTTTGTTTGATTGATTTATTTTCCATAAGGGATGCACGTTTTTGGCTGTCTTTTCTAAAGCTGAGGAACTGTGGCTGTTCAGCTCTGATAAGGTAATTGGTAAACTCTGATTAGTAAACTCCGATGAGGTTACCAATCACAGTCTTTGCAGAGAGAGTCATAACAACAGGGGGTAAGCCAGAAAAGGTCTCCTTTGTTATGATATCATCTATAATTTAACTGAGGTCTGTTCAATACAACTGATAACTAGACATGGCTAATCCATTAAAATAACATGCTTCTAGTCCTTCTAGTCCCACAGATGTGATGGTCAGTGTAATTGAACTTCTGCAAGAGATGCAGGAAAAGGGCTTAGAGACATCTGCTGAGAGCCTGCAAGCTCTCAAACTTCTCAAGCCACATTGACATTATTCTGTCAGTTGTAAAAGTAGCAAATTCCCTCAAACATTAATATGATGAAAGAAAAGGATAAATTATGTTATAATGCAAGTAGGACAGCCTGGCACCACCACATATCTGACCACACTCCTTCTTTGATATTTTAAATTGTTACCCCATAATCTTACTTTCCATGATATTATAGCATGGGGGTACTGGTCAATACTAGTCTGAACAAGAGCCAGCAGTGTGTCCAGGTGGCCAAGGAGGCAAATGACATACTGGCCTGGATCAGGAATAATGTGGCCAGCAGGAGCAGGGAGGTCATTCTGCCCCTGTACTCGGCACTGGTTAGGCCGCACCTTGAGGCCTGTGTCCAGTTCTGGGCCCCTCAGTTTAGGAAAAATGTTGACTTGCTGGAACGTGTTCGGAGAAGGGCAACAAAACTGGGGAGGGGTTTGGAGCACAAGCCCTATGAGGAAAGGCTGAGGGAGCTGGGATTGCTTAGCCTGGAGAAGAGGAGGCTCAGGGGAGACCTTATTGCTCTCTACAACTACCTGAAGGGAGGTTGCAGCCAGGTGGGGGTTGGTCTCTTCTCCCAGGCAACCAGAACAAGAGGACACAGTTTCAAGCTGTGCCAGGGGAGGTTTAGGCTGTTCTTCATAGTTCTTCAATAGAAGTTCTTCATAGAAGGAGTGATTTGCCATTGGAACAGGCTGCCTGGGGAGGTGGTGGAGTCACCATCCCTAGAGGTGCTTAGAAAGAGACTGGATGGGGTGCTTTTTGCCATGGTTTAGTTATTAGATAGTGTTGGATGATAGGTTGGATTCGATGATCTCAAAGGTCTCTTCCAACCTGCTTAATTCTATTCCATTCCATTTGCTCTCACCTGTATATTGTTATCTATCTGCTTGCTTGGATCAGTCTGGGAAAGACCTTCCCTGGAAGACAAAGAAGGGGCTGTTTGCTCCAGCTTGCCTGAGCTTTATCTTGTGAATAAATACAGCTGCACAACCACTGTATCAGGCTGAGTGTAGTCTGTCAGAAAAAAACCCAACAAAACAACAAAGCAGCAGAAAGTGGGGTCATTATGCGCAAGTGTTGAAGAAATATGTCCATTTAACGTGTAAGAAACAGTAAAATCTCAGTTTCATAAATCTGAGAGTGACTGGTCTCAGACTGACTTCTTGCAGTAAGACACTGAATATTTAACTTCTGTGAGCTGTGTATTCTGAAAATAATACAGGAAAATATTTTTGGTTATGGTGAAATAATCTGAACCTGTACCTGGCAACTGTATTGTGGGTCAGTTTTTCAAGGCAGTGTGTGCACAGACTGAGGTGAACTACTCTGCCATAGAAGCCGTATTTGAAGCTTTAGCCATCACCTGCTTAATGCATAGTCTGTCTATAGTGCAATATAATTACTATCAGTAATGTGTTACAGATATATCTGAATCACAGAGTTGCATTTACTTAATAGGTAGATAACACAAAATCTGGAGTTTTTTGGTAATGATCTTCAAAAGTGTTTTGGTCAGGCCAATATGCAAGCTACTATGGGATATTCAGTCTGAAAATAGAAATGTCAATGAATCTCTCATAAAAGTGTGTATGAAATAGTTCAGGACAGGCAGAAATTTCAACATGCTGGTACAAGACTGAATTACCTTTTCATCTGGGCAGTAGGGTTTGGGTGTTGCGTTCATTACACGACGGCTGTGTCAAGCATTACTTCACATGTACTATTTAGAATCAAAATCATGGAATGGTCCAGGCTGGAAGGGACATCTGAAGCTCATCTAGTCCAGCCCCCACTGCAGTAAGCAGGGGCATCCTCAACTAGACCAGGCTCCCAGAGCCCTGTCAAGCCTTACTTGATATTATGCAACCTGTTTTATCTTTCCAGAAAAGAACAGAAAATAAACAAATGAGGCAATATGTATGAATCAGCAGTTATTGCTCTGAACCTTCTTCTCATGTCGAGGTGAAATATTCTGTGTTAAAGTTTGTATCCATTGCTCCTTGTCTTATTATTGTGCAGCACCAAGAAGAGATTGGTCCCCTCCACTTGACACCCACCCCTCAGATATTTATAGACATTGATCAAATGCCTTCTCAGTCTTCTCTTCTCAAGACTAAACAGACCCACGTCTCTCAGTCTCTCTTCATAAGGGAGATGCTCAAGTCACCTAATCATCCTCTTGGCTCTCTGCTGGAGTCTCTCCAGCTGGTCCTTGTCCCTCTTGAATTGGGGACTCCAAAATTTGACATAGTATTGCAGATGTGGTGTCACTATGGCAGAATAGAGGAGGAGAAGAACCTCCCTAGACCTGCTGGACACAGTTTTCTTGATGCATCCCAGGATACCATTTGATGAGAAATAGCAAGGCCTTAGATACTCTTTCTTTTGGGTGGTTGTTGGGGCTTTTTTTGGCACAAAATGTAAGTTCTTACCTCTAAGACTGTGTCCTAAAGACCAAACAGGGCAACTTTGTTTAGGTCCTGAATCTTACTCTGTTAGAAAATTCACTCATTTTTTAAAAACCTCTCAACAAGGAAGTGTCCCAAAGCTAGGATGGAATTTAGGCTCTAAAGCAGAAATATGAAGCCACCTTCTGCTCTCAGGATGGAAGGTTCAGGCTCAAAGAGATAATTCAGATTTTGTACAGTGAAGAATGTTTGGCTCTCTCATCTCATTGTAAATGATTATTAGCACTTCTGTGGTGACTCCTGTATTTCTAAATAAAGATTCCATTCTTCTAGACCCTTTGGTTAAGGTGCCTCTAGATATCTTCTACAGCCTTTTTATTTTGAAAAACAGAATTTCTTTCTTTTTAATAACTCATCTAAAAGTTATTGACCAGATTTTATGACAGAGTAAGCATAGTGTCCATTCTCTGAAACTAGTCAAGAATGGAGACTATTATTCAGTCAATCGCCAATAAATCTTTTGTTCTGCTGAGACATCCACACTGCCACATTGGGATTTTAGATGTCAGAGAGGGTTCAGTGTAGAACATAACATAACCTCAACCTGATGAAGAGATGATTGATACAGCTGATTTATCCTTCTCTGCTCAGTCATTGCTCTCCTGTTCTTTCGTCATTGTCTCATGTGTGACTGCTTTGTAGATCAACCAAGGACACTAGATGTTTACTGAAGGATGGTCAACAAATAAGTTTCTAATGCTGCCAAGTCCACCTGTTTACATTGACTATCAGTAAAACTAACACACAAGTAAACTGATACTTTGAGAATATTTTCTGGGAAGAAACAGATAAATTAGTTTACAGTGCTTCTAGATACTTGTCCTGTTTTGTTGAGTTAATAGAGTGCAGCTGCACTGTGCTTGCAGTAGTGGGGGGAATAAAGATATGGGAGAGCTATTAAAAAATCTTATAGAGAATTTAGAACTCTGTGAAGTTGTCCATCTTCTACCAAGCAAAGGGTAAATAATTATTTTGTATTCTCTTCAAACACAAAATATTAACAGTTCATAAGACAAAGTGAGCTTTTTATGGAAACAGTTGCTTACAGAATGTGACACTATTTTTGTGTTTTCAGAAAGATTTTCCACTTACAAATCCGTAGGATAAGGAGAGTCATTTGACAGCAGAGTGCTGGAGAGCTGTGCCATGCTCTGAATCAGTCTGTGCCCTGCCAATTCCTTTTAAATTCACCTCAGTGCAGCAAACAGTCACCTGTGTAGTGTATTCAAGGGCTTTACAGGCAGGAAATTCAAGGAATGTACCCTGATCAGTTCAGCATAATCTTATTGGGGTTGCTTAGCCTGGAGAAGAGGAGACTCAGGGGTGACCTTATTGCCCTCTACAACTACCTGAAGGGAGGTTGTGGACAGGTGGAGGTTGGTCTCTTCTCCCAGGCAGCCAGCGCCAGAACAAGAGGACACAGTCTCAGGCTGTGCCAGGGGAGGTTTAGGCTGGATGTTAGGAAGAAGTTCTTCACAGAAAGAGTGATTGCCCATTGGAATGGACTGCCCGGGGAGTTGGTGGAGTCACCATCACTGGAGGTGTTCAGGAGGAGACTTGATGGGGTGCTTGGTGCCATGGTCTTGTTGTTTAGGTGGGTTGGATTGGTTGATGGGTTGGATGCGATGATCTTGAAGGTCTCTTCCAACCTGGTTTATTGTATTGTATTGTATTGTATTTCTGCTTTTACCTACAAATACTTCAGTGTCTTCCATCTATAAAGCCTATGCTTGTTCACCCAACTCTCTTCATTATCATTTACACTGTGCATTAGACATGGCTTCCAAGTTTTCTTTTAGTAAGATGCTTTTAGCTCTTTCCCTCGCCAGTTTTAAGACTGTTTGCTAGTGCTTGTTCCTTCTTTTATGATTTAGTTTAAAACTCTCTTACACACTAGGTATCCATCAGTCCAACCATTTAATGAACCATGGTATACATAATTAAAAAAATTTTGGTTTGCTGACTGTTTCCTAAACACCTTTTAATGACTAGTGTGGAATCTGTCAGGATGAACAATGATTAGCAGATAAATGAATGGCATAGGGTAGCATTTTTAAGAAAGAATCACTTGTAAACCAGCAATGTCATTTCAATTTGCAAAGCAGCTGATCTAAGTATTCATATCAATGTAGGAGCAGCAGCTTGTCATGAGCTAACCACATAAATATTTACTTACGGCCTTGGATCTTTTACAGGCATTAGTTCATGTTCCAGGGAGTCAATGGACTAGAAAAGTGAGTTCATAAAATCCCAAGGAACAGCAGAGCATATTGAGACATTATAAAATTAAGCATTTACTGGATGAAAAAAAAAAAAGCAGGAAACCTTCTCTTTTCTAATAATTTTGTTTTCACTAGCTGTAGTCATGCTACCTTTACTTGGGAAATATTTTTCACTTTCTTCTAATGTCTTACAAAACTGTGACCTGATGTCCTAGACTTAATAGCAGAAAAATTGGTGATGTTCTCAGCACTCACAGGTTGAGGCAGAAGCTTGTATCCAGATGGCAATAGAAAAAAATCATGAAAATCATTCTCCAGTTGTGGTCTGCTATGTCCTTTATGAGTCTTTTAGAGCATAAGAGACAGATTTATATACATAGTATAAACCTAGGACTCTAATGGGCTGCTGATGCAGAAAAACATGGCCCTTGGTCTGGCTAGAGGTTCAGCAGAGAAATGAAGTACCACAAATTCTGGACACCTGGAAGGAGAAGAACTTTCTGTAGATTAAACATTCTACACTAAGAGTAATGTAATGCAATGTAATGCAATGTAATGCAATGTAATGTAATGTAATGTAATGTAATGCAATGAAATGCAACGGAATAGAATAGAATAGAATAGAATAGAATATAGAATAGAATAGAATAGAATAGAATAGAATAGAATAGAATAGAATTAACCAGGTTGGAAAAGACCTTTGAGATCATTGAGTCCAACTTATCATCCAACACTATCTAATCAACTAAACCATGGCACCAAGCACCCCATCCAGTCTCTTCATAAACATCTCCAGTGACAGTGACTCCATCACCTCCCTGGGCAGCCCATTCCAATGGCCAATCACTCTTTCTATGAAGAACTTCTTCCTAACATCCAGTCTAAACCTCCCCTGGTGCAGCTTGAGACTGTGTCCTCTTGTTCTGGTGCTGGCCACCCGGGAGAAGAGACCACCCCCACCTGGCTACAACCTCCCTTCAGGTAGTTGTAGAGGGCAATAAGGTCACCCCTGAGCCTCCTCTTCTCCAAGCTAAGCAACCCCAACTCCTTCAGTTTCTCCTCATAGGGCTTGTGCTCCAGACCCCTCACCAGCTATGTTGCCCTTCTTTGGACACGTTGATTTACGTATTTGCTGAGCATTCACAGCAGGAAATAAAATCACCAGGAACTGAGCTTTGTAAATACTCTGTGCAGTGACAAAAGAAATCCTAAATATTTGAACTGAGTTGTTTTGAGTCTGTGTGTGGCAGGAGAGTGGGCTATAGGGCTAAACAGCTTCTCCTGTAAGAAGTTTCTAGAAACACCCATGGCTCCAGGTTCAACCTGCCTCTGTCCAAGGCTGAGCCAACCAATGATTGTGGAAGCATCTGTGTAATACCATATTGGGGAAGGGGAAAAAATGTTGGGCTAGTTCTTTTTGAGAGTGGGACCTGAGAAAAAAAAATTATGCAATCAGCAAGGAAGGAGTGGGGAGGGGTTTGCTGGAGCAGAGAGATCCCTGCAGCTCATGGTGAGATGGGAAAGACTCTGCAGCCCTTGGAGAGTTAACAGTGGGGCACATGCCCGCTTGCTGGAGCAGGCAGCTGCACCCAAAGAAGGCTTTGACCGTAGTGGAAGTCTGTCCTGGAACAATCTCTGACTGTGGAGACTACACCACTTGAATGAGAGCCATGCTTAGAGCAGTTTGTGAGGAGTTGCAACCCCATGGGAATGACTCACATTGGAGGAGTTCCTGAAGGACTGCCTGTCCTCCCAGGGAGGGATGTTACACCAGAGCAGAGGAAGACTGTGAGGAATCCTTCCCTTGAGGAATAAGGAACAGCAGAAACAATGTGTGATGAACCAACTATAATCTCTGTTCCCTGCCCCCTGCAGGAGTGGGAGGAGGAAGAGATGGAGAAAATTTGAAGTTGATTCCAGGAAGAAGGGAGGTGTGGAGGGAAGGTTGTTTTAGGATTTGATTGTATTCTCACAATCCTACTCTGATTTGACTGGTAAATTGGTGGTGGGGTTTTTGCATAAATTATATTGATGTTTTTTTCCCCAGGACAAGTCTGGGGTTTCCCCATGACCATAACCAGTGAGTTAGTCCTCCTTGTCCTTTTCTTGACCCTTGAGAATTTTGTTATATTTTATCCTTCTCATCCCACTGAAGCAGGTAGGAGTTCAGAAGTGGCTGTGTGGTGTTTAGTAGCATCATAAGTGGGCCTAAACCATGACATGACATCCTAAGTTGGTGAAAACTTACATCTTTTTTTTTTTTATTTTCTCTGCCTCTATAAAACAGACATGTTAATAATCACTTATCTTACAGAAGCACTGTGAAGGTAAATGAATTCATATTTGTCAAACAGAACTACTGCAATGAGAACGACTGTAAGAGGCTAAGTGGGAACTAGCTTGCATGAGGAAAGGAGTAGTAAACTGCACCAGTACACACTGGGAGGTGATCTGCTGGAGAGTAGCCCCGTGGAGAAGGACTTGGGAGTCCAGGTGGACAAGTTAGCTATTGGACAGCAATGTGCCCTTGTGGCCAAGAAGGCAAATGGGATCTTGGGGTACATTAAGAAGAGTGTGTCCAGCAGACTGAGGGAGCTTCTCCTCCCCCTCTACTCTGCCCTAGTGAGACCTCACCTGGAATATTGCAGTTCTGGGCTCCCCAGCTCAGGAGGGACAGGGATCTAAGTGAGAGAGTCCAATGGAGGGCTGCAAGAATGATGAAGGGACTAGAGCACTGCCTTATGTGGAAAGACTGAGAGACCTGGGGCTGTATAATCTGGAGAGGAGAAGACTGAGAGGTTAAATCCAGTTTAAACTTGATATTTTCTATGTTGTTATGACTTGATTTGATGACAGTTTTCCTTTAAGGTGAATGCCAGTGAAACTAATATCACTGTAGATATTGAATATTACTGAGAGCCTACATGTCTAAGAAAAAGTAATTAGTAAGATGTTCTGTAGAAATAAGGCTTGGAGATACTTTAAATACATACCCAACAGAGGAAGTGTTTTTAACATGAATTTGTAGCTTTTATAGGGCTGAGGCAGAGTAAGATGGAAAATAATGTATTTTAGAGAAAAAACAATGAGAACATGTAAGCACACATTGATAACAAGGAATAAATCTCATTTCAGCCTTTCACTTGTTTGGGCTCTTTCCTGTTGAAAAACTGAAAGCTGTGCACATAATTAGACACTTGTGCTGCCACAATAAATCACTTTTCTGAACCGTCTGATGCACTCTGACACCCTAAGCCCAAGTTGGCAGGTCCACTCTAAATAAGGATCTGCTGAGTAGTTTGACATGAACCTCTGATGCATTTCAAATAGAGGCAGTGAGAATCGTTTAACAAGCATCCTCTCTGTTTTTCAGACTCCCACAGAGCCTGAGTCTTAACGGTTTATCAGAACAGTTCTGTGCATACACTGTACATCCTATTTTTCTGATGAACTATGACTCCTGTTCTCCTGATTTTCTGGTATTTATATCCTGTAAGCAGTTTGCAGCATCCACAACATGTTTCTATAAATGCAAGTGCCTCTTCATGCACACAGGGAGCTCTTTGACCAGGAGACATTAAAAATTAATAAAATACATACAGTTTGGGGGGAAAAAAACCCCAAACTAACAACAAGTCACCAATCTTTGAAAGCAAAGGCTGCAGTTAGAAATGTTGAACATGATCATTTTCAACTTGGTTACATGAAAACCTGTAAGTCTTGTTCTGGAAACAGAGATGTGCTGTAAAATGCATTTGTCAGGTAAAATAAAGATCTAGGAGAAACTTGTTATGAGTCCTTAAGAAATAATGGTATTGCTGGTGCCTAGGGTGTCAAATAAGTTAAATACATTTATGTGAGAAAAGGACCAAATGTAGTCCAGAAAAACTAAGGCAATGTGCGTCTTTCTCTTTATAGGCTTTTCCTTCATGCTGTGTATGCACAAGTGTAAGACTAACACCTTTGGCAGAGCCACAGGTATATTTGGCTTGCCAGAAGTGAGATGGGAAGACTAAGGTGTTTGCCAGCTTGGAATGTCATATATAATCCAGTTGTACTGCTCACTGATACATTGAGCCTACAATCAACAAAGGTTTGCTGGGTGGTACCAGGCAGGTATGGCTATAGGAGTAATTGATGTAGGAGGAAGTGATAAAATACTGTTACTTTATTTTGGAGGCATACCTGGCTATGTAGTATTATGTGGAATGACTCCAGACTTGTATGACAAAGTGTAAACCATATCAGTTATTCTGGCAATCCTTAACATTGCTGGTGTTTAAGGATTTAGAATAGAATAGAATAAACCAGGTTGGAAGAGACCTTCAAGACCATCACATCCAACCTATCATCCAACACCACCTAATCAACTAAACCATGTAACCGAGTACCCTATCAAGTCTCCTCCTGAACACCTCCAGTGACAGCGAGTCACTGGGGCAGCCCATTCCAATGGGCAATCACTCTCTATCTCACTTTCTATTGGAAAGGATGGTGAGAGGCCTCGAGCACAAGCCCTGTGAGGAGAGGCTGAGGGATCTGGGGTTGTTTAGCCTGGAGAAGAAGAGGCTCAAGGGAGAGCGTATTGCTCTCTACAGCTTCCTGAAAGGAGGTTGTAGACAGGTGGGGGTTGGTCGCTTCTCCCAGGCAACCAGCGCCAGAATGAGAGGACAAGTCTCAAGCTGCACCAGGAAAAGTTTAGGCTGGAGGCGAGGCGAAAGTTCTTCCCAGAAAGAGTAATTGGCCATTGGAATGGGCTGCCCATCGAGGTGGTGGAGTAACCATTCAAAAAATGATTGGATGTGTCACTTGATGATCTCTGAGGTCTTTTCCAACCTGGCTGATTCTGTGAATCACACCCGTTTGGTTTTTATTTAAAACTACACTGCTATTCCATCTCTCTGACTGGGAGAAAGAAGTATTGAATGGTTGATCCAGCAACATGCTGCACCATAATCCATATTAGTGTTCTTTTGTTCCTGTTTTGTCAATGTTCTTCATGCTCAGTATTTCTTAGGATACTGTTTCTATACAGGAACCTCCAAACAGGCTGGTAGATTTATAAATCAAGTGCACAGGAAGCAGGCATTAATGAATTGATGAAAGAACTGAGTCGCAAAAAAAGTTTGATACGTACTTTCCAAAAAGGAACAGAAAAGCTTGTAGGTATTTGCAGAATGAGATTTCTTCTGAGGTTGAACATTATCAGTTCAGCTATTATATATCTGGTGAATCAAATCCCATTATACTTTTATTAATTTTTGATTCCTTACCTAAACATCAGACTATATTTTGATCTACACTTCCCCCCAGAAAGTGTAGGTTTTCTTTATCAGCTTACACCTGCCTTAAAGGCAGAACAGAGTGGTGAAAATCATTTAATAAAGAAGAAAACAGAGCTACTAACCCCTTTTATCTCATAATCTACAGTCAGATGGTGACTCTTCTCAGTGCTGGCAAGAAGAAAGGAGGCTGTCGGTTGATTGATTGGAGAATGCCTTGGCAATTGGACAGTGTTCTGAGGCAATGCGGCAAGCAGCTTTGGTCTTAATAACTTTCTATTACACACACTTTGTGTGACACAAGAAAAATGAGGTTTGATTTCTTTTTGATGTATCTTCGCCACACCAGTTTTAAAAATCATTTCTTGAGAAACACCTGAAGTTATTTTATTGCTTACTTAAAAGCATTAAATGGTTTCAGGTGCAGAATCCTTCCATGTTTCACTCTTAGCAGGAGAAGTCACTTGTTAAAAGTGCTATTTTAACTTCTGACAGACTCTTGGATTATCTGTACTTTTGGGTGTCCAGGAAAGAAAAAAAATGATAATGCACAAGAGACCTGAGGTTACTGTGGCAAACAGCTGCAAAACTATCCAGGAATCTTCTAGCTTATATTAAGGATCTATCACATTTTGCTGCTGAACTTTCAGCTACATGTCATGTGTCTGATGTAGGAAATGCTTGTGGTTTTTTTCAATATGCAAATTATTCTCAACATACAGCTGCATGATAATTTTCCACCATGACTGCTTTTGCTGGATTCCTCCTTATTTTTTTTTAGGAAAAAAAAAATAAAGGGAAGATATTTTTGCTCTCATTTCCTAATTATCAAACCTAGACCATAGAACTCTCATCAGAGGTAGCTATTTAGTGAGAGGAGCAGTGGGTACAGCAATGCCACTATTGTCAGTATTCTGATAATTGAGATCTTAAATAATTTTTTTAAATTGCTTATTTAATTTTTTAATGTCTGTTTGTTTCACAGTTTTCCTAGTGTTCCATCGATTTAGATACCTTGATTTATGTGTGTTTTGATGTCTGATTAGAGCACTGTTTAAATACATTCGGGTCTCAAAAGTCCATTAAATGAGCCTTCAATCGATTAAATCAAATTTTATTGTACAGGCAACTGCCTTTGTAAATAAAAATAAATATGCAATCATTACATTTAATTACAACTGAGAAATCAAGATAATATGGACCTATTAGATGGCAGACAAGAGCATTTATAAGCCTAGAAAATACTCTTCCATTTTTATATTCACATAAGGATGGAATTGAGTTTGATAATAGGGTTTGTTTTCATTTTGTGCAGGCAGTGGCAACACAACAGCCTTAGTTTAACATATCTGGTTGTGGTACATCAGTTTGGCTGTACAGATAATGCAGCAGAACCTTCCTTTGAAAATGCAACTGAGAGCATGTCCTAGAACAGGCATTTATGGTCTTTGATTCAATTCCTGCTCTACCAAAGATTCTTTGTTGACTTTCAACTAGCCACATGCACCTGTACTTTTAATACCTATCCCTTTTTAAAGTAGTCAAATATTTGCAGCAATCTGGTCTTTAATAGTGTTGCTGAGGGATTTTCTTTCTCTGCACGAGGTGGAAGGTCAACCAGCAACTAATTTCATTGCTGAATTTTTCATGGTCCTTGGTCTAAATTATGTAAATGTGAATCTGGTGTTTCTCTGTTAATGTCTCCAAAGAGCTATCACAGTTACAGGGAGTTAGGGAGTCACCCCTAGGAAAAGGTGATCCAGCACCCGTGTGCACTGCTCAGACGAAAGACAAGAGCTTTAAATGACTTGTCAGGGTGCCTTTTGTATAACTGAGGCACAAAACATTCCTCATGCAGTCTAATTCCAACTGACATTTGCATTCTAATCGATATGAACTTTGTATTTTAAGTCTGATTATTCATTTACTCTGTTAACATCCATATGGTCTTTGAGCACTATGCTTTATCTAGCATTTTGAATGATCATGTCCCATCCTTGACCTGAGCATCTCAGTGTAGCTGCCACTGTGGTCATGTCCACAGTTCTGCTCCTGGTGACCTAAACAGCTTCTTTTATGTTCTTAGCAAGAAGGCATAGCATGTTATTTTCCCTTATGATAAGTTTTAATCACTCTGTAGTAAAATGGTTATGGTGTGTGAAGTCCCCTGCTGGCAGGCCTTGTGAGTAGTTTATCACAGGCTCTTGCATTGTTAAATGCCAGAGCTTTAAAAAATACACTTATTTCCATAAATTTTGTATCTAAACATTTACATATTTGACTTCATGACACTAAATTCTGTGGGGCAGGAGGGAAAGGATGTAGCTTGCTCAGCACCCACATTTTTAGCCACATTTCATGTTATGTCTAATTCAGTGAGTTTCAGTTCTGGACAAAGCTGACTGATGCTGGCACAAAATATCAGCCATTGCTCTGAAAAAGAAAAGTTGACTTAGAATCAGTCTGTTCTCAGCAGAAAGCTGTTTGGCTTTATTCACCTCCAGAATCTGAGAATGAATAGAACCTCAGGATTCAAACACCTGGGGATGTGTAGGCAGTAGATACAAGATACTAGGAGGGAAATGAATATGAGTAGAAGGTACTCAAATTAACAGAAACAGGAAAGTGTCAAAGTTGATTGAGGTATTCATTGCAAATGGTAGTTGATAGATATAAGACATTAAAAAAAAAAATAATTATTTTTTCATTAATGAACCCGGAATCTAGAGTTCAGTTTTCAATTAAATTGCCTCCAATCATAGAATTGTTAGGATTGGAAGGGACCTCAAGGATCATCTAGCTCCAATCCCATGGCAGGGACTCCTCACACTAGATCAGGTTGCTCAGAGCCACATCCAGCCTGGCCTTAAAAACCTCCAGCAATGAGACTTCCATGGGCAACCTGTTCCGATGTCTCACCACCCTCATGGTAGAGAATTTCTTCCTAACATCCAACATGAATTGTTGTCCCATTTCTAGTTTTGCTCCATTCCCCCCAGTCTCATCACTACCTGACACCCTAAAAAGTCCCTCCCCAGCTTTCTTGTAGGCCTCTGTCAGATACCGAGAGGTCACAATAAGGTCTCCACAGAGCTTTCTCTTGTCCAGACTAAATAGCCCCAACTCTCTCAGTCTGTCTCCATAGGAGAGGAGCTCCAGCCTTCTGACCATCCTCATGGCCCTTCTCTAGACACATTTTAGCACATCCAGCTACATCCTGTAGTAGGGGCCCCAGAACTGGACACAGTACTCCAGGTGGGGTCCCACCAGAGTAGAGGGGAGTCTCCTCCCACCCCAGGTGTGACCAACTTGCCCTCCCCACCCACTCCCCTATTTAATCTCTCCAGGAAAGGCAGAAGCCCTAAGCTGAGCCCATCTGGGCTGAGGGATCCTCCTCTCATCACTGGTGAGTCCTCATGGTGCACACTGGGTGATGGTGGTGGTGACAACAAAGGCCGGGGGGCCTGGTGGCCCCCGGCTGTTAGGGACAAGATTGATTGCAACTCCAATATCATTCATGGGTGCTGGCTGGGTCTCCTTACTGGGGCTGAGCTCCTCTGAGTGGTATCTAGGCTGGTTGAGGGTCTCACCTGTAGCTCTGGGATGGGTGCAAAATGGCAGTGGTAGAGGATGGTGGAGGGGCAGGCAGGAGGGTTAAACTTGATGAACTTTACAGGCCACTTCCAATTCTGGTGATTCTATGATCTAGTTCCAACTCCCTTGCCATGGGCAGAGACAAATTCCACTAGACCAAGTCAGAATCTTTAAAGGCATATACTACTTTTTTTTTTTTTTTCTGGTACATAGAAATCGTGACATGGTAGCCATGATGAACTGATGGGGTTTTGGATTTGAAGCTACCTTATTTTGAAAACAAGGTCTTCCGTATGTTGACATCAGAAATGAAATGATATGTTAATTTAAAGGTGATGACTTCAACAACTGACCTCACAGTTTCCTGAGCCTTCTGTTTAAACAGGTTTTCTTTACAAGCCTTCATAATAACCCAAAAATCAAGTTTGGCTTCTGAGCTAAGAAAATGGTAACTGCCTTAGCAAATTAACATCTTGTTGGAATTCTGCTGTGCCTCTGTAAGAAATAAAGGTAAACATGTGGAAAAAGGACAGTTACTTAATTTGCTTCCCTTTTTAGCAGCTCTTCTCAGTGAGGTCAAAATGAAACATGCCTTGTGATATAATAAGAAATATTTTATCACTACAAATTTGTGTTCCAAGTCTTTCTGCAGATGCAGTTGAGAGTTTGTGCGCATGTGGAAAGGTTGGGGTCTGCATTCCAGCCTCTCTCTAAAGTGACAGCTGAGGCTTTCAGTCACAAGTCTCCTTGTAGAGCCCAAGCTGCTCTCTTTTCGTGTTAAATACTTTATCCACGCTTCCTGCACAGCTTGGAGATTGATAATTTGGCACAAAATAGTTATAGATATGAGCTACAACACAGGAAGTTCCATCTCAATATGAGCAGGAACTTCTTTACTGTAAGGATTACAGACTGCTGGAATAGGCTCCCCAGAGAGGTTGTGAAGTCTCCTCTCTGGAGACATTCAAGACTCTGTATGAATTCCTGTGTGACCTGCACTAGACTCTATGGTCCTGCTACCATAAATTTACCTACTCTGCAAAGATACTGGTTGACCTTGATAACATATGATTCATTAAAATCACCAGAAATATTTGCAGGAATGATCCTAAAATACAGAGTTAAAAATCATGAAGCC
Organism: Picus viridis; assembly: GCA_033816785.1. Taxonomy (NCBI): domain Eukaryota; kingdom Metazoa; phylum Chordata; class Aves; order Piciformes; family Picidae; genus Picus; species Picus viridis. Next base: position 46,209,900 of record CM066567.1, on the reverse strand, counting down.
TTGGAGCTGTTTCCTGACTTAAGCTAATAGGAAAATCATCCTTGTCACTGCTTACCTTCAGTGACTGATACCATGGTTGATCTTGAAAGTAAGCATAAAGATTTAACTTTTCATTGTAACAATTCTTGTCAGTCAGAACACTGAAGTAAGATTTTTGTCCGAGTAACAACAGGAATACAGAAAACTAAGTTTTTTTACTTAGTTACTCACTTTTTCTGTGATATACCATACATCTACAAATAACTGTCTTGTAAATCTCTGTCTAGATTAAGTGTCATCATAATTTATTTGAGGAAACTAAGATGCTATAGAATTGTCCTGCACAAACTGTTTCTCTGATATCACACAAGTTTGTCTCAAATAGACTGCTTCTCTGCTCCCCTTTCCTTGTATTCAAGCATCTATGATAGTCTGTTCCTGGAACAGTACGTTGCAGTTCAGGCATCACTTGAGTGCCTATACCTCACCTGTGCCAAATCAAGGCCACTGCTTCACAAGCAAAGGTGAAGTGATAATCACCCAGAGTATTGGGAGAGCTTTTGCAGGTGCCTGGTAGTTTTAGGCTATGCCTTTAAAATTTTTCACAGGTCTTGAGCAGAGAGGAAGCAAAATGTAAATAAATCGCTATTAGGGGTGTGTGGGGGAGATAATTCTAAACAATCCCATTAGAGAAATATCTACCGTAAGATTGGTTGTACCAAAACAATCGCCTCTTGTTTCTTTGCTCTGGAGAGATACTTACTTGCTTCTGCTTGACCTTGGCTGCATTGTCTTGGTATTAACATCCCTCTGCTCCTTTCTCCCTTCTTTTGTACAGGGTAGTCTGGGGAGTCTTTGACCAGGGGGATTCTTGTGCTATTTATTAATTGTAAATACTGTGTATTGTGTATATATTCATTGCATTCCATTGTAGTTTTGCCTGTGAATACAGCTTTCACTTGCTTTCAGCTGAGCTGGTCTGGCAAAGTTAACATTTGGGGGAGGAAATTTCTACTCTCCAAGAATGACTCAGTTAAACCAGGATCTCCATGTACCTGCTGCATCACGAGTGGCACATGATCCACCCTGCTTTGGGAACACCTGCACTGGCTGCCCATAGGCAGGAAACGAAGGGGAATTCAGGAATAAATGGCAGCGCTGTGAAATGGCAGCGTGTGCTCACCACCAAGAAGACATTGACTGCACAGGGTGTTGTTGGAACTTGGAGTGGTGATTCATTCCTCCTCATAGCTCTGATCTTACCTCATTTTTCTCTCTAATCTTCTCTCATATTGTCTCATTCTGGCACTAAGTAGGCAATTGCCTTGCCTGCCTCAGAAACCACTGTATGATCAAAGTGATCTGCACTAACTTGTAATCAATAAATTGCGTATCATTTCTAGCTATTTTGGTGTCAATTTGCCTTACTTACTCCTTAGGAATCACTAAAGAGCTTCCTGCTAACCCTTCCTCTGAGGCTGGGTAGCTACAGCACACTATTGTAACTTACACATTCTAAATACTATGGAGTACCCTATATACTTGAGTAGGCAGTATAAGCCCTATGTACTTGCAAAAATAAAAGTGCAATTTAAGAATTACTGTAAAATATTTTAATTTTTTCTTAAGAAAAGGTGTAGAACAGCATGAATGTATACAATAAAATGCAGGAAGTGATGGTAACTCAATTTCACAATCAGGGAATTAATCACTGTAGGTTAGAATAGAATTAGCCAGGTTGGAAAATACTTTTGAGATCAAGTCCAACCTATCATGCAGTACTATCTAATCAACTAAACCATGGCACCAAGCGCCCCTTCCTAAACACCTCCAGTGATGGTGACTCCACCACCTCCCTGGGCAGCCCATTCTAATGGGCAATCACTCTTTCTCTGAAGAACTTCTTCCTAACATCCAGTCTAAACCTCACCTGGTGCAGCTTGAGACTGTGTCCTCTTGTTCTGGTGCTGGTTGCCTGGGAGAAGAGACCAACCCCCACCTGGCTACAACCTCCTTCAGGTAGTTGTAGACAGCACAAGGTCTCCCCTGAGCCTCCTCTTCTCCAAGCTAAGCAACCCCAACTCCCTCAGCCTCTCCTCATAGGGCTTGTGCTCCAGACCCCTCCCCAGCCTCGTTGCCCTTCTCGGGACACATTCCAGCAACTCAACATCTTTCCAAACTGAGGGGCCCAGTTATCTGTTGTTCTTTGATCAGTTCCACATTATGCATACATACCATCCATTCATGAGAGCAGGGTAAATGAATTTAAATGGAAAGATCTTTCCCTTTTCTTTCCCTCTCTTTTTCCCTGTTAAATTAATCCAGAGTTTCATCAAAGCTGTAATGGCTTCCTGTTCTGCTGGCTTGCTTTCAGTTGAGGCTGTACTGTTCTCTACTTTGCTGTGTCTTCATTTTTTTTTGCAGACCCAGAATTTTTTTTTTTTTAAGCCTACATCAGCTAAACATTGTGGAGTTCATTGTCTCCCTCCCAAAGGTTGTGTTGGGATAAGGGCACGATGACACCGCACCCAGGGGGAAAGGTGTGAACAGACAGGTGCAAGAAATGAAGATGTAATTGCTGCCAGAGTCTCAGTGCAGGTTTCCATAGGCAATAATAACTTTTAATTGGCCACACTGTGCTTCCTCTGAGTAACTGGCAGAAGGACAAAGCCCTCTTTTGAGGCCTTCCTCTTTGTTTGAATAGTCACAGAAAATGGACAGTTAAAGCAAAATCAGGTTAGCATATTTCTCAACATATGGCCTCTAGGGGGTGATAAAATATTTCTTAGACAAGTAAAGAAGAACAACAAACCAAGTGGTGAGAATACAGTTGATACTCCACATAGTAACATGTACATTTTCCAGAGGAGGGGTCATCCAACTGCATTGATTATACTGTACTCTTTGCTACCAGTTATTTAAGTAATACTGAGAACTTAGTTATCCAGTTGGATATCCAGAAATACTTATTATTTACATAGACAGTACAACTATTTCCTTTTTAACTATAATTACTTTTTGTTTGCTTGTTTATCAGACCAGCTTTGGTGAAGTAGTTCACTGAGCTCCAATGGGGTTTATGCTTTTCTTTTCCTGCTTCTGGTTCTATGTGGATAGATAAGAGAATTTTTGTTTTGTTGGATATGTTTTTGCTTGCTGGGCATAACAGGGCAGTAACTGTCTGTAGCCTGGGGAGTTCAATTATTCAGTTTGAGATATCTAAATGAAGGAATAAAAAATAGTTATTTTTAATAAGCCTACTGCCAAATCTCTAGCCACAGCAACTGTGACTTCAGATTGAATAATCTACTTCCTCAAAATGCCTAAGGGATGTCTGTGTGTGTCTTGGTATGAGAGAATTTAATTGTATGTGATTAGTTAAAAAGACATTTGTTTTCCTTTTTTTGTTTGTACAGGCAGAAACTACAGAGCTCACATTTTTTTCTTTTAATCCTATACTGAGCTCAAGAACAAGAGTGGGAATTGAGACATCTTTAAAGCAAGTTCCTGCACAACTTGACATCAATCAAGCCAGTTTCAGAGCTTAAGTTTACTCCCTGCATTTTAGGACCCATTATGCTCACATTTAGTAGTGAATCACCACTGTACCAAGAGCTATACTCTTTCCTGTAATGGATGCTTCCATTTGACCTACAAATGATCCCATCCCACCAGGGTCCAACACATTAATTGTACATTATAGGCTCTTTTCTATGGTTTTTTATGACTTTCAGAAAGGCTCACTCCTTTGAATTAGCAGCACTCTTGCTTTTGTCAACGTGGGAAAGAAAATTAAGACCACTAACTTCTGTATGTGGAGGTGAATGGGAAAATAGTATAGATTTCAGTCTTTTGGTCAATATTAATTCTTCTTAACTTTTGAACAAACACTGACTTTGAATAAAGTTATTTCTGTCATAGACCAGTAATTATCATTTAATATGTGCTAAAAAGGAAACGTGAGATTCAATGTTAATTAAAATGGATTTTGTGAAGCATGTACAGATAAAGAGAAAGCTCATAAAAAGGAACTGTAGAAAAGCAGAAGGGTACCTGACTTCTTGCTTGCTGCTGCTGATTGAAATCCACCAAGTGTGTGTGGCATGAAGTATTTCTAAGTCCATGTCACAAAAAACAAATAGCACCTTGTACAGAGAACTTTTAATTATCTCTGTAATAGACAATGATGATTATAGCCTAGTCTTGTCTGCCACTTGCTCTTTTCAAAAGAGAAAGACTGATGAGTCATGTAGCATGCATAACATCAGGAGTCCAGTTATTCATTTACTGGAGAGACTGTAGCCCTGATGTCATTCAGTAACACCTATGTATTTTTTTATTTATTTGTTTTGGAGACATCAAGCATCGGATAAGAGGAGGCTCAGGGGAGACCTTACTGCTGTCTACAACTACTTGACGGGAGGTTGTAGCCAGGAGGGGGTTGATCTCTTCTCCCAGGCAATCAGCACCAGAACAAGAGGACACAGTCTCAAGCTGCACCAGGGAAAGTTTAGGCTTGAGGTGAGGAGAAATTTCTTCACAGAGAGAGTTGTTAGCCATTGGAATGTGCTGCCCAGGGAGGTGGTGGAGTCACTGTCACTGGAGTTGTTCAGGAGGGGATTGAACGTGGCATTTGGTGCCATAGTTTAGAGTCATGAGGTCTTGGGTGACAGGTTGGACTTGATGATCTTTGAGGTCCTTTCCAACCTTATTGATTCTATGATTCTATGATATTGTAATGATGGCTTTGAGCATGGAGCAGAATGAGTGAAGGCATGAGTTACAGGCTCATCTTCTCCCTTCAGCAAATACAGGGAATGGATCTGAATGAACCTGCTTGTGTTCAAATATATTTTCCAGTGTCAGACACATAATTTATCAGACTTTGTTCCTTTGGTGGGCTGTTTCTGAAGGAACACTAGACAATCCAGGAAGACAAAGTAACTGAAGTATGAAGTTGGTTTTTACAAACCTCATGTTAAAATTTAAGGAATACTGATATTTATTCCTCATCTGAGATGTCTGTGAAGTTTCATAAATGGTCAAAAACACCTGAGGACAAGGTTACAGTTTGGACTGTTAAGAATAACAATCACAGCTTTAATAGAATAATCTTTTATGCTGAATAACTAAGGGTGTTCAATTAAGCAACAATATATGGGATGCAGAGAGAAGTGTCAGCTAACATGAATTCTCAACTGAAATGAAAAGAAAGTATTTGGAACAATGAGATGAAAAGATCACAAGTTACTTTCTGCACCTAATTGCATCACAAAGAAGAAACACAAGCCTAGAAGATGTCACAATGCAGTAGGGAAAAAAAGAGGTTGAAGTGCCTTTTACAACAAATATTATCTGTATAAAGTTCCAACAGGAAAAGCTGGAGAAACTCATTCCAGTATGTTTCAATTTCCTAAACAAAGAAGTTAAAAAAAAAAATCCAAAACAAACAAAAAAAGTGATCTAGAAAAAGTGAGTAGCTAACCAGAATTTTACTTTTGGATCTGAAACTTCTGAAACTTTTTTTTTTTTCTTTAAAATGCCCAATCTCTGTGGTCTTCTGCTGTCTATGCTTTCTGTGCTCCTGCTATGTATGTTTTCATAAGACATTTTTGGTTTTGATTAGCTGTCGTTTTCCATTATAACTTCCAGAAAAGAATAATTCCCTGTACTCTGTCAAGCGAAATTCTAAGTAAACCTGTTATGTGTTTAGCTCTTCTATGTTGATGTTTTGCTCTGTTTTCAGTTGGTGGAATAAAATCCCATTTGGGTTGGTTTGGGGATATGTTTCATTTTTTGAGTGCCTTTTTGTATTTGTCTTTTAAATTATGTTCTGGATATCCCTGTGACATCCTGAAAGGATGTTTTGGCATCATGTTTGAAAGATGAAATTGGATTTTTTCAAAAGTGTTCTTAACAATTTATAAAACAACAACACAACAACAAACCAACCCCCAAACAAACCACCACAAAAAAAACCCACCCAAAACAACACATTTACTGTACATTTACTGTACAATTAGGATTCTGTTTCAGTAAAATCGCTAGCCACAAAACTTTTAATCTCAATTTTCATGTCTTTTACCCTGCTAGAATTATTACTTTATAGTATTAGAATAGAATAGAATTAAATACAATAGGTTGGAAAAGACCTTTGAGATAATCGTGTCCAACCTATCATCCAACACCACCTAATCAACTAAACCAATCACCCTATCAAGTCTCCTCCTGAACACCTCCAGTGATGGTGACTCCACCACCTCCATGGGCAGTCCATTCCAATGGGCAATCACTCTCTCTGTGTAGAACTTCCTCCTAACCACCAGCCTAAACCTCCCCTGGCGCAGCCTGAGACTGTGTCCTCTTGTTCTGGTGCTGGATGCTGGGGAGAAGAGACCAACCTCTGCCTTAAGGTAGTTGCAGAGAGCAATAAGGTCACCTCTCTGTCTCCTCCTCTCCAGGCTAAGCAACCCCAGCTCCCTCAGTCTCTCCTCATAGGGCTTGTGTTCCAAGCCCCTCACCAACTTTGTTGCCCTTCTCTGGACACATTCCAGCAAGTCAACATCCTTCCTAAACTGAGGGGCCCAGAACTGGACACAGTACCACAGTACTCGAGGTGCGGCCTAACCAGTGCAGTGTACAGGGGCAGAATGACCTCCCTGCTCCTGCTGGCCATACTGTTCCTGATTCAGGCCAGGACAAATGTTTCCGTCTTGCAGTAAGGCATCACTCAATATGAAAGACTGGGACTGAGCCTGGAACAGTAGAATGTTATAACTGCCTGCCATAAAATTAAATTGTGCACTTCTGAATTGACTACAAGGCAGAAATCAAAATAGATAATAGAGTGGTACTCTTAAAGTATTGGACAGAAGGATGAAAATTTTAATACAGCAATTTGAAAAGAGAAGTAAAATTGGTACACCATGTGTTTGTGCATGTATATTTATGCTTATATGCCTGGACAAATGTATGCACACATTCAGGCACATATTTTGGTTGAAATGGTGGCTAATTATGCCACTTTTCCTGGAAACAATGAGACAGAATAGTAGTAGAGTAGTGGATTGTCTATATACCTCATATGTGTAAAAATGCCCACAGTATTACCTCTGCAAGGCATGTGCACATTTCTTCTGGTTTCACATCTATGTGCATAGACATGCATTTAATCCTTGAAAAATCCATAAGTAATTCTCCTATCCACTTTAGTCTATACACCTAGTGAATATGTCCCATAACACATATGCAGGCAGTAAAAATTGTCAAATCTAATCACAGAATCACCAAGTTTGGAAGAGACCTCAAAGATCATCAAGTCCAACCCGTCACCACAGACCTCATGACTAAACCATGGCACCAAGTGCCACATCCAATTCACTCTTGAGCACCTAATGATCTCAATAATTTTGCTTCTCATATTATTTTTTTTAATGTCCTGTCACACAATTAAAAAACAAACAAACAAATCATGACTGAGGGCTCCCACCCAAACTCACTTCACGGTTATCAGTGCAGCAAAGCTTGACCATGTTTTGTAGGAAATGCATTTTAAATTAGAGCTTACTTACAGCACTTTACAACCCATGTATCAATTGAAAGTTCTTGCAAATGGATAAAATAGGGAAGGGAGGGAAGCAAAAGGAAAGGAAAGAAGAGAAAAGGGAAAACCTTACAAAGAAGGTAATTTTTGTTTGAATGCCACTAGTTGTATTTTCTCTGCATGTTGTGTAGGTGTGCTCTGCATTGTGCTTTATTTATGTTTGCCTTTTCCCCCTGTTTTCCTCTGTCTTCCTAAAGAGTCATTTACCTTCTGTCAGCTGCCATAGGCCTGTGCTGAAGGAGTTGAGCACCAGTTTTTTCTCGTCTGAAAGTCAAGGCCATGCAAGAATCATCAGGAAGCTGGCAGGTTCCTCCAGTGCAAAACATTACTGCAAGGCACTTTCCTGACTAGTCACCCTGTGAAAGAAGATGTAATATCCCTGTAATCTTTATTTAGTGCTGGTTAGAGCTGTTATTTTTAGTGGTTCTTTGTTCAGGTCTAGCTGTCAACAATAAATAAATTACTCCCCAGCTAGTAAATTGCAGCCCTCTTCTGATGTTATTGGAGCAAGAAAACAAGCTGATGAATTAGTAGCCTTAAGAGGCTTATTCATAAATATTACCTCAATTTTATTCAAGACTCTCATTTTAAAAATTATTTTAAAATGCATTTACATAGAGGTTTATTTATATCTTTGGTGAATCTTTCATATGGAAGGAAGCCATAATACAATAGTTCTTGTAAGCATTATGGTCAGAGACTAAGCAAAAGAGAACAGTATAAGATAATCCCTTCTGCTGGAAAAAGAAGAGAATATTTTAAGTCTTTGCCCTGGATGTTCATTTTTTTACCATCCAAACTGGAACAAGCACTTTCCCCCTCCTCCTTCCAAGCTTTGTTTTTGCCAGAAACCTTTAAAGATTTGCTGGAACCAGAGTAGCTCTCCAGCAGTTCTTATCTAGAGAGAAAACCAGAGAAAGTACTAGTATGGCCGTATATCTTAAACGTCTCAGATAATGGTTTTTAGTACATGCCTGTTTCTTTTTATATTCAAACATAGATCAGCAGAAACTAAAATTCCTTTGACAATGTCTTAGTTCACAAGGGAAATAAATTCTATCATTATAAACCAAATCCTAAGTGGGATAAAAAAAATTCTTGATTAAAATTCAGCTACTTAAAGTTCACTTTACTGAGATGTTGTATGATCACAAAGCATACAGCTTGACAGCAAGGCTGCCTAGAGGATAACTTCATTAACTTTTATTCTAATTTGGTTTTGGGAGGGTATCACAGAATGGTAGGGCTTTGAAAAGACCTTTGGACATCATCTAGTCCAACCCCTCTGCAGGTACTTGTAGATCAGGTTGCACAGAAACCTCCAGAGGAGACTCCACAACACATCTAGCCAGCCTGTTCTAGTGCTCCAGCAACCTCACAGTACAGAATTTTCTCCTTAAGTTCAAGTGAAACCTCCTGTGTTCTAGTTTGTACTTGTTGACCCTTGTCCTGTCACCAGACACCACTGAAAAGAGACCAGCACTATCATCTTGACTTCTACCCTTTATATATGCATACACGTTTATGAGGTCTACTCTCAGACTTCTCTTTTCCAGGATAAAGACCCCCAGTTTTCTCAGCCTCTCCTAGTAAAACAGGCACTCCAGTCCCCTAATATCTTCATGGCCATTTTATTCTCTCCAATAGTTCCCTGTGGTGCTCCGAGCGGGGGAGAACAAACAGGCTGAGACTAGGATGGTTCAGCCAACAGGCATTAGCCCTTAGCCACTTTATTAACACACATCATGGCTTCTACCTCCTACCTAGCCCCCTGGAGTTCTCTTGTTTCTTCCTTTGTTGTCCACAGATGTTCTGCCCGGAGTTGTTGTTTACATTCCTCATTCAAGGCATGTTTACCCTTCAATGTTGAATCCACCTGGGGCCCCCTTTTATCTACACCTCCCTCTCTCCTTGGTGCTGGTGCGCCTGGCACTGGACAAAATACTTGAGCTGTGGCCTCACCAGGGCAGAGTAGAGGGGGAGAAGAACCTCCCACAAACCACTGGCCACACTATTCTTAATGTCTGCCCAGAGTACTGTTGGCTGCCTTGGCCATAAGGGCACACTGCTGACTCATGGGGAACTTGTAGTTCAGCAGTAATTTAGAGAAAAAGATCCTTTCCTTTCAGGCTTATTTTTCAAGGGCTTATGCTATGATATTTATGAAATCCTGTCTAAAACAAAAGAAGTAAGGCAGAGATGAGTTGCATTTGTTATTATTATTATTGTTGTTGTTGTTATTATTATATTGCCATTATTTAGTCCTATGAACATTTATAGCTACTAATTAGCAGCACGCTCTTCTTTTTTTCCTCAGTGAAGCCAAGATTGAAAATCAGTTAATTCTTTCCAGTGAAATAAAAAGTATATTGATTTAAAAAAATCCCCAACATAAGTCAAAATACACACTTTGTTCTTTAAGCTTGCAGTGAGTGGAAAATGAGAAGGCCATTCAGGAGCTTCACTATAAATTCCCAGTCAGACTTGTTCTTTTCTTTAAGTCAGCTAGATGCACCACAGTAAATTGATGTTTGTCTTCACTGCTTTGCTGTTTGCTTTGTGCTGCTATAAGCAATGCACAAACCAGAACAATAAAAGTCAGAATGTCTTCCTATTCTTCCATCATTTCTCTTATTGTGCCTTCTGGTTGTCATCTCTCTCGTCTCAGCTCCTGTTTTTCTTTTCTTTCCTTCATTGTCACGGTGTCTTTAATTCAATTATGATGCCTTGCAAAATCCAGCTGTGCAGGTCTGAACTTAAAAAAGAGCTGACTGACCTTGGGTCCTGTTAGTTTTAAATGTAGCCATTTAAAAATATTGATAAAAGCCACCCTGAGTTATGTCAGCTGATGGCGGAGGGAAGAAAGTGTAATGTTGCATGTGTTTATTAAGGTTTCACAACACCAGCTTAAAATATGTAATTAAGCATATTTGGCCTATAGGTTCTGCTATTTGCAAGGGTTGAGTGAGTTAGTAGAATTGGAATACATCAGAGCTACCATGAAAGTGTCCAGCTATTGATTTCCAAAAAATTTATTGTGGTAATGTGCACTTCTGGGGGAAAGAAAGCAAGAAGTTTTGGATATCTGTAAAAGTAAGCAAATGCATATTGGACTGGGTGTTCTGACGATTGTCCCTGCATTCTTCATTAATTTCATATGGAAGTTTGTTAATGTCCTAATGGGTTTCTTTCTCCATTCCCAAGGATGTTTCAAGTGAACTAAATTTGGAGAAGAATCGCAGAATCACAGCAACATTGAGGTTGGAAAAGACCCTCGGGATCACCAAGTCCAACCAACAACCCTATTCTACAAGGTTCACCCTTAAACCATATCCCCAAGCACCACATCCAAATGACCTTTAAACACATCCAGGCTTGGTGACTCAACCACCTGCCTGGGCAGCCCATTCCAATGCCTGACCACTCTTACCCTGAAAATTTGTTTCTAATGTCCAATCTAAACCTACCCAGTCTCAGCTTGAGGCCATTCCCTCTTGTGCTGTCACTAACTACCTGTGAGAAGAGACCAGAACCAGCCTCTTCACAATGCCCTTTCAGGCAGTTGTAAGGAGTGATGAGGTCTCCCCTCATCACTCTCTTTTTCAAATGAACCAGTTCCATTTTCCCTTGTAATAAGGATTTAAATTTAAATAAGATTTTATTTCAGTGTACAGAGCAATAGAAATTGCCATGAATACTTAATTCACTATCTTCTTTGTCTCATTTGTATTTATCTTGTTTATACTTGTGCCGAAAAGCTGTGTTTCTGCGTTTAGTCCAAAACGAAATGGTGTTGGTTTTTTTCTTTTCTTCATTTTGTATGCAAATGGAAAGAGTAACTTAATCATTTAGCAAAAAAAAAACCACACCAAAGAAATCTCAGCATGCTATTTTGGTGGCTGTAGAATGTGTGACTGTGTGGGTCTGGTGTGTGGCATTGCTTTCTTCTCATTTAACACAGTAGCGGAATTCCACATGCTGTTAATGTATGATAGGACTAGGACACACAGATGAAGATCACTGGCACTTAAAAATGCAGTCTCCTTTTCCATTCTAACTTTTAATGAAAGCAGGTAAAACTGAAAACTTTTGACAGCACAGATAGGATGATCCATAACAGTGTGACAAAATTGACATTACTTCAATGTAACTTAATGTAGTCTAACTAATTGTATTGAAGGAAGTATTGATATTCATGTCAGCGAGCTTGATGCTTAAATGCATCATCTAAATGAGGTTTTACTTCACTAGAAAATGAACAAAGACTTGGGAAAAAATATAAATAAATTAATGTGACAAGTCCAGAAATGAGGCACTCAACATGAGTCCAACATTTTGTTTAGTTTTTTGTGGGGGAATTTGAAGATGGGCTTAATTATAGATGCTCTCTTATATTATTCATAAGAGTTTACAGCATTCCAAAACAGATTGCAAAAATCAGACTGCTTCCAGTCTGATTTGAAATAAAATATATTCTTAGGTTTCATGGTGATGTAAGCCTACATTTCTGAGCAAGGCTTAAACATACTTTATTTCCATGTTTCCAGGACTCTCAGCTGTTACATTTTAGACCTCTAAAACTTAGATTATCATGTCTTAAATTATCATCATAGTCTAAAGCAGGTGTTCAAGAGAGATGGGAATTATTTCTGGGTGCCTGTCTTTCCTTATTGACTATAAGGGGCCTTGAGATCACTAATTGGTACTAGATGACTAACAATCTAAAACTCTGGTGGGGGAGATTTATGAATGTTTTAGACCTGACACTTGAGGGTATTGTGGAACCAAACTGTAACATGTCTATGCCAAATTGAAAGGGCTCTACCCAGATGTCAACAGTAAGGGGTATACAGCATTATATACAGCATTATACAAGCCACATGACTGACTAATCCTGGTAAAGAGAAAAATGGGGGGGCGGGGAGGGGAAGAAAAAAATAATTTGTCTTAAATTTTCATTGAATTCTGATATATGTCTTTGATTACTGCAAGAAAAACCTGGGAATTGGCAGCAGTGCTGCAAAGGCAGATCACACAGGCCCTTTTAGCCCAGGCAATCTGAATAAACTGCAGCCTCTGTAAGTTTCATTTTACAGCTGAAATGGTAAAAAGTCTTAGCACCACTGTCACACTTCAGCTGCTGTAACGCCTTAGCTCTGCCTGAGCTGTTGGACATAAGAACACTTCTACAGGCTGAGCACCACATGTGCTGCTTCCTCTGCTTACTCCCTCAGTTTCTTGGGAATATATGTAGAATGTACAGCATGGCGAAAGGTTGTGCCATGATCTGGTCATGTTTGGGTATCAGGAGACCTGCCCTGCAGTCTGCAGACAAGGGAATTCACCAGGTCAAAGTATTGGCATAGTTATAAATAAAAGCTTACAGACTAGGCACTGAGATTATTCTAGTGTTGAAGTAAGAAATAGTATTATTTCTCGAAAGGTGATGGCACAGGCTACATGTGGGGTCCACAGCATTACATGCATTGGCTGTAGATTGCAACTAAAGGTAACTTACTTTCACAGAAAACAAAATGAGAAAACAGAAGACAGAGACAGCATGAAAGAAAAGGGAAATAAAAACTTTCTGCAGTGGCCAGCTGGACAGAGAAGTAAGCGTGCACTGTGACGAGTTTCCTTTCCAGTGCAGCAGGAGATACCCAATCATAATCTTTCCTTAGTACTACACAATTTCCACAGAGATCTATCCAGACATTCTCCTGGAGAACCTGTTCTTGATCCTTATATGTTCCTGCTTCAGTTCATGGTGCTTCTGATTGAAGAGTGCTTTGGTCATGACTTTCTCCTGCTATGTTGTTCATTAGGCTTCCTTTTCCTGTAGTATAAATTAGAAACTACAAAACTACAAGTATTAAAGGGATGGAGAGAAAGGGTAAATCTCAAGTCAGAGAATTACTTCCCATGCAAAGCCCACTGTAATGCCTGGGTATTCACAGATGCAAGGCTATGAGAAGAGCATTAGGGGAACTTGAAAACACTGGAAGAGCAGCGGCAGTCCCAAGTCCACAGCTGAAAGGTTTCCCAGTGAGAGTGGAAGGCAGTGTTATCAGGTGAAAGCTGAATACCCTGAATAGTTCCACAGTACCATCTTTAAAAATGGACTAAACAAGAATTGTCAATATGAAATTAAACTGTAAAATGATCAGTTGTGTTTGTTCCAAGAGAATGAAGAGAAAAAAAGGCTGGCGTGCTTGACATAAGTAACTTGTGCTCCTAAGGTAAAATAAGGAATAAGACCTTTTGTCCCACAAACAGTAAATATTTTGAGAAAATTACACAGATGTTTGGAAATTGCCTTAATCAAGCTGATAGAATAATTATGAAAACAATGTAAATTCTTGTAACAGAAGATAGATATAGTATTGGAAATCAATGTTTACAAGCTGCATTCTCTTATAATAATTCTACTTAAGAGCTTGGAAAATAATAAAAATTTTCAACCATACTTCTTTATTTGAGGCAAGGTGCTGCTTTCAGGTTTGCTGTTATACTTGTCTCTCACAAGCACTAATGTTAAAAAGGTCTATTGTGAGCCAAATCCTGATATCTTTGGGGGATTTTGCCATTTGTCTTGGTGTACTCTGTTGCAGCAATACATGTAGATACACTGTTCCCTCAGACTGATGAGTCCTCATGTATACTTCATTTTAGAAAGCTGAGTTCCAAGCCTTGCTATGATTTTGTGGAATGAGGAGATCTCAGTCACGGTTATTTGGTTTGTATTGTTGAGCTGGCACAATTTTCTTACACAGGAGACCTGAACAAAATCACTGCAGCTTGTCAACATTGTGTGAGGACATGACAAATAAGAGCACCATCTGAAGCGGGTGGGAAATTTAACAGTGTGTAATTGCTGTATGCCACAGGGCATGGCTTGGCAGCATGCTACATCTGAAAATCAGGCACTGAACTAGTCTTTTCTTTTTTCCTTTTCCCCTTTTCCTTTTCCTTTTCCTTTTCCTTTTTTTCCTTTTTTTTCCTTTTCCTTTTCCTTTTCCTTTTCCTTTTCCTTTTCCTTTTCCTTTTCCTTTTCCTTTTCCTTTTCCCTCTTCCTCTTCCTTTCCTTCTCCTTCTCCTTTTCCTTTTCCTTTTCCTTTTCATTTTCCCTTTTCCTTTTCCTTTTCCTTTTCCTTTTCCTTTTCCTTTTCCTTTTCCTTTTCCTTTTCCTTTTCCTTTTCCTTTTTCCTCTTCCTCTTCCTTTCCTTCTCCTTTTCCTTTTCCTTTTCCTTTTCCTTTTCCTTTTCCTTTTCCTTTTCCTTTTCCTTTTCCTTTTCCTTTTCCTTTTCCTTTTCCTTTTCCTTTTCCTTTTTCCTTTTTCCTTTTTCCTCTTCCTCTCCTTTTCCTTTTCCTTTTCCTTTTCCTTTTCCTTTTCCTTTTCCTTTTCCTTTTCCTTTTCCTTTTCCTTTTCCTTTTCCTTTTCCTTTTCCTTTTCCTTTTCCTTTTCCTTTTCCTTTTCCTTTTCCCTCTTCCTTCTCCTTCTCCTTCTCCTTCTCCTTCTCCTTCTCCTTCTCCTTCTCCTTCTCCTTCTCCTTCTCCTTCTCCTTCTCCTTCTCCTTCTCCTTCTCCTTCTCCTTCTCCTTCTCCTTCTCCTTCTCCTTCTCCTTCTCCTTCTCCTTCTCCTTCTCCTTCTCCTTCTCCTTCTCCCTCTCCCTCTCCCTCTCCCTCTCCCTCTCCCTCTCCCTCTCCCTCTCCCTCTCCCTCTCCCTCTTCCTCTTCCTCTTCCTCTTCCTCTTCCTCTTTCTTTGTCATTGTCTTTTTTTATTTGCCCCCTCCAGCATTAGCTCTTCTGCACCTGTATCTTGCTCCGCTTTGGATCTTTTAATCTTGGCTAGAGGAAACATACTGTTGAGAGGATATTGGACATTATATGTTTATAGTTGTTTTTTTTTTTACCTACAAAAGATAAAAAATGTATCACAAATGTTTTTTTAAAATCACAGTGGATGTATTTACTGGTTTCTTTGTTTTGAGGGAAATGCAGACACTTTTTAGATAACACTTCAATAGGTGAAAAAATATTTTCTTACTCATTTTGGGGGAAAATGCCAATTTTAATTTAGAAACAGATTGTGGAATTGACAGTGAAAGAAGGTGTCATTTTGAAAGTAGATTTTGGATAACTATTAACCACATGCTGTGCTTGCAAACCGAGGATCAACTATCTACTCCCACGTACATACACAAGTACGCCAGTTTGTGATAGTAGTAAATATGTTGTGTTTTGCCTCTTACTGAGAGGTTTGACACAATACTATTTTCTGGGCAGCTCCATTTGATGGAAGTGGGTAACCTTGTAATCAGCCTTGAAACTAACCTTAGCTATTACATGCATAACAGTGCAAATTGTATTGATAATACAAATTACTTGTGAGGCTGTATGAACAATGGGTTTTTAGGTTTACTATCAAAAGAGACTTTAATAAATATTTGTGACATCTGACAAGGTAATCCTCTCACTTTCTCTCATTCAAAGAAAAGGGAAAACAATGTAGGACTTAATATGTATTCTGTAGGCAAATTTTGCCTGGAGTGTGTTTGTTTCTTGTCTATTCTCTCAAAGTTTGGAGCCCTGAAGAAACTTTATTATTGCCTCGGATTACGCAAGGGCATAATGAAGTGCTACATGTATGCTCACAACTGAAAGGACAATGTTTTGAGGAAAGGCATACACACCTGTGTTAAAAACATCAAACAAAACAGCTCTGGAAAATACCTGCTCATTGTCAAAAATGTTTTTAGTTCCATTTGAATTTTACTTCACAGAACTTTGCAGGCCATGTGTCTGAATTGTCTTGAGTGGATGGAATCAGATGGAAATTAATGTCTGCTCTCCCTCCCTCTCTCTCTCACTGTATACTTTTCCCCCGTCCCTTGATTTTGTATGCCATGGTTGGTTTTGTTTATATTAAGTAAAGGAGAAAAAAAAAATTGGTAGTCATTCTCCAGCTATTGCATTGGCAGGTTTTTCAAATGTAGTCTTATGCAAGGCTCTTATGCAAGGATTTTATGTATGAATCTTATGTCACAGTAATGGCTCTTTCCACACGCCTTCCAGCAATGAAATTCACTCAACCCACGTCTGTAGCATGTGTCACTGATTTTCTTACTGGAGGTAACAAACACAACTGTTTAGTATCCTGCTATAAGAACAGACTTCCCTATTCTAGCACAGCATTATAACACCTCACCCATCATGTGAGGTGGTGCACTAGATATGCACATGTCCTATAGGTTCTATGCATAAGAAGAACTTGAGGGATGTATATTACTTTCTAGAAGAAGCCAAGTAGAAAGAAACACAAACAAGCCAAATATTTCCCTGGGGCAAGGTAGCTAACATAAGCCACATTCTGGGCTTTAAGAAAGAGAGACAGGAGAAGGATATATACAGAAATAGCGTAAAAATTTCTGGAGCTTTTGTCTTGAAGGGAAATGCAAGCTTGACTGACTTTACAACTGGTCTGAACATAAAAGCTTTGTTATCTTAACAACCACCACAACAAAGATTTCAGTATGTGTATTTCGCCCCTGCCTCTGATTTTGTTAGAATAAACACTTTAATAGTTCCCTCAGGTAACTAGTACTCATTGCTCAACATAAACAAGTGAGGAACTTTGGATGCTACCAGTTGTAGCAATGTATAGTATGTGATAAACCAACTTCTGTTTCTTAAAACAAAAGTCTATCAGTTTTCTGTGTATGTACTCTTTTACTTCAAAATCCTTTTAAATTTCTGTTGTATACATGAGTCACAATCCATAAAATACACTGTATTCTAGCCAGCTGCCTGATGTGACATTTCTGTATGGGATTCAATTGTATTCTTATTATATTGATTTTTTTTTTTTTTCACTTGCATGTCTTTGAATGGTCTATAACAGCTTTACCAAGGCATTAAGACATGGAGTGAGAGTGCATGTGTTGTTCAGACTGCTCCCTGAGCCATGTAATTCTGAACTTTGCTTGTAGACTATTATAAATGGAGAACTCCTTCTATGAAGTTCCTCCACCCAGCTTCCAGACTGAGCTGCAAAGACAAACCCCAGTTCTGCATGGAAACTGCCATATAGAAAGACTGTCCTTAGACAGGACTTTTGGTTCTCTGGATAAGTCAGAGCCCATCACTAATCAAATTAAGTTAGAGTTATATATGTAAGAGCATATTTTTGTAGGTAAGATGTGCACTTGAACATATATACATATATGTAGCTTCTTTTCTATAGTGTTAGCCTTTTATTATACAATACAATACAATACAATACAATACAATACAATACAATACAATACAATACACCAGGTTGAAAGAGACCTTCAAGATCATCGTGTCCAATCCATCAACCAATCCAACCCACCTAAACAACTAAACCATGCAACCAAGCACCCCATCAAGCCTCTTCCTGAACACCTCCAATGAAGGTGACTCCACCACCTCCACGGGCAGCCGATTCCAATGTGCAATCACTCTCTCTGTATAGAACTTCTTCCTAACATCCAGCCTAAACCTCCCCTGGCGCAGCCTGATCTTAAACTGTTTGCCATATAGAACACCAAAAATAGAAAGCAGAATAATACAATGCAATACAATACAATACAATAAACCAGGTTGGAAGAGACCTTCAGGATCATCGTGTCCAACCCATCAACCAATCCAACCCACCTAAACAACTAGACCATGGTACCAAGCACCCCATCAAGTCTCCTCCTGAACACCTCCAATGAAGGTGACTCCACCACCTCCCCAGGCAGCCCATTCCAATGGGCAATCACTCTCTCTGTATAGAACTTCTTCCTAACATCCAGCCTAAACCTCCCCTGGTGCAGCCTGAGACTGTGTCCTCTTGTTCTGGTGCTGGCTGCCTGGGAGAGGAGACCAGCCTCTGCCTGTCTACAACCTCCCTTCAGGTAGTTATAGAGAGCAATAAGGTCACCCCTCAGTCTCCTCTTCTCCATGCTAAGCAACCCCAGCTCCCTCAACTTCTCCTCATGGGGCTTGTGAAAGATTGTTGGAGGGACTTGTTGGGTCTGTTAAATAGTGTTTAGTAAGAATCAGTTCTTTTTCTTCTCCTGAACAGTTATGAAACTAGATCCTGTTAAGTCTTTGGACCAAATCTGAAATTCTCTTAAATCCATGTAGCTTTATCAAATTCAATACTATTACCTTGCTTCTCATACACTGAGAATCTGTATTATTTTCCAGAACAAATTCCATCAGCCTCATGTGTTACATCTGGAAAGGAGTCGATAAAACAGGGAAGTCTTTTTTAAGCTACTGTGATTTTTAGGCACTTCCATAACTTAAAAAAAAATCCCCATTATTGTTTTGGTGGTAGTAATTATCATGCATATTTACTAGAAATTTGCCTATTTCTTTGTAGTTTTGTTTTTCTTAGTGAGAAATTTTCCACAAATATCTTCTGTTGTTCTTTTTTTCCCCAAATCACAGTCCCTTCCACGGTTGCAAACTTAAAAACAGAGAGGGGTATATTTTCAAAGTAGTGCGTAGGCAGTATTAGCACAAATCCTGTTATACATGAACAGATTTTAGCACTTGCCTCCCTTGCAGTGCTTTGAAAATGTATCCTTTCATATAAAAATACCTGCATGGATTCTAATATAAGGAACAGACTTTCTCTGGTTTTTGTTAGAAGAGCTTTGCAACTTTGAAGCGCCTCGAGCAAATTAAATTAACCCTTTTTGTAACAAACAAAGGAGATGTCAGTGGTTATATAAAAGTTCTGCAGAGACTTATTTGGAATCACATTGGGGTGATTTTTTTCCATCTTGATTCAGTAATCCAACAAACACTAGTGAAGCAACTTTAAAACTCCCCAAGCAAATACAGCAAATCCATAGAATCTCAACCAAAACACAACAAAATATGAAGTGAGATTGATACAGACATGGAAGATGTTGCTTCCCCTGTGAGAAAAATGGCTTTCCAAGTGGGTAGAGACATACTGAACCTTCTAATTGGGTATACTTGAGGGAACAAAGCACTTCAGAACTGAAAAGCAAATGTTCAGCAGAGTGCTATACACATCTAATTGCACTTTAACAATCTCACATGCATCATTTTCGATGAAATTAAATAAAAACAGTTTCTGCTTCTTAGATAATAATCTGTGAGGTCTAAGAGAGAAATCAGTGTTTGTTACAGTACATGTGGTATTTTATGGTTTATAACATATATAGAAACTTATATACATACAGTGAGGTATTGTACAATTATATATCAGGATGAGATTAGCTAAGAGTTGAAGGGCTGCTCTAAGTTGATTTTAGGACTACTTCAAGAACCTGTTTGAGGGCATCTGAAAGAAGCATTTTATGCCATTTATTTTCCTTTTTTACATTACTTTAACAAAGGCCAGTCTTGTGAGAGGAATCTAACCCTCAGAAGGTTTAGGATATATTTAACTATAAGCGTGTGAGGAAGATGATGCTTATTCATTAGAGTACCTAAAGCCCTTGAGGAAGACCTCAAGTAAATACCCACCTAAATACAAAGTGGGATTTATTCTTTTGTAGTGATATAATTGGATTGCATAAAAATTAACCAGGAAATACACGGAGTTTTAATAGACTGCCTTTTTAACTGAGCAATAGAGTACCAGAGGATGGATAGAATTCGCTGTCAATTTATTTCAGTTGATGTAACAGAATCACAGAATTGTCAGGGTTGGAAGGGACCTCAAGGATCATCTAGTTCTAACCCCCTCCCATGGGCAGGGACACTTTCCACTAGATCAGGCTGCCCAGAGCTACATCCAGTCTGGCTTAAAAAATATTCAGGGATGGAGCTTCCATCACCTCCCTGAGCAACCTGTTCCAGTGTCTCACCACCCTTATGGTGAACATCTCATCTAAATCTCCCCTCCTCTAGCTTGGATTCATTCCCCCTAGTCCTATAACTATCTGACACCTTAAAAAGTCCCTCACCAGCTTTCTTGTAGGCCCCCTTCAGATACTGGAAAACAACAATAAGGTCTATGTATGAATAAAATTTCACTTTCACACTTGTCTTCTGAAGCAAGACACAGGGGTTCTTCTTTCCTCCCTCCCTCTTCCCTGTGAGAAGCTTGCAGGCTCATCAAATTCAGGTATGCAAACAGACAAAAGCGATCCTCCTGGCTACCTAATTCTAATTCAAGCTGCTTTGCACAGCTACACTACTAGAAGACCATGTTCTGCCAGCATGATTGCTTTTTCTGCATACATATTAGCTAGCTTGGTTTCTGCAAATGTTTTGTCCTGTGCTGTATAATAATATTTGGATGTCCTTCATGAAAAGAAACTGGGGCTCAGCTGCATCACAGGCCTTGCTTTTGCCCAGCTTAGCATATCACATAGGTCAGACAGACCTGATCACTGTGCAGTGAATTATACATAATCTCCTAGCCCTTAATGGGATTAATTTAGCAGAACAGTACCTTATTATAGAAATAATAAATTCACTTTCAGGTGTTTCCGTAGAAGGAGAACAATTATATGTCATTAACGGCTATTAAGAAAAGGAAATGAAAAAAAAAAAAAAAAAGGGGGGGGGGAAGAAAGAGAAAAAGACAAAGAAGAAAGATAAAAAGAAAAGGAAAAAGAAAATAAATGGAAAAAAAGAAAAGAGAAAGAAAAGGAAAAAGAGAAAATGATAAATAAAAAGAGAAAAGGAAACAGAAAAAGAAAGAAGAGAAAGAGAAAGGAAAGGATAGAGAGAAAGAAAAGGAAAAGAAAAAAGAAAAAAGTAAAAAGAAAAATTAAAAAGTAGAAAAAGAAAAAGGGAAAAAAAAAAAGAAAGTAAAAGAAACCACAAAACCAAAAAGAAAATAAAGAGAAAGAAAACATTCCCTATGCCTTACTTAAATGATTTCTGTAAGAACATTTCTGACCTTCAATTTCACATAATGTTATGGGAGATTTCTGTGTAGAATGCATAAAGCCAGTTCTTATAGAGAAAACTATAGAAGTACCCAATCAATAAACACAATATAAACATAGGAATATTTGTGGCTTCTTGCCTCCCCAGCAGGCCTAATTTGCATCAAATGGTACACTGAACAAATTTGGACTTCTTGGCTTGTGAAAGGGCAGTGATCGGGCTAGGATTCCCTCTGGTTTATTCAGTGTTCATATTTACAGAATTCTGTGTGTTTAGTTGTAATTTATTATTGTTATTCTCTGTATCAAAATAATGGAAAGGGAAATTATTCTTTCTTTCCTTCTATGGCATAGCTGAAACTATATGGCACTGCATCCACTGAATGTGGTTGGGCAGTGACTGGCTGGAGGGCAGCCCAGAGGAGAAAGACTTGGGGGTGCTGGTGGACGAGAAGCTCAACATGAGCTCTCAATGTGCACTTGCAGCCCAGAAAGCCAATCAGATCCTGGGCTGCATCAGGAGAAGTGTGGCCAGCAGGTCAAAGGAGGTGATTCTCCCCCTCTACTCAGCTCTGGTGAGACCCCACCTGGAGTACTGCCTCCAGTTCTGGAGCCCATATTACTAGAGGGATATGGAGGTGCTGGAGCATGTCCAGAGAAGGGCCATGAGGATGATCAGAGGGCTGGAGCACCTCTCCTATGAGGACAGACTGAAGGAGTTGGGGCTGTTCAGTCTGGAGAAGAGAAGGCTCCGAGGTGACCTCATTGTGGCCTTCCAGTATCTGAAGGGGGCCTACAGGAAGGCTGGGGAGGGACTTCTCAGGATCTCAGGTAGTGATAGGACTAGGGGGAATAGAATGAAGCTGGAGGTGGCGAGATTCAGGCTAGATGTGAGGAAGAAGTTCTTCACCATGAGAGTGATGAAGCCCTGGAATGGGTTATCCAGGGAGGTGGTTGAGGCCCCCTCCCTGGAGGTGTTTAAGCCCAGGCTGGACGAGGCTCTGGCCAGCGTGATCTAGTGTAGGGTGTCCCTGCCCATGGCAGAGGGGTTGGAACTAGATGATCCTTGTGGTCCCTTCCAACCCTGACTGATACTATAACACTATCTTTGCATCCTTGGAAGGTTTGGGGGCTATGCTGCTGATTATTACAGCATACAGGTGGAAGATCCTCTGTGTCAGACTACAGAAAAAGAGGATAGTGAAGAAGATCCAGGATATATAGGATAAAATGTGGAAGTTTGTCCAGCTGTGTGTCATTGCAAGCAAATAATATTTGGAATGTGAACATTGGGAGGCATGTGCACACGTTTAATAGATTAAATGTAAAAGAGTTCTGTCATCCAGAAGTTAGATATTTATTGAGCATTATTCATGGATATCCTTCTGTGCTTGACAAAGAAAATAACTTCCAGAGGATAATTCATCCCACTTGTCTGAAATGTTTCTTTTTTTTTTTCCTTTCCCTCCTCTGAAGTGTATTAGGCACTGGCCTCACACATATGACTGAAGTTAGGTGAAACAAATTCTACCTACTGATTATTATTTTCCATATGACCTTCTATGTCCTCCTTAACTTTTTTGGCCTGCAGCAGCAGACTGGAAGATGTCTAGGTGGATCCATCCAATGAACAACCATAACTGGCATGGATTTTTTAACATAATTTTTTGCAGTCACTCTTAAAATATCTCTAGGAAACACCAGTAGATTCCTGATAAATAGAAAGCATATAAGGGATTATATTATGATATTTTAAACACACATTTCAGTGTGCCAATATTTCTGCAAATCCTCATGATGCCAAGTAGAATTCTGGATGTATTCAGGATTGAGCACTCCATGAGCTGGACATAAACCATTTTCAATATTTCAATATTGAATAGAGATTTCAACCATGTGCCTCATACATGGAGTTATCGATGAATTGTCTTCAAGCAACAGAAAGATGACAGATTTGTGAGATCACAGAGATCTATAGAAATATAAATTCTTGCAGAGATATTCAAGGATTTTCACTTTAAAAGCTGTTTTAGAAAATGAAGCACCACAGAAAAAGTAGTCTATTGGAATAGCAATGACGAAGTTGCTCTACATGATGCTTCATTTCTGGATGGCAGCTAAGATCGATGTGCTTGCCTTCAGCTCTGCCAAGGAATAAAAAAACTCTTACACAAATTTTTGCTCTACCTCACAAACCTCTCACTATAATGGAGTAATAAGACTTGAGTTTCAGTGAAGAGGATTCTTTAAAATTAATATAAATGTATGCAACAATTTTATACTGTGATGTACTGAGTTGGTTCCCATTATTGTTTCAAGAAATTGATCGCTAAAATCTCAAATGCCAATAAGTATCAAATGCTGTGCTGCAATGTTACTTTCCTTCGTTCTTCTCTTAGGAATCTGTTCTCTTAGGAGCTATTCACAGTTACTTTATTAACTACTTAGAAAATTCTTAGAATAAAGGCTAGACATGTTTTTTTTTTTACAAAAGTTTTCTTGGAGAAAGATAAAGATACTGCACTTCATCACTGGGCAACACATCTCCTCTTTTGCCACATCCATTAAAAAAGTTGAAAAGCCCTTTTTTTGGAAAATATTTTGCATGCTGAACTTATTACTCCTGTTCATTACATTTCATTTTCATTTGGTTTCAGGTCATTTTTTTCACTCGTATATTACTGGCTGAAATTAGTTTATCTTAATTTTTAACCAAACTCTCCCTACTTAAAATACGTTTCTCTAGTAAAGCTGTATTAGTCTTGAAATTTTACTTTAAAAAAATCTTATTCAATATAAAAGTACTACAATTTTGGATAATTACTATCTTTGTGTGTGTGTGTGTGTGTTTGTGATTTGACTTTGAGAGCTCCTGAGGAACACTGTTATACTAACCTTTATTGTTATGAATATACTGGTGATTCTGTGATATGTGTTCAAGGTAGAGAATTCAGAGTGCACTGGGACTGTGGGTCAGGAGCTTGCAGGAGCCTGTTTTGAGGACAAAGAGGGAGCTGCATATTTTACAGACTTAAATAGAGACAGTGTGTTTGGCTAATTGGAGACACCAAGGCTGAGGAGGAGAACTGAGAATTTGTTTTCTTTAGATAAGAAGCCTGGACGACTGAGCATGCACCTGGATACTTTGACCCTTACCACACAGAATGTAGGGAGAAGGGATTTGATCACCTATTCTAAGACTCATTATCATATGCCTGCCTTCTATTTAGCATAAGTTTGTTTATGTAGATGATGTAACTATATAAGATGAAGAAAGCTATTGTAAAGCTGCTGTGGAGGTGGAGTTTTGTCCCCTCTCAAGCCCAGCGCACTGCTTTGCTTGCCTTTTATTACTTTTATTGCCTTTTATTACCTTTTTAAGATCTTTTAGCGCCAATAAAGCTGTTACCAAAAACTTTTACCTGGAGTGATCTATAACATTTATGAATATAAAGCTCTAAACCAGATACAAAATTAAAAGTGATTTGCTTGCTTGTGTATTTGGAAAATCTTATGGAAATCTGGACATGCTAAGAACCTCCACAGAGTGAGCAAATAAAAGACTGTGTTGCCAGCTATAAACTCCTAACAATAATCTAAGCTTACTCTCTAATTATTGGTTAAGTTTTGTGATGATCAGGTGAGTACTGCCACAGTTTTAAATACAGTGGGGGAAAAACTTACAGAACAAATACAGTGGTTTTAATTGAGCATCTTCCTGCACACCCACATCATTTGAACTCCTCCTCCTCAAGTCACATATAAGCAGGCTGAATTGCCAGTGCCCGGAGAGAAATAGCTCTCAACACCAGCTCCCCCGCCTCCTTTAACAAAGGATTTGACTGTTACATTTTTCTTCTGCTTGTATTAGACAGCTAGTACGACAGCAGGTAAAGATAATGAGGCCTGAAAAAGGGTCTTGAGGTATGAATGGAGTCTGTGAGAACTCCAAAGGGAGCAGGTGAGCTTCAGAAATGATAGAAAGAAGGAAATTTCCATGCCATCTAGAAGAATGACTGTGATATAGTTTGCTGCTACCTAAGCAACCAGTGAAAACTGCTGGGCTGGGAGCAAAGCCACAACAAAGGGACCACTCCTGCAACGACACAGTTAATGTGGAAAACATTTATTCCTGAGCATTTTAGTCTTTCTCCACCAAAACCCAGGAATCTTCTCCGTTTTGAGAGAGAGATCATGCTAACACAGTATTTTGTGACCTAAAAACCCCCTTCCTTCAGAGACAATTGCCAATTATAATTCATTCCATTATTTAGTCTTTTGGTAGCTCATATTAAAGAAAATGCACAGGTAGTCCAATTTACACAGTTCTGAAAGCAGAAGGTCTTTTCACATGTTCCTTATGCAGCACAGGAGTAAGTGACGCTTAGTGAGTGTCCACTTAGCGAAAAGTGGTAAGACTGACAATCCCACCTTCCCAGGGCCTCCTTTGCTTCTTAGCCTGGAAAGAAGACATGTACATTAGACCCACTTTTCCTTTACCCCCCTTTTCCTTTTCCTTTTCCTTTTCCTTTTCCTTTTCCTTTTCCTTTTCCTTTTCCTTTTCCTTTTCCTTTTCCTTTTCCTTTTCCTTTTCCTTTTTTCCTTTTCCTTTTCCTTTTCCTTTTCCTTTTTTTCTTTTCCTTTTTTTCCTTTTCCTTTTTCTTTTCCTTTTTTCCCTTTTCCTTTTTTCCTTGTTTCCTTTTTTATTTTCTTTTTTCTTTTCCTTTTTCTTTTTCCTTTTCCCTTTTCTTTTTTTTTTCCTTTTCTTTTTTTTCCCTTTTCCTTTTTCCTTTTCCTTTTTTTCCTTTTTTTTCCCTTTCCCTTTCCCTTTCCCTTTCCCTTTCCCTTTCCCTTTCCCTTTCCCTTTCCCTTTCCCTTTCCCTTTCCCTTTCCCTTTTTTCCTTTCCCTTTTTATTTTTCCTTTTCACATTTCCTTTTTTCTTTTTTTCTTTTCTTCTTTTCACTTTCTTTTTTCTTTTTCCTTTTTTCTTTTTCCTTTTTTCCTTTTTTCCTTTTTTTTTTCCAAATAATTTGTCTATAAAGCTATTTAAAATTGCATCAAAGCACTATAATATAAAGGGATCTATTTAGATGACTTCAAAACTAGTAAAATTTGACTTAGAAGTAATTCAAAGTATAGTTCTTTCCTTCCACAGACCTTATTGTGGCCTTCCACTATCTTAAGGGGGCCTACAAGAAAGCTGGAGAGGGACTTTTTAGGATGACAGGTAGTGATAGGATTGGGAGAATGGAGCAAAACTAGAAGTAGGTTGATTCAGACTGGTTGTTAGGAAGAAGTTCTTCACCCTGAGGATGGTGAGACACTGAAACGGGTTGCCCAGGGAGGTGGTGGAAGCCCCAACCCTGGAGGTTTTTAAGGCCAGGCTGGATGTGGCTGTGAGCAACCTGATCTAGTGTGAGGTGTCCCTGCCCATGGCAGGGGGGTTGGAGCTAGATGATCCTTGGTGTCCCTTCCAAACCTGACAATTCTATGATTTTATGATTCTTTCCTCCCACTGTTACCAATGTTTTTCTCCCTCTCATAAAGGCTTTTAATAAAGACATATAAAAAGTGAAATAGTAGCTGAAGAATATATATACACAGGATTTTTCAAGTATTTTAGCATGATAAACAAGGGAGCAAGCCACAAGCCACAGCCACCAATATCTCTATGGTTTTCTATTAGGCTGGTCACGCAACACATCTTGCTCTTCCACAGCCTGAAGCCACATTGCAAAGGCTGGCTGATAAAGGCAAACAGACGGAGTATGAAGGTTTTGATATTCACCAGTCTCTTGGACTGCTACTATGTAATAGCAGGCCCTTGGGAAATTCTGGTGTACAAGAACGGTCCACATTACTTTTGCACTCTTCAGAGTGACTTCAGTCAGTTTGTTTCCACATGGAAAATTCACTAGCTCCTGGTTAATTTGCCTTCCAGATACAGTGTTCTCCTGAGCTTGGATGGGACCTAAGGTGCCTTAAAATTGCCTTCTGTAAATTTGGTACAATAGAAGTAGTATATATTGAAAAATATACTTATGACTACCTTTATATCCACCATCACTCTCATCTTTATTTCAAAGACTTGCAGAACTGTAGAGTTCTGTGAGTGTTCTGTGGTGCACTTTCCTTTCTTCAGTTAACTATGTAGAATTGATTCTTTTGCAGAAGCTTTAAAAGCCACTTTTTTTTTTTTTCCAAGGAAGAATGATTTGTTAGTTGCACTAATATGTTACTGGGGCAGAATAATTTGATATTGGTATAATGCTAGGAATAACCATATCAGTGATAAGATCAGTATGCAGGCAGAAGCATTCACCATGGATAGGAAGAAGATTAATTTTAAATAGAAAAGAACCCCAAAGAAATAACAACAAGAAGAAGAAACACTAAGAAATTGTTGTTAAATGATCAGTACTATAGCAAGCTATGTTAAAGTAATCTAGATGGTTTACTTAGATGAGATATCTAACTTTCAGATATCTATGGCTAGTTGCAATGAATCAGAAGGTAAGTAGTTGAAGTCACAGTTTTTAGGACATTTTTTAGTCTATTTTACTAGAGAAGATTTTAAAAAATATTTGTTTTGTTATAGTGCTGCAAAGGTTAACTCCTGTTTCATGTAAGTTGCAGAAAAGAATTTGTTCTGTGGGTGAGATTAATATATAATAAGATGTGCGTGGACATATACTAAGGTAAAAAGAAGAGGACTTCAAGGACTTTCTGTTATTTATACAGAAATAACTAATTTTTTTCTTCCTGATTTTTCTTTCCTCTCTATAATCTAATTTTCTTTACTAATTATGCATTTCTGATCACTCTCAATGATCTCATCTTTGCAGCACTTTGTTCTAGCATATTTTGATATGTGTGCATTTATACCGGCTCTTGTACAAGCCAATGTGTGCTGAAGGCATCTGAAAACTGTGTCCTTCAACAGCTATGAAACTCTAGTCACAGCACAGTCTTACAACATCTGAAGGACTGCACTAAGTTTAGGCTGGACTTCTACATGAACAACAGGCCCCAAAAGGTTTCAGAGTCAGAAGAAGCCTGCTAGGCACACCTGAAGGCTGGTGACTGTCCAGGTAGACTGCAGGTTGCCTGTAAAAAAGCTTATAAAAGCGAGATGGGTGCTTTGCGTGAATACTCTTGGACCTGCCCTCAGCAATGTGAAGAAGCAAACATCACAGTTGTGTCCTAAGACACGGAAAAGAATTTAGTTGAACTTTACAACCAAGGAAGAAGCTGGAATGTTCTTTCAAGCATAAAAGAAAAATACCAAGTTTTTTACCAAAATAAAACCAAGTTCTTCATCAGTTATTTCCCCTTTCTGTCTCTTTGTATTTGTCTTCTATTTCAAGGCTTATTCTTAACATGAATGGAAAATTCTAAACAAAAATTAAAGCTATGCACTTAGACCTTACCATTATTTTCTGTCTGCATCCAATGGTAATTAATTTACATTCCGCCACATTCTACTTGAGATCGATGGAAAATTTTATAGGCACAGCCTAAAGCTGCCACATCATGACAATTTTTTAAAGGACTCTCTGCCAGGCTTTCTTAACTTGTTGGTAAATTTCAAACAGGAACACTCTGCAGTAACTACGAACTGTCCCTATGTATCTTTCTGTGCAAGACTGCAGATCTATTTCAATTTGTGTGTCCCCGCTGTCACTTTAGTTTACTACTTCCTTTCTTTTCCAGGTTCCTCAGGACACATAATGTATGCATGCAAATTTCTGTCTGAGATTCCTCCTGGAGTAATTCACTAGGTTCCTATGAGATTAAATTGTTAAGCTTTTGCTGATGTGAGAAACACAGTTTAGCACACCATATCCCTTATTTATCCCAATGAAAACTCAGCCTTCAGCATTTGCTTGCCTGTAGTCTCAGCTTCATTTCTAATAAAGTTGCAATAAGTGAAAAATAGTTCTCTAAGGAAAAATAAAAATCAGTTGTGAAGTTGTTAAATGGTTATTAGGACTAGGTCATGTAGGCTCACACTGACTCACAAATCCATATTAATGCAAAGTATTCCAAAGAACTCAGGCAACCCAGTCAAACAAGTGCATGCAAATTGTTTCTGTAGCATTGTCTTAATTGCTGTATCAAATTGTATCAAAATGTTATGTATGAAGTTAAAAAAAGAAAAGACAGGATGATGATTTTCAGAGTCTGAAGGCCTTGAAATTGCACATCAGTTTTGGGTCTCATATCCAT
>CM066567.1:45900195-46175195 GCA_033816785.1 Picus viridis | reverse complement strand
TGTTAATCTTTTATCTACCAGCTGACTGCATAGAGAATATGACACAGCACAGTCTAGGGAAAATGCGCTGTGCCTTTTAAATTTCTTTCTAAACTAATTCCAGTATGAAATGAAAAGTGAATGCTGACAGATGCAGAGTCCCACAACAGTACCCTTCCTATCTATGGAGCATTGTTTTGCTTCACTTAAGAGCATTGTGCAGTGGCAGCACTGCTGTTGTCCTTGGAATCATCACATTGCTTCTACATCAGCCAAGTGACTGTGTATCCTAGTGTGCTGCAGTCCACCTGATTAGCAGCACAACAGTCACCACTAACAGCTAACACTAAACATATCAAAAGCAGGAAAGTCAAGAAAGCAAGCTACAAAATTTTTTTTTTTTTTTTTTTTTTTTTGATATCCACATGGTTGCAGTGTTGTTTCTCAGCAGACTTTTTCATCTGGCATGAAATGTCACCAGTGTTGAAAACAAAGGTAATTACTGTCGGGCTGTCCTGTAGTTGCATGTGAGGTAAATTATCGAGCTGTACAGGACAGATGATACAGAGAAACTGGCAGAGACACTGAACCATGATTAAGAGACCAGTGTAAGATGAATTTGTCACTACCTGCTTTCCCCCATTATTGCCATGTATCCACACGTCCCCTTATCTCGTGATCTGTCATAAAATAGGATCAATGACATGCAGAAAGCTATTATATAGCAAGCAATACTACAATAAATGAAGACAGCTCGGTGCAGAAAATTTCTTAAAGTATGTCATCAACTAGTGTTGCATTAAATATAACAGTATATAACACTGCACAAAGAATTATATGCAACATTTCAGAAATTTATAGAATAGTTAAAGTGTAATCTGCAGCAATATGCATTATTTCCTTAGAAGAGATAACTGGAAGGTTATAAATGTATGCAATAAACTGTTGTGTGGTAAGGCTCTGTATTCATCTGATGATTTTTACTACTTATTTACATGCAGGTTGTCAACATCCACGATGTAAAGTATGTTAAATAGCAACCACACAAAAATAATCAGCAATTGCTTTGTATTTCCTTTCCACCACACTGAAAGACAAACATGCAGCAGGCTTTTGAAAATCAGCATAATAAAGAATTCAAACAATCTGACAAATCTTTGTTGTGTTGAAAAGCAGGTCCTGGATTTGATCCCTGGTGCTGCTCACTGAGGAACTGAGCTCCTCTTGGTCAAAAAACATAGAGATTCTGTCTTATTACAGGCATAGATCTGTCCAATCTAGATAACTAGGTCCACTTCCAACATAGTGAAAATAACTGAATTCCAACAGAAAGTGACTTATTAATCTGAATTTAGGCTCTTGAATGATATGAGTTTAAAGTTTTAGTCCAGGCTTTCATTGTTACAAAGAAGACATACATGCCACTTAAAGTGTAAGCATATCAAAGTCACCAGGACATGCCTTGCTAATAGATGCATTCTACTTAGCTCTTTTACTATCAACAGACAAAACCCCAGTAATTCTAGAGTAAATTAAAATTATTTGGCTTTTATTATTCAGAAGTTCAGATTAGATTGTCAGAGCAGTCTCTTCTGTCTTTAAAGTACATGAACCTGTCAGTTTTGATATACTTTCATACAGTGTGTAGCTGTATGACAGCATAAGTTTGTCATTCTTTGAATCTTACCTTGCAGTAGTAAGGTATTTTCACTGTCCTGTCAGCTTCACACTAGAAAGATATTGTGAATTAGAAATTGTATAGAGTACAAAAATCAGCTGGGTTCTCTTTATAAAACCTTGATCTATAATTCCTTAACTAATAAGAATGATCTCTTTATCAATCAGGTGAAATGTTTAACACAACTTCACAGGCTAAAGAAAAGGTCTGCTTCAAACGTTGCCTTACTTCTGCAGTCACGCTTGTCCCTTTAACAAGATTTTAACTACCACAAAACTGTTGTGCAAGTTATATTCAATATTTCAGGTCAGGCAATGGATGTATTGAACAGCAGCAGTAGATAATGTAATACTGTGCTTGCTCTGCTTTCTCTGTGTACAGCTGAGGACATGTTTCAGAGAAAACAACTGATAGCCAAATGTCCGCTTCTGTGTGCTCAGCCTCAAACACCTGGGCAGGGCCAGTGTGGACCATAAAGCATGGACTGCAAAATTTGGACATAAAGTCCACACTTTATGGTCATAGGACTAGTTCCATTTGAGATCCGAGAAGTAAATATTGTACCCTCAAATAGCAGGAAGCACAACAAGTACATTGAAGGAATTGGTTTCAGACTTATGACTACATTTTGAATCATAAGTTTATGAAGAGATATTTTCCTGCCTTTCTGATTTGTATCCTATGAGTCACTTAAAACTTTCAACAAGGTCACACATGAGGAATATTGTCAAAACAATGCCTAACTTTTCTTTCAAGAGGAGAAACAAATCTGCTGGGAATATGTTAAATGAATAAGATATAATTGATACATGTTCTAACAAAAAGATGGTGATGCAGGAAACAAATATGTAAGTCACATATAAGGCAGAAAAGGCAAATGTCAAATGTAGAAAACAGATGTGTAGAAGATAAAAACCCTCTGTGCCTATAGATTTCATTCCTTTCCAGATGTGCCAACTTGTCTACAAAGCACTACAAGATGTCCATAGTCTATGCTTCCTGTTGAAATCTTCCAGTTAATATGCATACCCTATTTATTTCTTTTTCACTTTTTAACAACTAAATCTGACTTTTGGAAGAAACAAACACTTTTAAGTGTTTCAGTTCAAGCCAGGATCACTTAAATGTTTAGCATTTCCATAAGATATACTTTGAGAAATGACAGATATTTGTTAAAATACAATTAATAGGAGCAAAAGTGAACAAATGGGAATTTGTATGAGGTACTTCAAGAGGACCAAAGAAGAAAATGAAACTTCTGTTTGATGTAAAGAGTGAAAATACCAGAAGAACTCAGATATTTTTGGATTAACAGCATCAGTGATGAACACATGGGGTGACATCAGCATCTTCATATTGCACAGTCCAGAAGGACAAAAGTGTAAGTGAAGAAAGATGGCAGACAAGAGAAAGGCTTGTATAAAAACACAGATGATCACAGCTGCAGAAAAATTGTTTGATTGTATAGACAGAAATCAAAGATCAGCTATTATTTCAGGATGTCATGGACCAGAAGCACAGTGTCTAGGCACAGCAAATTCAAAAACAAAAGCAGTTTTTCACAACTTATAGGCCTAGCTAACAAAGCAATTAGTCTTGTCAAAGGTGAAAATAGAAAACCTTTGTTAGCATTTGCAAATGTTCTTGTAAAAGCCTACTAATTCCTGGTCCACATTTCTCTCCTTTAGACCATAACTGAAGATGAAATAAATGAAGCTTTCTTTAGATCTATGTTAATGTTTTCCTTCTTTCATTTCTTTCTCATGTCATTGGAGGATAAGAAGTCCTTTAAAATGCTTTGCATCTTTTTATCAATACCTTTTTCATTCCTGTCTTGCTTTTACAGGGCTCTTTTATCTCACCAGTCTCACATGAATGTTGAAAACACTTTACATGTAATCTTGATGCACTGATTACATTGCTCTGAACAGTTGCTGACATTCGAATAGCTCTGTTGTATCCACTGCCAGTTAAATCTGTGGGTTTTTTTACTGGCTCAATGACCCCAGTTTTTAATGATACTTTTTATGAAGTTCATCTGTATACTGTTGGCCTAATTTATACATTGCAGCTTATTAAAAAGATTAGGTCAGTCTGACAAAGAGCAACTTGTGTGGGCTGCTAAGAGCTAGATGCCTTGCCAGAATAGATGACATTATGGAGAAGGGCATGACATCTTTCACTAGAGTTGATCTGAATGCTATTAACCCTTTAAAAATTAGGAACACATCCCTTTCTCCATCCGCCAAACCTTCTGTAATTAATAACAAGGGCAGAAATTAAATAGGAAGTTGAGGCTCCTTGTTCTTTCCCTGCATATGGGAGGCAGGGAGGGAAAGAATATTTGCTTTTCAAAGAATATGTATATTTTATGTGCATAGTAATGTGTCGTGGGTTCTCCATGTCTGTACAGCAACCTTAAAATTAATCTTGATTCCTTTCCTTGACTTGATTACTAATGAGTACCTTAAAAGAAATGTGGCAAAAAAAATAGGCTTTCTTGTAACAGTTTACCCTGTGTATGTTTTCACTTTCTAGATGTAAAAATTCTCTCTCTGTTCTGACCCTTTTAGTTATTTGTAAATATTCTCAGGATAACTACTTACTTTGGGGCAAAGTCTAAAGTAGCAAGTTGTTAACAATAGTAACTTCAGACCTCCTCTCCTTCATTTAAGTTAGAGTTTTTATTTTATGATCTATTATTAGCACTGTTTATATATGTTAAACCATATGCTGATATGTCATTTACTTTACATTGAGGTTTTCTTGCTGCTATAGTTAGGGGAAATGAAAAGTTAGTAACCACAACGAAAAGCCCTCCAGAGGCTAGAGAGTCCCAGGGGTGGGTAGTTCATCCCAGGATATTGGAGTCTGTTGTTCTATTTCACTTTCCTGTATTTCTCTATTTAAGGAAGTGTACACCCAAAGCTCTTCCCTCCAGTTGTATGGTTTGTTGAGCAGAGCTTTTCTCTTGGCCTTGGCTGGCAGTGAATTTTCAGCTATGCCACTGGGTCTGTGGAAGCCTGGGTCTAGTGGGGGAGCAGTTTGGCTGCTCTTGGGCCTGCTGAGGCAGAGAGCGGTGAAGGTTTCTGGAAGGCTCTGTGAGGTTTTGGTTTGGTAGGTCCAGGGGAAGTACTGAGCTTAGTTTGTGAATATATTCCTTTTACCTGAATGCCTTTTGTATATATTTGTAAATAGCATTTCCATTTACACTTCCAATCCAGTGTGGAGTTTTTTTATTTTACTCCTTACAAAAGCGGTAAAATATCTTCTCTGTCCTTCTGCCCTGGGCAGCTCGTGACTCAGAATTAGGATATTTGCTTCCCCTCTCATCATCAGCATTTCATTTAAAATCAGTACTAAAAAGGTCTGCTTGCACAAAGTAACAAGAAATCACAAAAAACCCCACCACAAACAAAACCCACCAAAACCACTACCCAAACCAAACCAATCAAACAAACCAACCCCACAACAACAACAACAACAAAAAGGAAAGATAGAAATAAATCTTACTTCTCTGCCTGGTTCTGTGTTGCTTTACACACATGGACAATTTGACTCATGTTTAAAGGGAAAGTCCACTGTGCATTAGAAAGTAAATTCTCTGCTTAGAAGATTATTGTAATGGCCTTTGTCTCAGAATGATTTTTCACTTGAAAGACTTTGACAACCAGCACTTTCTTCCAAACCTAATCTAATTCTTTCTTCTAAGTTGCATGGTATTTTAGGAGTTTTGCACGGATTCTGCCTCTGTAAAGGGCAAGGGGGAAACAGACTACAATTGGAGGCCGACCTGTCATTACTGACCTTTTCATGAAAGAAGTGAAGGAAACACTCTATAATGACAGAGCTGTTTCTTCCCTAAGATATCATGAGCCTGAAATCCAGCATCCATACTGGATAGGGCTGTGTTGTGTATGCTCTGGTCAGATGGGTCAAACTGTAATGTTGTGCATCTATAGGTCTGCTACCAATTTTCTTGGGAACTTGAAGTAAAAAGCTAAACACAAATGAATGCATTAAAAAATATTATACTTTCTCTGTTGTTTTGCTTGGTTTATACTGTTTTGGTTTATTCTGTTTTTGGTTTTCTTTTTTCTCCTTCCCTTCTCATTGTTTATGATGTTGCCTTCACGCAGTATAGGAATAGCATCTTAACACTGTTGCCTGCTGCATTACATTTGTATCAGCCTTTTTCCCAAAGCAAAGAAGCAAACCCTCTGCTTTATACACTTTTAAGTGATTAGGGTTATAACACTGTAAATACGCTCAATCCTATCAAAACTTGGCAGTGACCCTGTTAGTTTCAGCTATCCATTTTCACATCTGATGTAAACAGTGGATACTTTTGCAGTATTGTTATATTAAGAAAGATATTAAACTATAATTGATATTAAACTGTAATTGCAATTCCAAGGCAAATACAACCGAGTGAGATTTGAAAGAGGGTAAAAGAAATAGGAGGCAGAGGTAATGGAGAATTTAGTGAGATTTCTAAGAAATACATTTGTTCTGATTCAAAGGATTGGTTGGTTAAGGCCATGGTAAGGTAGAAGGAGGCATGGGACCAAATGAAAACGATGAGACATGAGATTAACAGAAAAGCAGAGAGCAAACAATGTAAGTGCCATCATGTGGCCTGTCCTATGCGTGGAGTTATTATACTGTAACCACCGTGACTACATGCAGCTGTAAATATATTGTACAGATGAACCTAAATTAGTTTTGAAGCAGCTAGGTCATGCAATCCTTATATGTGGTAATATTGGCACATATATGCAAGAAAACAAATATGAGGGGAAATATCAAAAGATCTAGTGTCGGGTGTCCCTGCCCATGGCAGGGGTTGGAACTAGATGATCCTTGTGGTCCCTTCCAACCCTGACTGGTACTATGATACTATGATACAACTAGCAAACTGAGGGTAATGATAAACTTGTCTTCAGAAGTGTATGTAAGGGAGGAGTATATTCTGATGCCTTCATGTCTGATAAAGATAGCCCAAACAGAATGTGCATTTATAATTTTCAGATAAAATGAGGTGATAGTTTCTGTCCTGGAATTTGTATTTTGAGGGTAGTCACTAAGCTAAAGTTAGATTCCTAAATCAACTTCTGTTTAAAATACAGCATTCTGTATGCCATTATTTTTATGATTAAGGCATCTAAATTAGAATAAAACTAACATTAACCAAAGATACATAGAGATACTTGATTAGGAGTATACACTGAAATAAACCCAAGTACCATAGCTTTAATGTGCTTCTATGCCTGTCTATGCCAGTGTAAATTTTGCAGTTTCTGCATTCAGTCACCTCCAAACTTCCAGAGCCACTTCATGCTATGTTCATCTCTAACAACTGATTGAGGAAGCACACTAGACATGACAGTGATGGTATCTATCAGGCTTGAGTGGACAATGCTTTGTGCTCTGTCTGCTCATAGCAGTCATGGTTACCTGAAAGCAATGTTCGTTTAGCACTGCTCATCTTATTGAGCCTAATGAACATCACTCAAAGATTGTTTTGGCATGAGACACTGTATAATTTGAAGCTGTTTCTAGATGAAATGTTACTTCTTCATTTCAGAGGTTTTGTTATTGTTTGTTGGTTTTTTTTTTTCTGAATTCTGAAAAAAAATACTAAGGGAAAAAAATGTCTGTGTTTAATCACAGTGATTTCTTTTTCAAGAAGTCATTACAAGACCTGAAAGGAGAATAAAAATGCTAATCTAGAATACTTGTCACTTCACATTTCTAGTAAAATGACCTCAAGCAAGTAAGCTTAAACCTGTGCAACTGACTGATGTGTGGATGTGAAAGGGAGGGTGCTGTGAAAGAGACAATGTATGCTTGTCTCTATGCTGTAAAAATAAATACACTTACTACAATTCAGACTAAACTGGCTGAAAAGGTAGTGTCACTTGGAGTCTCTTCCACGTCTATAACAGCAGGAGTGGCTGCAAACAGTACGTGTGCATAACAAGTCTGCTGCTGAAGACTGGTGTGTGCCAGACCACTTAGAAATATATTAGGTTGGATCCTACTGTGATCACATTTAGATTTAATAATAATAATAATAATACAATACACCAGGTTGGAAGAGACCTTCAAGATCATCGCGTCCAACCCATCAAACAATCCAACCCACCCAACAACTAGACCATACAGCCAAGCACCCCATCAAGTCTTCTCCTGAACACCTCCTGTGAAGGTGACTCCACCACCTCCACGGGTAGCCGATTCCAATGGGCAATCACTCTCTCCGTGTAGAACTTCTTCCTAACATCCAGCCTAAACCTGCCCTGGCGCAGCCTGAGACTGTGTCCTCTTGTTCTGGTGCTGGATGCCTGGGAGAAGAGGCCAACCTCTGCCTGGCTACAACCTCCCTTCAGGTAGTTGTAGAGAGCAATAAGGTCACCCCTCAGTCTCCTCTTCTCCAGGCTAAGCAACCCCAGCTCCCTCAGCCTTTCCTCATAGGGCTTGTGTTCCAAACCCCTCACCAGCTTTGTTGCCCTTCTCTGGACACGTTCCAGCAAGTCAACATCCTTCCTAAACTGAGGGGCCCAGAACTGGACACAGTACTCAAGGTGCGGCCTAACCAGTGCAGTGTACAGGGGCACAATGACCTCCCTGCTCCTGCTGGCCACACTGTTCCTGATGCAGGAACAGTGTATTACATCTGTATAACACCTGTCCTATGTGACATCTGTGACAGGACCAAGGCAGAGATAATAGCTGACACCTGGAGGTTGAGCTAGCTTCAATGCACATGGTCTAGGCACTGGAAGTTCAACAGGTGCTGCAATTCATTCAGTATTGTCAATTACTAAGATGTCCTATTTAGAAATCTTAAAATATAAATGAGTCTGGAGAAAAGATTCCTTCCAGGAAAATATTGCAAACCATATGTGAGCAAACCCTACAAATGCAGAAAGAAAATGCAAAAGGTGCTATTTTATAAGACCTTACAAATTCTTAAGACAGCTATGAGCATGCTGGGTGGCTGGAACTTTCAATATTGTATTGAAATGCTAGATGAAATACTGCTTTAAAACAATTTTATGATGAAAACCCAAGGCAAGAACTATCTGATCAGGGCCCATCCAGAATTCTATGGTTTAGATAAAATTGATTCCAAGAGGCACTAGTGAAATCAATACAGCAATTGGGGGTTTGCCTTTATGAAAAGCTTTGATTACATTCTTATATCACTTGGATTTATTTTGCAGACAGTACTTTATTCTTGTCATTCAGCTGCATTACACCAAACCATGTGTTTGCTACATGAAAATCCCCTGTGCCGGTCACTGTACAGCTACTTTGATGTGGCTTAATCATTGTTTTGATACTTGAAAAACAAACTCAGTTACCATACAGTGTTGTCTCAAAAAGAGATATGAAGCACTTATAACTTTGTAAATTGAAAGGGACACTGTCTATTGGGGCATAGCAGTAAATGTCAGATTTTGCCATTAAACAAAGGTTGCCCTTTATAAATCTTATAAGATGATGAAGAAATAAATATGGCTACAGGCGATCTGTGAGATTACTATTTAAGGCAATTTTAGTCTAAGTTTTTCATTAAGTTAGTATTGCAGTTAGCATTCTTCACCTTCCCATGACTTCTCTTAGAATCATAGAATCAAAACCAGGTTGGAAAAGACCTCAGACATCAAGTCCAACCTATTACCTATTACCTAACACCTCATGACAACTAAATCACGGCTCCAAGTGCCACCTCCAGTCCTTTTTTGAACACCTCCAGGGATGGTGAATCCACCACCTCCCTGGGCAGCTCTTTCCAATAGCCAGTTATTCTGGCTTTCTCCTTTCTCCTCACCTCCAGCCTAAACCTCCCCTGTCTTCTTGTTCTGGAGCTGGTTGCCTGGGAGAAGGGACCAACCCCCAGATGTCTACAACCTCCTTTCAGGTAGCTGTAGAGAGCAATAAGGTCTCCCCTGAGCCTCCTCTTCAGGCTACACAACCCCAGGTCCCTCAGCATTTCCTCATAGGGCTTATAAGATACCATATGTTGACTTTGACAATATATTTTTTAAATTTATCAACTAGGAGAGATCTGGAAGGTGTTAATCTATCAATTTATCCTATTGTTGCAATGTTTTTAACAGGGCCAAATTTAGAGTTTACTCCTACATCTGTGTATAGAGGGCAGGGCTTGGCAAGTTCTATCTGTTCTTCAAGACACAAGGTCTGACTGCAGACTTTGCTCTGTGTAGGATGGCACTTAATTGGTGGTAAGCCAGTGTTGGGTGGGAGGTAGGGGGACAGACTTTCTTTCTGATGTTTTCCTGAGGCCATTGTTATGCTAAAGCAAACTAATGAAATTTGAGTGAGTTTTGTGGAGCACCTAGCCAGGAATATTTGAACATGAGAAAAACATATTTCTTGAATATGTAGAGATGTGCTTGAAGTATTATTTGCATATTAAGTCCATTTCTGGTCAACCTGAAATGGTTCCTTATGGACCCATTGACATAGCACATCATGCACCACATTCAGATTTAAGGCCCAAGAGCCATTTCTGACTTTGTGTATACATAAAATGTAACACATCAAAATCCCTGCAAACAGGAACAGAAGGTTGCCATTTCTGCTGGCACTATTAGCACTACTGCTACAGCTACTGTTAACAAGCACAACATTCCCTAGAAAACTAGTGGTAAAACAAACTGTTGGGGCATAATATCGAGGAAGAAAGCAAACACGAAGTCTGTTCTTTGTCTTCGTTCACAGTGATCCAGACAGCCTAAGGAACAATCTCTAAGTTAGTTTTTCCTGATTTCAATAAACTTATGGAAATATTTTTCCCCTTCTAATATGTGTACTGAAAAGCTGAATATTGCTATCTAGTCTCTGAGATATATATATATGTGTGTGTGTGTGTATGTTATCTTTCCGAACTTTAAACTATCTTCATTTATCTTGACTCAGCTTCCAAGTTCATCCATTTTGGATTGTTTACCATTGTTACTTAAGAAAAGGGAAGATTTCTTTTTAAACTCAAACTAATTTTATGCTACTAATCTGATCCTTTTAACACTCTAATTAAATAATGGTTTCTTTTAACTGTTCTTTCATATCAGATAGCTACAGTTTCTTGAACAGTTTCCTTTTACTGCTCTCAGTGTTAAGGTTATGGTATGAAGTATAAAAGATTGTGGACTGATCCTATTAAAAGAATTTTAGTGAGGGCAAAACCAATTCACAGAATGCAAGTCTCCTTTTACTGTATTAAGTTCCTTATAACATTTTTGAGTTAAAAGGATTTGAGTTCCATACTGATGTTTAGTTTGCTGTTGATACACAGAAGCTTGCCTCTTGTCTTAGTTTAGTTCAGAGCAGGCAGAAAAATATATTTTACCCTTCCCAAAAGGAGTAAAAGAAACATGCTTCACACAGAATTGGAATTCAGTTTAATCTCATATGATTTCTGGCTACCTGTGACCTTAGGAAAGGCTGAACTCCTAGCTCTGTCACTAAGTGTAGCTTGCAGGTAAATGGGCCACAAATGCCTACCATTATTATTCTGCATGATGAATGTGAAACCTCTGCCTTCCCCCAATTTTTAGTTTTAACTATTTCCAAGACACACAATTTGTTTTTTTACACCACAGACCTTTTTTCTTCTCAGTCTGTCAAATCCCTGTCCACAACTTTTAAGGCTGGGAATACAGCCAGACTTCTGGCAGATCATTCCAATGTAGTTCAATATGAAAGTGCCATAGTAAATAACAGGGCCTCAAGTCTTTAGTTCTCCTAATTGGGCCATATGAGATGGTAATGCCTTTCCTGTCAGGGCTTATTGTTTTAAAATGTGAATGTAAGGGGAAAGTCATCAGGATTCGTTGGAATTTTATTTAATTTGTCTTGAGCGTTGTCACAGAGCGCTGAATAATTCATTTTTAGGTCCTCAGGGAACAGACCTTGCCATCTACATAAGCAAAAAGTAATTTTTCAGGTACTTAGGACAGTGAGCATAGGAAAGAAATGTGAATTATAAGGAATTTATGAAGGATGTCTGATTTATATAACTGGTGTAATGAATATTGCCTTATATTTCTAGGTAGTCACAAATGATCTTTGATTTCTTATGTGACATACAGGAATGACTCTTAAGAATCCACAATTTCAGCTATGGAATGTTTAGATGATTAAGAATATGGGTTTTTTTCCTAAATTAATTAAAAATATTATATTTCATCAATGAATACTATGTGAATCTGTACCAATTGCCCTCTGAACCCTTTAAAACAATCTCATAGAGCAATTTGTTCATTAGAACTCAGGTCTGATTCATGAATACAGACCTACTCTCTCCTTGCTGTAGTCCTGATTTGGCCGTAAAGCGAGAGTATGCATGCATATTTATCCTCTAAAGTCTGATATTTGTTTTGCCTTAGAACTTCTGGTCAATGCTGGCAGTGTCATTGCCACAGGAGAACTGTCTGAACAGGTCTGCTTTAGGGATGTGGATGCTTTGTCGTGTTTTTCATGTAGCCTTTACCCATATGCTGCTGCTTGTCAGGATTGCAACATACTCAACAAAATCTACTAGCGAATTAAAAACAGATTATTTCTTTGAAGCATCTTGCACCTTAGTAAGAAAACATGTCAATAGTTATTGTCATAAGTCTCACAACAATATGTTCTTTATTTTGAGATCTGTTGAAACTCAGATGTTGTCTGACAATATCATCTTGGATGAAACAAAAGGAATGAAAAAAAAAGTCAGGTAATCATACAAGATAATAATTCATTAACTGATTAAAGGATATAAAGGATATCTAGGAGTATACACATAGGAAAAGATGAAGAGATATAAAATGTAAGAATATAAAGAAATATAAATATATATAAGATATAAAATATATATATATATGAAAATATAAATAATATAAAGGAAAATCATAACAGGAACGGTATCTTAAGGGGGCCTACAAAAAAGCTGGTGAGGGATATTTTAGGGAGTCAGGACTAAGGGGAATGGAAAAAAAATAGAAATGGGTAGATTCAGACTGGATGTTAGGAAGAAGTTCTTCACCATGAGGGTGGTGAGACACTGGAACAGGTTGCCCAGGGAGGTGGTAGAAGCTCCATCCCTGGAAGTTTTTAAGGCCAGGCTGCATGTGGCTTTGGGAAGCCTGATCTAGTGTGAGGTGTCCCTAGCCACGGCAGGGGGATTGGAACTAGATAATCCTTGAGGTTCCTTGAGGGGAGGAAAAGAATGGCAGAATGCTGGATCCCTCCTGTTTCTGCAGGGTGGGGAAATGAAGATAGCTACTATACAATAATTGAACAAAAAGGTAAAACCTGCATGTGTCACAGCCATTTTGCCATTCAGCCCAGCAGAAATTAAAGTGTAAATGCAGCAAAGGAATCTGGAGTCAACCACAGCGATGAGGAATTTTTCACGGATTCCATAAAGCAGTTGTCACAGTAGACAGGGTGAAGCTCACCATGCTGTCAGCAAAGTGGGGTCTGTATAATGGCTGCCAGCAATCCAGAGTTGCTAGTGACAGCAGTTCTACATGAGAGGTCAAAAGCAGACTTCTAAATTTCAGAGTAAAGCAGACAAACAAAATTCAAAAGTGACAGGAAGCCTGTTATGATGGCTAACATTTCCCTGCTTTTTAATCAAGCAGGGGTGTTGATCATTGGAAGAAGAATAATGTGCTCAAAGCAATCTTACTCTGTCTGATAGAAGTAGATGTACCAGAACAAGAGGTTGCTCATCATATAGCAGGAAATGGGCTCTGACCCAGAGGAAAAAAAAAGTAGCTGGAGATATATGAGACCAAGTGTTAAAGAGTTGTTGTCGAACAGGAGATGACTCTGTGACATAATTTCAGATGACAATCTTAGATCTTTATATTTTTCACTCTACAGAGAACATATAAATTGAAACAGGTTGCCCAGGGAGGTGGCAGAAACCCCATCCCTGGAGGTTTCTAAGGCCAGACTGGATGTGGCTCTGAGCGACCCGATCTAGTGTGAGGTGTCCCTGTCCATGGCAGGGGGGTTGGACCTGGGTGATCCTTGAGTTCCCTTCCAACCCTAACAATTCTATGATTCTATGTATCAGTTGTAACTGTCAATACACTGAGAGTGGAGGTCTGAAGTATTCACTTTCTTTTTTATAAGGGAAACAGATATGTGCAAAATTCAATGTATTTCATAATTCCAAACCTTTCGTCTGAGCTCTATGACAGTGACAAAGCATACCAAACTTGAAAATAAAATGTAATTATTTAATTCACATAGTTATGTCTTCTCCTTTAAGAACAGGGGGCGTGTGTGCAAAAACAAAAAAAGCATTTAAAAAAATCTG
The DNA here is from genome assembly GCA_033816785.1 of Picus viridis. NCBI lineage: Eukaryota > Metazoa > Chordata > Aves > Piciformes > Picidae > Picus > Picus viridis. The sequence goes on along the minus strand of CM066567.1, from coordinate 46,161,189 downwards.
AACAGGAAATGTAAACCCACTGTGATTTATTGGGGAATTGCTACCAGGGAAGTGGGTAAAGGGAGAATTTAGAAGTTGAAAACTTTAAAAGACAGGTTTCTAGACTGGATACTGAAAAAACAACAGGCTATTTTGTTAATTAGGATAGGATAGGATAGGATAGGATAGGATAGGATAGGATAGGATAGGATAGGATAGGATAGGATAGGATAGGATAGGAAAGGAAAGGAAAGGATAGGATAGGATAGGATAGGATAGGATAGGAGGATAGGATAGGATAGGATAGGATAGGATAGGATAGGATAGGATAGGATAGGATAGAATTAACCAGGTTGGAAAAGACCTTTGAGATCATCAAGTCCAACCTATCATCCAACACTATCTGATCTACTAAACCATGGCACCAAGCACCCCTCCAGTCTTTTCCTAAACACCTCCAGTGATGGTGACTCCATCACCTCCCTGGGCAGCCTATTCCAATGGCCAATCACTCTTTCTATGAAGAACTTCTTCCTAACGTCCAACCTAAACCTCCCCTGGAGCATTTAAATTAATTTACATTTCTAATTTAAAATATAAGTATTAAATGCAAGCTGCTCCTGCATCAAAAAAGTACATCACAGTGTATCTGGATGATTGCACAAATATTCTACAGGAGCAGTAAGAATTGCACCTTGCCCACAACTCCTAGCAAGTCTCGATAAAGCGTGCGTCTCAGACTGCTGCTGATCTAATCCAGGCTCCTGCACTCTGGCACTCATCCTGGCACAAGAATGTTATGAGTGAGTAGCAGACGGCTGTCATTTTGCTAATATGTCAATACCCATCCTGTAACTGACTGTATCCACTTTAAGAAGATGATGAATTCCTCTGGAGATATTATCACCGTTTCTGCCTAATGTAGGCTAATGGCTGCAGTCATCAGTACTTGGACACTACAATGGCTACTATATTTAGTGCTGAAAAGACTCAGAGCGGAATTTACTCCAAAAGGTATTTCTTTTATCAATATTAATAATAAAAACGTTTTAAAGCCCTATTAATTTACATGATGCTTCATAAATTTGCTTCTCTGCCCAAGTAAAAGTATCTTCAAATGAAAATCAAGCAAGAAAAAAACCACTAGATGTTGGCTAGGTGCACTTTTCTTACTTTAAGTGAAGCACACCCTTTATATTGTTAGTCAGCACAAAGTTAGTATTAACTTTTTGTGTATTTTCTGCTGCTGTGTCAGGAAACTTGTTGAAGAGAAATATGACTCTCTGATTGGAGACACTTCTATTCTTCTTTTCATTGTCCTTTGAGGTTCTTCTGGGCTCAGATAGGGATGTAAATCTGTCAATCTTTTTTTATTGTAGCTCTCTCATGTATCACAATGGGGCAGTTTTTGAGCCCAGTATGGCAAGCATAAGGTTTTAAATTTTGTTAAATGTAGATACACTAGGAGGCACTAAGCCTTTGTTACCCACCATTTTTATACTTAGAGACAGTGATTGCTGATTATTCTACCATCATTTTAAAACCCCATGGAGAAGAGTAAATATGGGTATATAAGTGCCAGATGTTTAGGCTAGAGAGCTGCAACAGGAGGTACTTGTACTTTAAAGCACTAGTTTTTATATCCTTGGGACAATTGTATGTGCAGCTATTACAATGATTTAACATCCATGTAAACCTTTCTTGCAGTCATTGCATAACACACTTCCTGGCTTCCCAGCCTTGTGAATTATGGACATTAAAATCAATTCTCTAGGCTAGCTGTTGTTGTTTGAATGTTTAAGTTTGTATTCTTGCCAGATCTCCCCTGAAATAGCCGTGCCTTGACTTGAAAACTTCCCGAAGCTTCAGCAGAAAGTAAGCAGAGTGTGAAGAAACCTTTGATTAAAGACGTTAATAGGTTTTTGGAACAAACCTACTTGATTTTTCAAATTATGCAAGAGGGGAATATCAGGAATGTCAGAATTCAGCTCCAAAACAGCTAATAGGGTTCTTGAGGAAAGATCATGCTTAAGCACAACCCCAGGATTTCTTTTAAAATTACATAATGGTTCATTTGAATAATTACTTATGCTTCTTTCAAGAACTATGTGGAAACTCAACATTCTTGTCTATATTACCATATTTATATTTTCTGAATGTACCTGAGGCAATAATTTTTTTGCTTATATTAAATTCTCAGTACAGCAAATGACTTTGTAATTTTGGCTTACTGAAAAAAAATAATCTTTATGTTATGTGAAGTTTGTTTAATATGTCTCTCTTCTATGCTTAATGAAATGGGAAATGACCTGTTTGCATGGTCTCAGAGTAACACTAGGGCACTTTTTCCATCTTTGCAAACCTGGGTGTGTATTGTTCTTCCCCAGGTTCGGGGGCCATAAAGGCACAAATCCTGTTGCCATATAGCAGCAAGATTCAGAAATGCAGAGAGCAGAGAACCTCAGAAGTCCTTCCACAAGTCCTTTATTGCAGCGTAGAATCCCAGACATTACAGAGCCTTAGACTGTCCTGGACAGCAGAAGCAGCTGTCCCGAGTATACCCCTAGCAGCATCTCTACGCTAAACCCTAGATAGAAGTAGCAGTTGACAGAAGCAGAAGTCCCTAACCAAGGTCCTAACAAAAGTGACTATTGCTCAGAGTGGTTGTTTTTTGTACTCTTTGTTATCAAACCCTGAACCAGTAAAATCCAACCACATATATAAGCTAAAATCCTTTCCCAATAAGAGGTGCCAGCAGCATGTCAAGGAGGTGGCTTCTGCAGCACATTCCAATCAAAGGGTGGCAAAGTGAGGGTGTTGTTCTTGGCACACATAGAATGTTATTGTTTTGCTCTATGCAGCTAAGGAATTGGTCAGCTAAGGAATCATGCACGCTGCATGTGTCCAGCAGCTGTCTTCAGAACAGCGGCTGCAACAGGTGCATGCACACATATATTGGTGATAACGAGATTGGGTATGAAATGTGGTGGAATGTGTCCAGAGAAGGGCCATGATCAGAGGGCTGTAGCACCTATCCTACGAAGACAGGCTGAGAGAGTTGGGGTTGTTCAGTCTGGAGAAAAGAAGGCTAAGAGGAGACCTTATTGTGGCCCTCCAATATCTGAAGGGGGACTACAGGAAAGCTGGTGAAAGACTTTTTAGGCTGTTGGGTAGTGATAGGACCAGGGGAAATGGATCTAAGCTAGAGGAGGGGAGATTTAGATTAGATTTTAGGAATAAGTTCTTCATCATCAGGGTGGGGGAACACTGGAACAGGCTGCCCAGGGATGTGGTGGAAGCAACCATCCCTGTAATTTTTTAATGCCAGGCTGGATGTGTCTCTGGGCAACGTGATCTAGTGGAGGGTGTCCCTGCCCATGATCCTTGACCTCTGTTCCAGCCCTGGCAATTCTGTGCAATTCATTTGCTTCTATGCTTCCACTGTTGAGATACCACTCAACACATTTCAGTTGCCGTGTATGACAGGACAATAGATATTGCTTGTGGGTATGAGTTCCAAGCCTCTCCAGGCTACACTTTCTAGAAGTGGACATACTTTCCCATGCCCCCCACCCCCTTCCCCCTAAGACGAATTTTCAGTCCTTCTGAAACTATGTGCCTATTCACATTGAAGCTGTGAATAGTGTCGACTGGAAAAGTATCCAAGCCTGGGATCTCAGACATGATAAAAGGGAAGCTACGTTTTTCCCTCTTAGCAATTAAGATTTATTTGTATTCTCACAAAAACTGAGAGCAATGACTCAATTTTCTTCTTTCTGATAATTTTTGCCTCCCTTGCTTGGAGCTTTGATAAATGCTATAAATCTTGAGAGAAAATATGCATAATGCAGATTAAATAGGAATTAATATGAGCCAGCAGTGTGCCCAGGTGGCTAAGAAGGCCAATAGCATCCTGGCTTGTATCAGTAAAATTTGGCCAGCAGGAGTAGAGAAGTGATTGTTACCCCCTACTCGGCATTCGTAAGGCTGCATCTCAAATACTGTGTTCAGATTTTGGCTCCTTATTATAAAAAAGACATTTGTGTCCTGCCTGGAGTGTGTCCAAAGAAGAACAATGAATATGATGAGAGCACTTACAGGATGACCAGGGGCTCAGGCCTAGCCAGCATGGATTTAGGAGGGGCAGGTCCTGCCTGACCAACCTGATCTCCTTCTATGATCAGGTGACCCGCCTGGTGGATGTGGGGAGGCCTGTGGATGTGGTCTACCTGGACCTCAGCAAGGCCTTTGACACCGTTCCCCACAGCAAACTCCTGGCCAAGCTGGCAGCCCGTGGCTTGGACAGGAGCACACTGCGTTGGCTTAGGAACTGGCTGGAGGGCCGAGCCCAGAGAGTAATGGTGAATGGCACCACATCCAGCTGGCGGCCTATCACTAGTGGTGTGCCCCAGGGATCAGTACTGGGCCCCATGCTCTTCAACATCTTTATTGATGATCTGGATGAGGGCATTGAGTCCATCATCAGTAAATTTGCAGATGACACCAAGCTGGGGGCAGCAGTTGATTTGCTGGAGGGCAGAGAGACCTTGCAGAGGGACCTCGACAGGCTGGACAGATGGGCAGAATCCAACGGCATGAGATTGAACACATCCAAGTGCCAGGCTCTGCACATTGGCCACAGCAACCCCAGGCAGTGCTACAGGCTGGGGTCAGAGTGGCTGGAGAGTGGCCAGGCAGAGAGGGACCTGGGGGTGCTGGTTGATTGTAGGCTGAACATGAGCCTGCAGTGTGCCCAGGCAGCCAGGAAGGCCAGTGGCATCCTGGCTTGCATCAGGAAGAGTGTGGCCAGCAGGAGCAGGGAGGTCATTGTGCCCCTGTATTCAGCACTGGTTAGGCCACACCTTGAGTACTGTGTCCAGTTCTGGGCCCCTCAGTTTAGGAAGGATGTTGACTTGCTGGAACGTGTCCAGAGAAGGGCAACAAAGCTGGTGAGGGGTTTGGAACACAAGCCCTATGAGGAAAGGCTGAGGGAGCTGGGGTTGCTTAGCCTGGAGAAGAGGAGACTGAGGGGTGACCTTATTGCTCTCTACAACTACCTGAAGGGAGGTTGTAGCCAGGCAGAGGTTGGCCTCTTCTCCCAGGCATCCAGCACCAGAACAAGAGGACACAGTCTCAGGCTGCGCCAGGGCAGGTTTAGGCTGGATGTTAGGAAGAAGTTCTACACGGAGAGAGTGATTGCCCATTGGAATCAGCTACCCGTGGAGGTGGTGGAGTCACCTTCACTGGAGGTGTTCAGGAGAAGACTTGATGGGGTGCTTGGCTGTATGGTCTAGTTGTTGGGTGGGTTGGATTGTTTGATGGGTTGGACGCGATGATCTTGAAGGTCTCTTCCAACCTGGTGTATTGTATTGTATTGTATTATCTAGAGAACAATTCCCATGAGGAGAGGCTGAAGCAACAGGAGCTGTTTAACCTGGAGTAAAAGAGGCTCTGAAGAGACCTTAGCATTATACAACTATGTGAAAGGTTGTAATGATGTGGGTGTCAGTCTTTTCTCCCAGGTAGGAAGTGAAAGGAGAGAGGAGGTTTATATTGCATGTTGGGAAAAATATCTTCACCAGCACCATTGCAAGGCACTTAAACAGACTGCCTAGGGAAGTGATTGAGTCACTGTCCTCGGGGGTATTTGAAAGACATGTAGATGCGATGAGTAGAGATGGTTTTATGGTAGACCTGGCCATGTTATGTTTATGACTGGACTTGTTACTATAAGTCTTTTCCAACATAAATGATTCCATAGTTCTATAAAATATTGAATGAGATTGCCTATCCAGCTTGAAGTTCAAACCATCCTTACAGGAAACTAATTACTTGCTGATCATTCCAGTCCTTGCTGAAGTAAACAATGTGAGAGTTTGGAGGAAAAAAATTATGAGCTCAAATTGTCTCAGACAAAAGAATGGAAGAAAGTTGAGAGTTTCTAGAGCCTGAGTGAATGAGCTATTGAACAGTGTAGAGTACAAAGCACATTCAACTGTAATTTAAGAAATCGTGATTTTTCTTGAAAGAATTTATATATAACATTACAAAATTAATTCTGAGTCAATTACCTAGAAATTGGAAATTAAGATAAAGTCAAATGTAGTAGCGTGGGCTGTGTATCAACTTCATTAAGAAAAAGAAGAAATAAAAGTGTCCTTAGTTTGGAATTCCATTTTTTCTGTTTCTTATAGGCCCATTTGTCATTCTTGGGTTTGAGTCAAGATGAAACTGTTATACAGACTCTCTAGGAAGGAACTTAAATCTTCCTTTGTGATAGTATTGGCTTGGAGTACATCAGCAAACTATTGTAACATCTTCTAGCTAGAAGTGTGTCCAGTTTTGGGCCCCTCAGTTTAGGAAAGATGTTGAGTTGCTGGAACGTGTCCAGAGAAGGGCAACAAAGCTGGGGAGGGGTTTGGAGCACAAGCCCTACGAGGAGAGGCTGAGGGAGCTGGGGTTGCTTAGCCTGGAGAAGAGGAGGCTCAGGGGAGACCTTATTGCTCTCTACAACTACCTGAAGGGAGGTCGCAGCCATGTGGGGGTTGGTTTCTTCTCCCAGGCAATCATCACCAGAACAAGAGGACACAGCCTCAAGCTGCACCAGGGGAGGTTTAGGCTGGATGTTAGGAAGAAGTTCTTCACAGAAATAGTGATTGCCCATTTGAATGTGCTGCCCAGGGAGGTGTTGGAGTCACCATCACTGGAGGTTTTTAAGAAGAGACTGGATGAGGCACTTTGTGCCATGGTTTAGATGGTGTTGGGTGATAGGTTGGCGTTGATGATCTCTGAGGTATTTTCCAACCTGGTCTGGTCTGGTCTGGTCTGGTCTGGTCTATTCTATTCTATTCTATTCTATTCTATTCTATTCTATTCTATTCTATTCTATTCTATTCTATTCTATTCTATTCCATTCCATTCCATTCCATTCCATTCCATTCCATTCCATTCCATTCCATTCCATTCCATTCCATTCCATTCCATCTTAATTGAGGTTTATCGGTGATGCTTTAAAGGAATTGAATGTACAAGGCCTGTTGCAGCAGATTTCAAGTCATGTAATTTTTTCATTTGTCTTTTTTAAAAATTATTTTTAAAATTATTTTAAATATGTTGCTTACTAGGAGGCCAATATTATAGGTGACAAAGCTGCTGGTACATATTATTCCCCAGCAAACTAATGGGAGCATAAAATTGTATTACTAGAAATACAGAGCTGGCGCAGAGGGCTGGATGAAGGAAGCTAAACAAGGAAAAGAAACCTGTAGCAGTTTTATAAAGGGAAAAGTGGTTTTATAGAAGTATCTTTTATGAAACATTGGCTTAGCTGAGGTTATTGTATCTACCCATCTTCTTTGTGAGTACAAACTTCCCTGGCTTTATTCAGAGGTACAAAAGCCAGTCTTGAGCTTCTCTTTCAGTCACATTAACACTCAAATTACTTCAGTTTTTGACTTAATGGAACATATCCTAAGGTGGCAGGAAATTGGCAATGACTGCAGTCTACAAATACATGTAGTTCCCTATGAAGTCTACTGAAATGTCATCATCTCACAATTCTCACAAGGCTTGGTATTAAAGAGTTTGATCCCTTATTGTCATTCTCTTTCCTGAACAAGCTCTTTTAATGAAAGCTGTGTCTGTAATCATCCCTTCTCAGTGGTGGACTCATTCTCTCTTCATTCCAAAGCAAAAGAATGAGAACAAACAAGGCTTTTCTATTCATCTTTGGTGATTTCTCTTTTATTATTGCAAAGAGAATGGAAAGGAAACAGCACAGCACAAAAAGAAACAAGACAGCATGGGATGCATTTGGCAAAGCATCACTTGTCCACAGCAGCTGTGTGTGTAATTGTACTAAAGATGTCATCAGCTTCATAAAAAAATAGAATAGGCATTTTTCCCTACTGCCAGATGAAATTTACTTATGGGGAAAGTAGCTGACATAGGCCAACAATACCAACCATTTGTCACAGGGAGCAGATTTATAGGGGACAGAGTTTTGGCACACAAGGTATCTCACCATCAGTTCTCTGGAAAATTGTCACCAGCTGATATTAGGCTTAATTCCAATTGTGGTTTTGTTGTGAGTTGATTTTGTTGTTGTTGTTGTCTGTTGGGGGTCTTGGTTTGGTTTGTTTTGGGTTGGGAGGATTTTGTGTGTGTGTTTTTGGTTTAGTTTGGGTTGGGTTAGGTTTTTTTTGTTTTGTTTTGATTTTCTTTTGCTTGGTTGCTCTTTCTTTTTTGTGGGTTTTGTGGTTTTTTGGGGGGTTGGGGTTTGTTTGTGGTTATTTGTTTGTTTGTTTGTTTCTTTTCCTTTTCTTTCTTCACATCTTACAGGATTCTTTGGAGTGGCTAAAAATCTAACACTTTTACCTCCAGGGAAACTAATGTGTACACCCATCCCTCTTTGAATTTTCATGTGCACATAAGGCACACATAAACTGCCTCTCATGGGCTGCCTATGGAGGAGATAGGAAAGCCTTCTATAGACTCAGAGAAGCTGGTTTGATTTAGATCCAGTTGAGGACATGTGAGGAATTAGCTGATATGATTATTCAGCCAGGATCAATTACCTACCTATGGAAGAGCATGAGGATTGAGAGAGGTTCCAGGAAGTTAAAAAAAGAAAAAAAGATAACCCACATCACCAAAAAAAGACCCCTAACTCCTCATTAATCTTGAAAAAATACTGAGAAATAGGACCTGGGGAACCTGATCAGCCACATGGCTCTCCCTAGAAAGATCTTGGCGTGTGTGTGTGCACTTGGAATATACTTCAGGTATTTCAGGGTCAGAGGAAGCTGGACCAGATCACCTTTACAGGTCTGTCTCAGTCCAGAGTGGGAAAGAGACTCAGTTGTTTTGAATATTCCCATGTTATGAAATTAGAGGCACAAACAAGGCCTAAATATCAACAGCGAGGCTATTTATTAGCAGAATAAAGTGGCCGGAACAGAAGGAGGCAGAAAGAGAGAAGAAAAAAATAGAAATAGAGAGAAGCAGGAGAGAGCAAGAAAGGGATTATATTACCATCAGTCAGAGGTGGAGAGAGAGAGTTTTAGGAGTCCAAGTTCTTCTGTGTTGTCTCATGATGTTTCTAGCATGTGGTGTGGTCTTTTTTTCTTCTCCTCTGCCAGTATCGCTCCAGTCTTTTTATACAGTTTTTCAGTCCTTAGGCATGTGTCCAGGTATCGTCCCCCAGGAAATCTTCCTGTGTATTCCTTGTGTTTGTCTAGGGGTCAGGAGGGAGGGAGGGGGCCTCTGCCTCCTCCTTCTCCATTTACCTGCCCACACACATAATACACATCAGGGGCCAGGCGGTGAACCCATTATCTCACCATCCTCCCTTTCCAGGGTACCTGATGGGTGGAGAAGATCTTGTCTTATGGGTATTCCAGAGAGTATCAATAGCAGTGGTATTTGCCCATTATTTCCAGGGCAGCTGCAGTCTGATGAGCAATTTTCATCCTTTGTTGGGGCAGCTGCAGTCCAGTGAGCAATCTTTATCCTTTGTTGGGGCACATCTCAGTTCATGATACAATCACAAGATGGTTAGCATCCATGATTTGTAGACAGGATTCCTACAGTGTTCCTACAAGGTCCCTTAAAACCGACATTTCTGTAGGGTAGTGATCCTATGGCGGCAAGAGATGACAGGCTGACCCAGTCATATAAAAAAGTTTTAGTACTTGCTTCTTTAGAAAGTGGCTGTTTATGGTATGGGAAATTGCAAGTATGAGAAAGCAGTAGAGTTTAGTCATCTGTCATTGAACACTTTAACTTAATTCTTACTTACTAGATCCTGCTGACTGAGAAGAACATTTGGGAGTGAGAATTAAAGCTGAATAGGAATGCTCATTTTGTTAGGCTCTCAGTTAAGTGTGTCATTTGTGGCACTGCATAGTGAATTCAGTGGGAATACAAGGTGCCTAAGTCACAGTTTTAAACACAACTGCTGATTTGGATTCTCTGTAACTTCTTTTCTCTTTAGAGACAGAAACATAAACAGCTTAAAGAAAGAAATTCTTAAAGAAAGGAATTTGTTTATAGAGGTTTGGGTTTAACACATAATTACATGGTATGACTTTATGTATTGGATACTATGTAATTTTGAAAGCTTTTTAGAACATATTTGCAAAACCATGTTTGGGTAATTTTTTCTTTTTGTTACATTTTGAGTGGAATCATAAGTCTACATAGCATATTTTCTACATTAAAAGCTCCTTCTCAGTCAAGAAACATAGCATATTTCCAGCTTGACTGGGAGAGCTTGCTGTGAACCTCTTGCAGTAGTGGGTATTTGATTCACTGTGTCCTAAAACATAGAGAGTATGAAACTCTTGTGTCTTTCCTGTTTGAGGAATGCAGATATTATGTTGATTCTGAATATATTAGTCATGTCTACTGATTCCACCTGTTCTCCATCTCTTATCTGTTGGGTATTCTGTTAACATAAGAAGTTAGCACTGACAAGTAGAGTAATTCATGCTTATGAAAGAATTTGCAGTGGCAATGATCAAGAGTTGAATTATGATTATGAAACCAGGCTCATATTTCCTCCAGATAATTTGGTAAAGTGGAGAGATTCTTATAACCTGAAGAAATCTTGACTTGAATTAAGTCTGACCTGACCTTAGAATAGCAGTAGGGGTCAATGTGTTCTGAAGACACACCAGCCATTCTACAGAAAGTTCCTCTTTCATACTTACCTTAGGCAAATCTCTGCTCAATAAGGGAGTCTCTGCTCAGCTAGAGCAATACAGACCTTTAGATATCTTTGCACTCAGCAAAATCTGGAGATAGATATATGACGAAGTGCAAAGCCATCAGATTGTGGTCCTGACCTGAACATAAATGTTTTGCTGGCATATATATCACGGCTACTTCCTCACTGTATACCCAGGATTAATTAAATGGGTCATTTGTATTCCTTAAGAGGGGCCAATAACCTTCTTATGCAGTGGCAGATTGTAAACCTTTACTCACTCTAATGTACTCTGATGAACACTATTGATTTCTGTGAATAATTGAGGAGTAAAAGTATGTTGTCTCTAGTTTCACTTCTCCCCACTGGAACTGTAAGATCCAAAATTTCATAGAGAGGATGTTTTATAATTGGCCTTTACCCTGTTTTAGTTGCTTAGAAATTATCCTTTTAAGGAGGGGCATATATTTTTAAAATTTCATTATTGAATATCCCTGTTAGGGAATTGTAACAGATATGCAGGGACTGAGAGGACTAAGTTTATGAAGGAGAATTGTTTGTATACCTGAAGCAACAGTAACCATTGTAACCTATTGTAGCGGTTTGCTGAACTTTAGTTGGATTTACAGAATAACAGATAAATTCACATGTCTTTGACAGCTCTCGCATTAAAAACTTTCTCTATGGGTGTGGCAGTTTGGGCTGGGTGCCCCCTGCTGCTGCCACACGCGATACACCTCTGGTGTTCTGAGTGCCCAGCCCAGTGGGTGGACACAGGAAGCTGCGTATTTCATACCCAAAATGTCCTGCTCCCTATAAATCTATCAGCGAGGTCTCACACTTCCTCTTTCTTCCTTTGGTGCTCCAGTGGGAGATGCTCCCTATCTGGTAATGGAAGGGGAGTTTATCTTCTTGGGCCTGGCTAGGCTGAACACCAGGAGGAGAAGGGGGAAGGGCAAGCTCAGATCTGGCCAGCTGAGATTAGCCTAACAGTGCAGGGGGAAGAAAGAACTCTGCGAGTTGGGTTTTGGGTATACCCTCAGGTAGGGAGAAAGGGAGTGTTGGGATGCTTCTGGGTATGCTTTGGGTTCCTTTTTGTCACTATGCTTATAGCTCTATGTAAAACACTGCTTTTCCATTCAAACTTTCCATCACTTCTGCAATCCATTTGTCCGAGTCTCATTTTTCTGCCCTGGTGGGAGGCAAGGGAGGATCTGCCTTTCAAACTGCCTCAGTGTAAAACATAATTTTATCTTCCTTTGATGTTTCACATAGCTGTTAACAAAAATTTAAAATTTTCATCCTCACGACCTAAATTGTTTATTAAAACAGCTTCCGAGTGCTTTTGTGAAAGTTTAACTACTGTTTGGGTTTTCTTTTTCACTGGAAACAACATTGATGCTGATGTCTAAAGTCTTTTTTATCAGATATTAATTGCCTAAAACATCTAGAATTGTGCCTTTGATAAGGCAGACAAGTATTTCAGCTGTTTCAGTGTGCTATTTCTAAAGGTATAATGCAAAATATTGGAACTGTACCTATTTTCTCGAGGGACATATTTCCATGGTATTACACAGTGTTGTAGAGAGAAACATTTCTGAATGAACTTGCTTAACTTACTGATAGAAGTTAACCGAGAGGTACCTTGGGTATTGTACCAGAAATCATCTGGAGAAAGCTTGACAGAAAAGAATTTTCTGAAATTGAGGTGACTATGGCAAAAATTGACAGAATAAAAGCTAAGTATTTCTAGGTAGATTTTACCCAGAAGTCCCAAGAGGATTAAATAACTGGTTTAGTAATAACAGGAAACTGTCTTAGCATCTCGTGACTACCTGCGGCCAATATGTACAGAGATATTAAGAAATCCTCCATAGAGTATCCATGGAAAATACCTGTAAACATGATGTATATACAAGGAAATTCAGTAGAAATTGGGAAAGAACAATATTAGTGGACATTTGTACAAATTACAAATTCCTGTGAAAGAATCATCATGGCCCTGTGAAGAAAACCTCTGCTTTAGAGACTACCTCTGTTCTGCTTTTTCATGAGATTAGGAGATGTGATCTTGCCCATATATTTGCATTTCAAAAAGGTTTATTCTAGCTTTCAAAACAAAAACTTTTTAGGAAACTGGTAGACAGCTAATAGAGGAATAAGAACATATGCTTGATTGTGTAAAGGATTGAGTAAAAGATAACAAATAGAAGGTAAGAGCAAATTGTAGCTCTTTCAAAGGAAGTGTGACTGGGCATTGCTGTTTCCATTCAAATGGCAAATGCAGATGAAATTCAATTGATCTGCTGGAAAGCAGTTCTATGGAGAAGGACCTTGGAGTCCTGGTGGACAGTAAGTTATCCCTGGGACAGCAATGTGCCTTTGTGGCAAAGAATGTAAATAGTACCCTAATGGCATGCATTAGGAAGAGTGTGACCATCAGGTCAAGGGAGGTTCTCCTCTCTTCTCTGCTCTTGTGAGTTCACATCTGCAGTATTGTGTCCAGTTCTGGCCTCTCCAGTTAAAGAGGGACAGGGAAATACTACCGAGTGTTCAACAGAAGGCTACAAGGAAGGAACTGGAACATCTGTCTTAAGAGGAAAGGCTGAGAGACCTGAGGATGTTTGGAAAAGAGAAGACTGAGAGGAGATCTTATTAATGCTTATAAATATCTGAAGGGTGGATGTCAAAAAGAAGGGGCAAACCTCTTTTCAATGGTGTCCTGTGATATGATGAGGAACAATGGGCACAAACCAGAACACAAGAAGTTCCACCCCAACGTGACAAAAAACTTCTATACTGTGAGGATGCCAGAGCACTGGAACCAGGTTGTGAAGGGAGGATGTGGAGTCTCCTTCTCCAGAGACCCTCAGGACCCTTTTGGGTTCATTCCTGTGTGACCTGCCCTAGGTGATTCTAAGGTGGTTGTACTTATCATCTCTGGAGGTCCCTTCCAACCCCTACCATTCTGTGATTCTGTGAAAGAATGAGTATAGATGGGATATTTATTTCTTCTCTTCAGAAAGACAGATATTGACCGTGATTTCATGCCCTTAAATTTAATCAGGGTATTAGAAAAAAATTAACTGTATTACAACTGCACATGTAGACAATGATTAAAGCATCAAAGTGCAATGCTGTCCTCTCAAATCAGGTGTATGCTTGTGATCCAATTACCCAGAAGCTGGAGACAAATCTTCAGTGCTTGCTTTTCTGTGTAAGAGTTTCATTATAGATGACAGACCACCCTCATGACACTTCTAGGTAAGAAGTCAATCTTTACTGACATCCCACTTTATTGTACATGTAATATTATATTTATTTTCAATTGAGCATAAAAGGAAATGTGGTGATATCTCTGTAAGTATACTGCTTTATAGTCACTCTTTGTAAGGACTGACATTCTGGAACTGGCCAATTCACTTGTTCTGGAGAGATGAATTATCACAGAAATTCTTAAGCTGTGGCACAAATCTTAGATCAGAGTTGTTTCATTTTGCTCTACATGTGTCATTTGCATTAACTTCATACTTAGCCAAGAGCTGCCTTTGCTGTTTAATATTGAGTTCTACTCTCAAACCTCTCAGAAGATTTTTATGTGTAATAGAACAGTAACTAAAATTATAATTATAAATGTATGTTATGCACATTGATTCATAAATACACAACATACTCTAGTAGTTAGGAGCATTTGTCCATCATTTTTCCCCTTTTAATGCCAGTACAATGGATCACTTTTTCTGTTAATGAAGGAAATTGGTGGAAAACTTCAGTGTTGCTGTGATCATACAATCATAGAATTGTCAGGGTTGGAAGGGACCTCAAGGATCATCTAGTTCCAACCCCTCTGCCATGGGCAGGGGCACCTCACACTAAATCAGGTTGCTCAGAGCCACATCCAGCCTGGCCTTAAAAACCTTCGGGGATGGGGCTTCTACCATCTCCCTGGGCGACCTGTTCCAGTGCCTCATCAACCTCATGGTGAAGAATTTCTTCCTAACATCCAGTCTGAATCTATCCATTTCTATTTTTTTTTTCTATTCCCCCTAGTCCTGTCACCACCTGACACCCTAAAAAGTCCTTCACCAGCTTTCTTATAGGCCCCCTTAAGATACTGGAAGGCCACCAAGGTGGAGTAGAGGGGAATAATCACTTCCCTCAACCTGCTGGCTATGCTTCTCTTGATGCAGCCCAGGATGTAATTGGCTTTCTGGGCTGCAAGTGCACACAGGTGGCTCATGTTGAGCTTCTCATCCATCAGTACCCCCAGGTCCTTTTCTCAGGGCTGCTCTCAAGCTAGTCACTGCCCAGCCTATATTGGTTCTTGGGATTGCCCTGACTCAGATGCAGGACCTTGCATTTGGTCTTGTTGAACCTCATGAGGCTGTCATGGGCCCACCTCTCCAGCCTGTCAAGGTCCCTCTGGATGGCATCCCTTTCCTCCAGCGTGTCTTCTGCACCACACAGCTTGGTGTCATCAGCAAACTTGCTGAGGGTGCACTCAATGCCACTGTCCACGTCACCATGTCAGGACTGATCCCTGAGGGACTCCACTTGTCACTGGCCTCCATTTGGACATGGACCCATTGACAGCCACCCTTTGGGGGCAGCCCTCAAGCCAGTTCTTTATCCACTGAATGATCTATCCATCAAACCCATACTGCACCAGCTTGGAGACCAGGATGTGGTGTGGAACAGTGTCGAGGGTAAATGACGTCAGTTGCTCAGCCTTCTTCTATTGATGTTGTGACCTTGTCATCGTGATGCCATCATAAATCTTATTTCTCATATCTATTGCTTTGTTTTATGAGAGAAAGGTCAATCTTAAAGACTCGCTTAGGGTATGTAAATAAATATTACAAGAGAAGTATTAGTTAATGCTCATGAAGTCTCCTCCTTTCACAGTTACTTAAGTGATAGAATTATTTTGAGCTGTTGGGTTTGTTAAATAAATAAATTAGTAGCCTCGGAGAACTGAGTCCATGTAAATGCCTCTGTGATGACTATCATGAAATATACATGTTGAGCAAAATATTTTAAAATAATAATAAAGAAAGTAACAGTCATTTTGTATTCCCTTATCATTAAGTTCTCCAGTCTTCGTCTTCATTTGTCTGGGTTATCCAAAACTCCCTCAGGCAAAGGGAAATGTGACATCACTCATTTTCTCAAGAGATACATGAACTTTGATATTATTTGTCTTCTTGAAAGCTCACACTATTATGCTCCAGAGTTATACAGATACAGTTTGTATGTCTTCTAGTAACATTTTATGATGCTGGACCCTTTGACATGCTTGTTCATAGTATTCCCTATGAGAGAGAAATTTTTAGGCATTATTCTCTTCCAGAGAGTTTGTATCTGGGTAAAATTATACAATACAATACAATACACCAGGTTGAAAGAGACGTTCAAGATCATCGTGTCCAACTCATCAACCAATCCAACCCACCTAAACAACTAAACCATGCAACCAAGCACCCCATCAAGTCTCCTCCTGAACACCTCCAATGAAGGTGACTCCACCACCTCCACGGGTAGCTGATTGCAATGGGCAGTCACTCTCTCTGTATAGAACTTCTTCTTAACATCCAGCCTAAACCTGCCCTGGTGCAGCCTGAGACTGTGTCCTCTTGTTCTGGTACTGGCTGCCTGGGAGAAGAGACCAAACTCCACCTGGCTACAACCTCCCTTCAGGTAGTTGTAGAGAGCAATAAGGTCACCCCTGAGTCTCCTCCTCTCCAGGCTAAGCAACCCCAGCTCCCTCAGCCTTTACTCATAGGGCTTGTGTTCCAAACCCCTCACCAACTTTGTTGCCCTTCTCTGGACACGGTCCAGCAAGACAACATCCTTCCTAAACTGAGGGGCCCAGAACTGGACACAGTACTCAAGGTACGGCCTAACGAGTGCAGTGTACAGGGGCACAATGACCTCCCTGCTCCTGCTGGCCACACTGTTGCTCATGCAGGCCAGGATGCCATTGGCCTTCTTGGCTGCCTGGGCACACTGCAAGCTCATGTTCAGCCTACCATCAACCAGTACCTCCAGATCCCTCTCTGCCTGACCGCTCTTCAGCCACTCTGACCCCAGCCTGTAGCACTGCCTGGGGTTGCTGTGGCCAATGTGCAGAGCCTGGCACTTGGATGTGTTCAATCTCATGCCATTGGATTCTGCCCATCTGTCCAGCCTGTCGAGGTCCCTCTGCAAAGCCTCTCTACCCTCCAGCAAATCAACTGCTGCCCCCAGCTTGGTGTCGTCCGTAAATTTACTGATGATGGACTCAATGCCCTCATCCAGATCATCAATAAAGATGTTAAAGAGCATGGGGCCCAGCACTGATCCTTGGGGCACACCACTAGTGACAGGCCGCCAGCTGGATGTGGCACCATTCACCACCACTCTCTGGGCTCGGCCCTCCAGCCAGTTCCTAACCCAACGCCGTGTGATCCTGTCCAAGCCATGGGTTGATAGCTTGGCCAGGAGTTTGCTGTGGGGTAAGGTCCATACTCCAAAATATCAAGAGTAGTGATCTTGGGGTAAATGCACAGAAGTGTTGTGATACTTGATTCAATGTACTTTTCTGCAGAATGTACCTATGGAGTGCCCTGAAGGAGTTTTATGTGTGAAAGGAGAATTTACAAAAGACTGCAACCTGAATAGCAATCCATTACTGCTGGTCAATGGGAAGTCAAAGGAAAAATTTGCTGGAGATGGTACATTCCAGTAGGTGGGATGGTATTAAATTCGTGGTTTATTGTATACTTATGGAACTACGGTGCTTAATGTTGTAGTCAGGTATTAAAGAATTCAGACTCTTGCAGAGATATGTGGTGGGATATGAATATTACGATGACATCCTACAACTGTTCCAACAAGAGATGCATCCAGAGAGGCAGGAACCCCCTTTAGATTTTGTTTCATGAATAATATCTGCATGATCTAACAGTGAATTGCACATTAAAACTACAGGAGATCTTGCCTTGCCAAAGTGTTTTCTTAACACTGTTATAACTTTGCAATTGAAAAATGTAAGACAGTTTCATATGAAATATATGCATATATATATTTCCCATTTGTGGGTTCAGACTGTGAGGAAAACACAAGCAAAGTGCTTTCTATTTTGTAAGAAAAGATACAGAAGTTTAAATGGCACATGAAATCACTGAAGACAAAAGAATCCTAATGAGGTTGTACAGATACTTGCAAAGAATCTTTGTTCTAAAGGGGAAGTCCTGCAAGAGAAATGCAATGGACTGCTACATGAAATGATACTTAGATGAAAAATGATGTAAGGTAGTGGAATGTTACAGCAAAGAGGTAAGAAACAGAAAAGTAAAGGAAAAAAAGAAGTAGCTGTTCACAAATATAATTTTTCCTTGGAAAACAAAATAGCAAAAACAAAACCAATAGCAAAACCCCCACACAACAGCAACAACAACTGAACCAAAAACCAAACCCCCCAAACCCAAAAACCCCCAAACGCAATAAAGTCAGCAGAACAACTGACCATAAGCTGAGCGTTTAAAGGGAGGAAGCAAAGAAAAGTGGCATATAAATGACTGTGGTGACTTAACCACAGTTAGATGTCTGAGTCTTAAATTAAGGAAATAGAATTATGCACTGCCCTTGGCATATTAGCAAAAATGATGTCATAATAATTCTGCTGGATACTTGAAAGAAAGTATTTGTCACACAAATGAATGGCCCAAGAGAAATACCTGAAATGATTAAAAACCTCTTCTGCTAGCAAAAATGCATTCTGTACTAGGCACAATACAATTGGCTTTCAGAGAGATGCCTGTGAAACTGAAGAAGAGCAGAGACAAGTGATTTGAGTTGTGGAGGAAAGAATTTTGTCTTCCTCAAAGAACATAGCAAATATTTCTCAGATAATAGATTGGTATCTTTGCTTCCAACAGCCTTCCTGTAAGAAGTTACACATGTTATTACAGGACTTCTAAATACAATAGCATTAGCAAACAGTCTTAAAACTGGCGATGGAAAGAGCTAAAAGCATCTTACTAAAAGAAAACTTGGAAGCCATGTCTAATGCACAGTGTAAATGATAATGAAGAGAGTTGGGTGAACAAGCATAGGCTTTATAGATGGAAGACACTGAAGTATTTGTAGGTAAAAGCAGAAATAAAGAATAATGAATGTGATATCAAAGAATATTATTTATTAATAATATTTTAAAATATTATGTTCCAAAAAATGTAGGAAAAATAATCATACTCCAGTAACTAAGTGTCTATATGTGGATTTTGTGTCTGTGTGTGTGATAGCAAAATCCATGTGGAAAGCAGAAATTTAAGCAGAAAGACCTGAGGCCACAGATTGCTTTTCTGTTTTCCTGTGAAAGTACAGTCTGAGTTGCTGAACTGTAAATAATATTTTTCTCTCCTCTGCTTGCATTATGGGAGACATCTTTGGTACTTTTGGCAAAGTAATAGTAACATGAGAAGCAATGTTTGTTCTCATTACAACCAAAGAAACAGGGCCTAATAAAAAGCATACAAGACGACTTCAAAGAGATTTACTAATTAGACTGGAATAAAATTGATATCTCAGGTTTGTATTCACAGTTATGACCTTTGATTTCAAGGCAGGTTTATTACAGAGCTTGCTTTTCTACTTCAAAGATATGATAAAAGATGGCTTATCAGGGAGCTGGGGAAAATGGTGGTTAGTGCAGTCCTATATGGGACTGACTCTATCATCATTTCAATTAACTTTTTGTTTTGTTTGGTTTTAAATACATATCAGAACATAACAAGAAAGGAACAGAAAAAAATGCCCTATCTTGGACATCCTAGTGACTCTCATTCTCTGGGAAGGCAGCAGACACAGTTTCAGACCTCTGCTACAGAGCAGGTCAATATAAAAGATCTGAAGTGGCTTCATCACTCACTCCTATAGTAGTGAGCAATAGAACAGCTTGCTTTGTTGGACTAGAGGTAGGTAGGTAGCTATTTTATCCAGGGGTCATACAGGCAAGAGAGTTGAAGATTGCATTTGATTTCAGAGCTTAAATCCTTTTATTATCTGATCCTTTCTTCACATATATTTTCCTCTTTTTTTCATCTTCTCTGTACCTAACTTTCAGCTGATGAGGGACAGACAGCTCCTTCTAGTATTCATTGGTAAATACTTAGGTAGACTGAGCCATACACCTTCTGATGAACTAAAGCAGCACTTCAGAGGATAGGTTTCACCTACTTTTTACCCTTTCCAGTTTGTGATCTGCTAAGTCAGAGTCAGCTTTCCCCACAGACTTTACGATCCTGGTTACCAATATAGGTGAATGAACACACAATATTGCAGTTCTCCATTCAACCTTAACAGAAGCTGACATCCTTCTTTACAATTAGCCAAATGTCTTGCAGAACATTAGTTGTGAAATGTCATGAGAAAGCAGGAAAATTGTATATGACTGAATGCTTGTGATGCAGAAACCTTAACAATAATATCTCTGTCTTTGTGTATTCTTGTGTATGCTGTCTAGTGCAGAATAAATTATTCCTGTAATGGGAACTTTAACTCTCCCTTTGGAAAAATATCCTGAGTTTAATACTCTGAACATTTAGTGTATCTTTTAATGATATTTAACCCACATTTTCCACATTGTTTCATTTTGACGTCAAAGATATCCCAATGGCACCAACTTCTGCACCAGTCTTGGAAATCCAACAGTCATAGAAATCCCCCAAAGTACGATTCAACAAAGGCAGAAGAGGAGAAAGTCAAATATTCTTTATGATTATCTGTCATCTACATTCTCTGAAAACTAATGATGACAGATTCCTCTGAAACACTGCTGAGTAGAAACATTAGCTTGCTTTGCTATATTTTTGTTGCAGCCCTCTGGATCAGGAAATACCAACTTAGGTTACAAGTTCTGCTTTATGACTTTACAGAAAAGCAAGTGGCACAAGCCAGGAAATAAAACTTAATACTGTAGGGAGTATAAATAAGATCTAAGGATGCAAATGCATGTACTTCCACAAGAGTATTAATATTCTGGAACACAGTGAGAGGTCTATGTGCTTAGAATAAAATCTTGATCTCAGGACAAGCAATAGCATACTTTAATGTAGGTTAATAAAGACTCTTTCCACCCCCCACCCCAACCCCCTTCACAGAATCAGTCAGGATTGGAAGGGACCACAAGGATCATCTAGTTCCAACCCCCCTGCCATGGGCAGGGACACCTCACACTAGACCAGGCTGGCCAGAGCAAGATAGCATTTTTAATCTGTTTTCATTTTGTTCAACAGTGTTAGGGTTTTCAACAATGAAGTCAAGAGTTAGCGTCTGTCACACTGTCAGGTCTCAATACAGAAGTGTCAAGATAGGAGTGTAACTTTTATTGAAAATAATGGCAAATTTTTCAAAGTACTTGAACATTTTAGATATTTTTTTATCCAGTTGTCTTGGTGATGGAAAGAGTGTGAACATTATTTCAGATAAGAAGATTATATATAATATACATTTTAAAATTTAGATCTCCATATTTGATAGCAAGTCTTTTTCAGGATAGAATAGAATTAGAATAGACTAGACTAGACTAGACTAGACTAGACTAGACTAGACTAGAATAGAATAGAATAGAATAGACCAGGTTGGAAGAGACCTTCAAGATCATCATGTCCAACCTATCATCCAACCCCAGCTAATCAACTAAACCATGCAACCATGCACCCCATCAAGTCTCCTCCTGAACACCTCCAGTGATGGTGACTCCACCACTTCCTTGGGGAGCCCATTCCAACGGGCAATCACTCTCTCTGTGTAGAACTTCCTCCTAATCTCCAGCCTAAACCTCCCATGGTGCAGCTTGAGACTGTGTCCTCTTGTTCTGGTGTTGGTTGCCTGGGAGAAGAGACCAACTTCTGCCTGTCTACAACCTCCCTTAAGTTAGTTGTAGAGAGCAATAAGGTCAGCCCTGAGTCTCCTCTTCTCCAGGCTAAGCAGCCCCAGCTCCCTCAGTCTCTCCTCATAAGGCTTGTGTTCCAAACCCCTCACCAACTTTGTTGCCCTTCTCTGGACACATTACAGCAAGTCAACATCTTTCCTAAACTGAGGGGCCCAGAAATGGACACAGGACTCGAGGTGCGACCTGACCAGTGCAGTGTACAGGGGCAGAATGACCTCCCTGCTCCTGCTGGCCACACTCTTCCTGATGCAGGCCAGGATGCCATTAGCCTTCTTGGCTGCCTGGGCACACTGCAAGCTCACGTTCAGCCTACCATCAACCAGTACCTCCAGATCCCTCTCTGCCTGGCTGCTCTCCAGCCACTCTGACCCCAGCCTGTAGCACTGCATGGGGTTGCTGTGGCCAATGTGCAGAACCCGGCACTTGGATGTGTTCAATCTCATGCCGTTGGACTCTGCCCATCTGTCCAGCCTGTCGAGGTCCCTCTGCAAAGCCTCTCTGCCCTCCAGCAGATCAACTCCTGCCCCTAGCTCGGTGTCGTCCGCAAATTTACTGATGATGGACTCAATGCCCTCATCCAGATCATCACTAAAGATGTGAAAGAGCATGGGGCCCAGCACTGATCCTTGGGGTATAGATTGATATACCATACATACCATAGACTGATGGTATGTTATATTTGTGTTTATGATTCTAAAGATATACTCATGAACTGGCAGACAGTCCCACTTTGGGTTGTATCTTTTCATTATACATGATTTTTTTTTCCTTCCAGTGTTTCACAGTGTTTTACATTTGTTCATTTCATACTAGGTGCTCATGACAGAAGCAAGCAGTGAGTTTGGATCCATTTGGGGATATTTCTAAAAGAACTGAACTGTGACTTTTACCTTGAATTACCTTCAGCTGCGAATTCTATTCCGAGCAAATTAAAATTCCCTTACTCCCTTCTACATGTGCTCACCAGTGTTCAGTATTTAGTCACAGAAGAAATTCAATAGAAAAGGAAACTGAAAAAAAATAGTAAATAATCCAAATAGGTACTTAAGTCCCTAATAGTAAATATGTGCAATTTTGTCGTGTAGCTGCATGCTGGTACATTTGAGCATGGCTGGTTGTGATTAACTCCTTTTAGTCCAAACCAGACAACATGCAACTTTCTTGACAGAGCTTAGATGATGGAAACCAGTCTAAATTTCCTGTGCTCTTGATATTCAAAGTCTTGGGACCAGCTTTAAGCATGGCAATCATATTTAGGTGTTTGGTCATTCAGACAGGTGGAAAATGCCCAAATACTATTTCTAAATTTCCCTCTTGAAGAGCCACATATTCCACTGCCTCATGTCAAGTCATTTTATTTCACATTGTCTAACACAATGTGACTGAAGCTATGCTGCAGAAATAGAAGTAACTGACAGTGCCTAATCTAATTCATGAAAACATGACCTTCAGAAGATGTGCTTTGAGATACATGCCATACAATATTTTCATATACTCTTTCCTTTAATTTCTGTTGACCTGACTGCTGACTTTTCTCAAGGGCTTGTTCCTCATGACAATGTATTTGGTGCCACTTCATTTCAGAAACCTCTGTTAATTTCTACACAGCATTTGAAACAGGGTTACAAAGTTTTCCATCTTGCAATCCCCTTAACACCTCAATTATGAATATTTCAGAAATTTGAAAATTAACTTATTTTCTTTTATTTTTCTTTACTTTTTAATTTTCTTTAACTTTAGGAATTCTAAGAGTTTAGATATGAGAAATTATGCTCATATGTCCATCAAAACACAAATACATAGTCTGCAGACAGTTTTCTGTCATGCAGAGTTACAAGGTGTAATATCTTCAAAGAGCTCGAGAAGTGTGGTAATTCAGTCCATAAGCTATAAAAGCTTTCTAACACTTTGTCTTCTAAAGGAAACTAAGTGAAAAAGTCTTGGATAATAAATTTGATTCAGCTGTATTATCCTTATCAGTCTTATGTATCTCTTTAGCTTGGAGAGGAGGAGACTAAGGGGTGACCTTATTAATGTTTATAAAGATGTAAAGTGTGAGTGCCAAGAGGATGGAGTCAGGCTCTTCTCAGTGATGCCCAATGACAGGACAAGAGGCAATGGGTGGAAGTGGAGGCACAGGACGTTCTATGGAAACATGTGGACAAAAATTTTCCCTGTGAGGGTGCCAGAGCACTGGAACAGGCTGCCCAGGGGTTGTGGAGTCTCCCTCTCTGGAGATATTCAAAACCTGCCTGGATGTGTTCCTGTGTGATCTGGTATATGTGACCCTGCTCTGGCAGGGGGTTGGACTGAATGATCTTTCAACATCCTTTCCAGCCCCTAACATTCTGTGATTTTTTATTCTCAAAAAAAGAATAATTTTAGACTATGTGCTGACACTATTCAAAAATGAACAGTAGGCACATATAAAATGAGCTAATAAGCCAAAAATATTTCATTCATTCTGTGTCCTTAACTTTAGTCTTTGATAGAATACGATCACTGGAGCTTATTGTTTGTAAGTTATTCATTCAGGTTTTCATAATTGCAAACAATAAAGTTCAAAATTATAGGAAAGGTTCCCTCTAAATAACGACCAAAAATAGTAATGTAGTTTGGATTTAGTGCATACTTTCCAATCTGAACATCAGATAATGTCAAGAAACCGATAACTTTCTGTGTTGGTATCATGTTATTTTGACGGTTGCACTGAAATACTACATTTGAGCCCAGAACAGAAATCTGTGCTGCTTTGTTGGTCTTTCTGTGAGAGAATTATTTTGTTATGCTGGTACAATCTGATATTGTACGTTAGTTAGAACTAAGCCATATGAAACATCACCCTGAAGGTCAAAAATCACTCTGTTATGAATTTAAACCAAGTGTTTGAAAGGGAGGAAAAGAGGTTTGCAAACACACAGCTCTGTCTCCTGCAGATCTCATGGGGATTCTCAACTGCTGACTCCTTATCTTAACATGTAACATAATAACCAATTACTGTCAAAGTTACCAGACCCATCAGACTCCTATTGTATTAACCTCATGCACTGGTTCAAGAGAAATGCAATCAATCCGCTGCTAAATTAATTGCTAATTTTAAAGTTATCATTAAATAATACGATTCAAAAATTGGCATAAATCATGTGGTTAAGTATCAAATTAGATATCAAGAAAGTCAAAGGAGTGGCAAGTCCTGTTCAAGGGATTTTATTATATTCATTTCCTCAGAGCACTGAGAGGTGCTAATTTTAACCTCGTATGGGTCCAAACCATATGAAATTATTCACGTAACCAAAGGCCAGCAATAATTCTTTTAATTCCATGGCATATTAATGACCAACAACGAATGAGCCCCTTAAGTGTCTCATTTATTGTCTTAAATATGAAAATGTTTTAGAGATTAGAGGGGAAATTGTTTGAATTAATTAAGTGAACTGACGCTCAAGGGAACTGGTACAAGATTTTCAGACAAAGGCTGAGAATTTACAATAATGACATTTCTTTCATGGTGAGAAAATATAGTACCAGAGGGACTTTGAGGCACTCTTAACATTTTAGCTGATGCCTGTTGAGGGCTTGAGATTCCTCTGAAAGCATTTATTTTATCCATCGGAGACTCCTCTCAATTACGACATGAAAGGCATCACATTAAAACAGCCACGAGGCCCACACACTTCAGCATTTAAATAGGACTGGATAACTGACACAATGAAAATTCAGAATATAGATGGAGACTATTAAAAATAATAGGATCATTTATTAAAAAAAAAAGCCTTTTTTTTTTTTTCCAAGGAAGGTAATGTGTGAAAGATAAAAATCAGTACTGTTTTGAATAAGATTAGCAATGAAACTGTGTTCAGCTGAGCTAACTTTTTAGTTCTTTTCTTTTCTTTTCTTTTTCTTTCCATAAATGCAACTCTATATCCTTATACTTTACAGTGACCTAAGTGCTGGGTAGGACCACTATGGATATTATGAATTAATCTGAGGTTCTAGCTCATGTTGTCACTGCTTTTGAATACAGCAACATTGTACTGTTTCTTCCTTGGTTTCAAATTCATAATGAGCCCCTCAGTTCAAGGACAGGGAACTGCTTGAAAGAGTCCAGCACAGAGCCACAAAAGTGATTAGTACAATACAATACAATACAATACAATACACCAGGTTGAAAGAGACCTTCAAGATCATCATGCCTCCTGGCCAAGCTGGCAGCCCATGGCTTGGACAGGGGCACACTGCGTTGGGTTAGGAGCTGGCTGGAGGGCCGAGCCCAGAGAGTGGTGGTGAATGGTGCCACATCCAGCTGGCGGCCTGTCACTAGTGGTGTGCCCCAAGGATCAGTGCTGGGCCCCATGCTTTTCAACATCTTTATTGATGATCTGGATCAGGGCATTGAGTCCATCATCAGTAAATTTGCAGATGACACCAAGCTGGGGGCAGGAGTTGATCTGCTGGAGGGCAGAGAGGCTTTGCAGAGGGACCTCGACAGGCTGGACAGATGGGCAGAGTCCAATGGCATGAGATTTAACACATCCAAGTGCCGGGTTCTGCACATTGGCCACAACAACCCCAGGTAGCGCTACAGGCTGGGGTCAGAGTGGCTGGAGAGCGGCCAGGCAGAGAGGGACCTGGGGGTGCTGGTTGATGGGAAGCTGAACATGAGCCAGCAGTGTGCCCAGGCAGCCAAGAGGGCCAACCGCATCCTGGCCTGCATTAGGAATAGTATGGCCAGCAGGAGCAGGGAGGTCATTGTGCCCCTGTACTCTGCTTTGGTTAGGCCGCACCTTGAGTACTGTGTCCAGTTCTGGGCCCCTCAGTTTAAGAAGGACATTGAGACACTTGAACGTGTCCAGAGAAGGGCAACAAGGCTGGGGAGAGGCCTTGAGCACAAGCCCTATGAGGAGAGGCTGAGGGAGCTGGGGCTGTTTAGCCTGGAGAAGAGGAGGCTCAGGGGCGACCTCATTGCTCTCTACAACTACCTGAAGGGTGGTTGTAGCCAGGAAGGGGTTGGCCTCTTCTCCCTAGCAACCAGCACCAGAACAAGGGGACACAGTCTCAAGCTGCACCAGGGGAAGTTTAGGCTGGAGGTGAGGAGAAAGTTCTTCACCGAGAGAGTGATTCGTCATTGGAATGGGCTGCCCAGGGAGGTGGTTGAGTCTCCGTCCCTGGAGGCGTTCAGGAGGGGACTGGATGTGGCACTTGGTGCCATGGTCTAGTTGTGAGGTTGTGGTTACAGGTTGGACTCGATGATCTTCAAAGTCTCTTCCAACCTTGGTAATTCTATTCTATTCTATTCTATTCTATTCTATTCTATTCTATTCTATTCTATTCTATTCTATTCTATTCTATTCTATTCTATTCTATTCTATTCTATTCTATTCTATTCTATTCTATCACATCCAACCCATCAACCAATCCAACCCACCTAAACAACTAAACCATGCAACCAAGCACCCCATCAAGTCTCCTCCTGAACACCTCCAATGAAGGTGACTCCACCACCTCCCCAGGTAGCCGATTCCAATGGGCAATCACTCTCTCTGTATAGAACTTCTTCCTAACATCCAGCCTAAACCTGCCCTGGCGCAGCCTGAGACTGTGTCCTCTTGTTCTGGAACTGGCTGCCTGGGAGAAGAGACCAACCTCTGCCTGTCTACAACCTCCCTTCAGGTAGTTGTAGAGAGCAGTAAGGTCACCCCTCAGTCTCCTCTTCTCCAGGCTAAAATTAAGGGAGTGAAACAGCTTCTTCTTCTACTGGAAAGAGCCCAGTGCACTGATGTTGGAGTTTTCATGACTAGGTTTCTGATGACTAGTATATTCCATGGAGCTACCCCGAAAAATTAATATTAGTAAGGTATAGACACATGATAAAAATAAATGAAAACACCATGTTACTGTAAATAACATAAATTTCCAATGTGAGGTAGAAACATAAAATAACACCCCAAATCTTAGTCAGGGCACACAGTATTTTTACTTTATAGAAGGGGCATTCTATCAGACACCTGCTCCTATTCTCCACCAGATTGTAAGTTTTTTCTCTCTTCTCTTTCTCCGTACTTCAGATGGTCCAGAAAGCTGAAATACAAATTGTTCTGATAGTAGTCTATAAAACCTAGCATTGCTTGTGTAGTCAGAGCCATTGACTCTAATAGTTATGAACATGACAGCTGCATTGTCTCATAGTAAATGGTGAGGAATACTGCTGATCATGCATGCACAGTGCTTTGCCATGATGAGTTTAAAGAGGGAATACGTGTTGATGAGATGATTGAATCTCTTTGTAAGATACAATTTAATAAATCAAAACACTTTGTTGTTAAGATGGAGCAAGGAAAAGATAATTCAGAATTAAACAAAAGAGGATATCATCTGTAACAATTAACCTTTCCATAGTAAATAGTAGAGACAACCAGTAAAGCAGTTAAGAAATAATTACTATAGTATCATCATTACGCTGATTAATGTATCAATATGAACATTAAATATTTATCCACATTAGGTATTTGTACACTTTAACAATTTAATTATTCTATTACCTCAGTCTTCAGGAAAAATTGCTGATATATCTCTATAACAATGAGAGATGCATATCCTTAGAGACAGAGTACATAATCCCCTAACAAAATACCAAGCAAGTAACTCTTTCTGCCTCATTGACTTCGTATTGTCATCAACTTTGGCTTGGTCTCATTTTTCAAACCTTGCAGCTGTGAATATACCATGTTAGAGGGTAGAAGAGCTCTGCAGAGAGATCTTGACAGGCTGGACAGATGGGCAGAGTCCAATGACATGAAATTTAACACATCCAAGTGCCGGGTTCTGCACATTGGCCGCAGCAACCCCAGGCAGTGCTACAGGCTGGGGTCAGAGTGACTGGAGAGCGGCCAGGTAGAGAGGGACCTGGGGGTACTGGCTAATGGTAGGCTGAACATGAGCCTGCAGTGTGCCCAGGCAGCCAAGAAGGCCAATGGCATCCTGGCCTGCATCAGGAAGAGTGTGGCCAGCAGGAGCAGGGAGGTCATTCTGACCCTGTACTCAGCACTGGTTAGGCCATACCTTGAGTCCTGTGTCCAGTTCTGGGCCCCTCAGTTTAGGAAAGATGTTGAGTTGCTGGAATGTGTCCAGAGAAGGGCAACAAAGCTGGGAAGGGGTTTGGAGCACAAGCCCTATGAGGAGAGGCTAAAGGAGCTGGGCTTGCTCAGCCTGGAGATGAGAAGGCTCACAGCAGACCTTATTGCTGTCTACAACTACTTGAAGGGAGGTCGTAGCCATGTGGGGGTTGGTCTCTTCTCCCAGGCAACAAGCACCAGAACAAGAGGACACAGTCTCAAGCTGTGCCATGGGAGGTTTAGGCTGGATGTTAGGAAGAAGTTCTTAATAGAAAGATTGATTGACCATTGGAATGGGCTGCCCAGGGAGGTGGTGGAGTCACCATCACTGGAGGTGTTTGAGGATTGGGTGGTTGGTGCCATGGTTTAGATAGTGTTGGATGATAGGTTGGAGTTGATGATCTTGAAAGTCTTTTCCAACCTGGTTAATTCTATTCTATTCTATTCTATTCTATTCTATTCTATTCTATTCTATTCTATTCTATTCTATTCTATTCTATTCTACAAAAAAGTCTTGAAACTCCCAATGATTACTGCTCAGGTCCTGCCTGAAGTTTGACATTGCTTTCATTTCAAAATAACTTTTCCACAAGTGGGTTTTATGCAAGATTCTGCTCTGATAAATTAATTGTTTGACTCAGTTTAGGAATTTTCTTTGACTTAGTTTTGGAATTTTCTTTGCAAAAGACTTTTTTCAGACATTCCCCTCCCCCTTTTTTTTTTTTTTTTTTTTTTTTGTCCTGTTTTTGCTGTTTGTTAGCTATGACAATTAGATTGTTACCTCTTTTATAAGGACAAAAATATTGCTTGTTTCACTTCAACCACGGTGATTCTTTGTGATGTTCTTCGTACTACACTGAAACAAAAGCAAACGTTTAATAGACTACAGAAAGAACTACCCTCAGCTGCCCTGAATATATCTCAGTCTTCTTGATTTGCAATAACAAGAAGTTGCATTTTCATCAGCTGTGATAGAGTTTGCAATTTGAAAGATCCCGTTGTTACCAAACACAGATTTTTAAGAGCAGGTTAAAAATCATCACCTCTAAGTATTGCAAACTGAGAAGTATGAGAAATTTCCTGCAATAAATGATTCTGAAACAAGAACATCTGCCCTGCTCAGGCTCCCTAATGAGTCAAACACTATTCTTGTATTACACCAGTATGACACTTGAATATCTCAGCTAAATATGGCAGGGTTTGCTTTTGTATACCCAAGGTAGGGCACATCACATTTTCACACAGACTTCTGGAGGCTTGTTGATAAAATATGAAAAAAAGCTATATTCAAACGTCTCATTTTATATCTGTCTCCAGGACTCTTGTAACTGTGCTGTATCACAGTAACACAGTTTAGACTGAGAATATATATTGACTGCTGGTGGGGTTGATTGAAGCCATTTAAATTTACAAGATACTGCTGTAATGCCCAGAAGCATGCTGTTAATGTGATGAGTCATGTTTTGATTCAGTTGTGTTCATCTACCTTCTGCATAAGTGACACTGCTCATACCATCCCCCCATTCTATTCTAACACTGACAGGTTCTCTGGTTTATAGTTCTTCTGGGTTTACAGCACTTTGCTTGCTTGAAGTGAAGAAATTTGAAAGGAAAGTTAGAAGAAGAAATGTACCTCAGATTTTTTTTTCTTTTTTTTTTTAATCCTGCTTGTCTTAGAAAGTGGAAACTGAAGAAGTGGAGTAACGAGAATGAATGTCTCCTGTTCTGTTTTATGCACTTAAACATTGCACACAAAAATCTTATGTACAAGGTCACTTCTAAACTGAGTAAGTCTTCCCCATTTCCTTTCTTGAAAACTAAACAAATAAATGACAGTAATTACAGAATCTTTGGTATTAATTATTTTGAATGTAGACTTAACCCACCTACTGAGATCCAGTTATTCCACAGAAGTATAAATGTATGGAAGTTTCAACTGAATGCAAATTTTCTGCGATATGGTCTTCACACCCTACATTTATGGGATTAATTAAACCACTTAAAAGCATTCATAGAATTATAGAATCATAGAATGGTCTGGTTTTCAAGAGACCTCCAAAAGTCATCTAGTCCAGTCCTCTCTGCAGTCAGCAGGGACATCCTCAACTAGGTCAGGCTGCCCAGAGCCCTGCCGAGCCTCACTTTGAATATCTCCAGGGACGGGGTCCCAAACACCTCCCTGGGCAACCTGTTCTAGTGTTCCACTACCCTCATAGTAAACAGCCTGTTCCTTACATCCAATCTAAATCTGCTCTTCTCCAGTTGCCCCTTGTTATGTCACCACCGGCCTTTGTAAACAGTCTCTCTCCATCCTTCTTGTAGACCTCCTTCAGGTACTGGAAGGCTACTACTAGGTCTCCCCAAAGCTGCTTCTTCTCCAGGCTGAACAACCCCAGCTACCTCAACTGTCTTTGTAGCAGAGGTGCTCCAACCCCCTGATCATTTTCGTGGCCCTCTGCTGGACCTGCTCCCTCGGGCCCTTATCCTTCCTATATTGAGGGCTCCAGACCTTCCTTCATCTCTGAACGAATTATTTTGGACAGAGAAATGATTTGGGTTTTGGTTGGCTTTTTTTTTTTTTTTTTTTTTTTTTTTTTTCCCCAAAATGAAAGAAAAACTAAGCTTGATGACCAGAATAACAACACTCATGTGATCAGCAAGTTTGCATATGTGTCCTTGTAAGCATATACAATTACTGAATTGTATTTCCATACACTTTTATTATGCGCAAGACTTCAGTTTCAGGAAAGTTTTGGGGTTTTTTTCCGTAGCCACATAATTATTTTGTACATAGCTAGTGTAAGAAATGTCTATGCAAAGTCTACACTTCATAAATACAAACTCTTTTCTAGAACAATTCACCTTCATTAAAATTCAAATGCTGTGAGGGTGTACACAGACACAAGTATTAATGGATGTGCAGTTACAGATATACAATAATAACAAAAATAATTAAAATACATATCTGAGACTTCAGAGAAGTAATTATTTCAATCAAGTAGCATAAGAAAGCATCCTAACTCCCTGGAAACAAGTGGCCAGAATACCTGCTGTCAGTACGTATTTAGACTTGCATTAAAATTAAATTAACTTTACAAATATTGCTACTAGAGAAACAACAAAGGGCTGTACAAATTCCCAGTCTATGAATTAGCTCCTTATCTTCATACTTTCTTCAGTTTCTTTATCCTTCATTATATGTTAGCTCTTTCCAACCAGAGGAGGCTGAATTGTAAAAATAAGTTAGAAAGGTCATAATTTATAAAACCACCCCCATCCTACAAAAAGAGCTGTTTAGTCCTTGGGAAAAGGTTTAGTGTTTGATTTCTCACTTGCCCGACTTGAGTTTGGCTGAGTATGAAAAATCTACCAAGAGTGATTGTCTTGCCAGGATCTTAGGGCATTCAGTACTTACAAAGTTGAAGGTTATGGTTATCTTGTGAATCAAATACAGTTGACCAGCTAGCTACTAGTCAAAAAAGATCACAGTCCTACTAATTGATAAGAAGTTACTCACATACAGTTAAATCTAGGTTGCTTTATTTTCTATTAATTCTTTATGGATCTTGAGCTTTTCAAACTAACAGAAAATGTATGAGATTACTACTTATGGATGGTGAAATCCTGACTCTGCATGCATGACAGGATCTCCTCATTGTGCTCAAGGTTTCCCATGTGATATGCATAGGGCTTTCTACTTCACAGGAGAAATGGTTTTGTCCTGATGACTGAATGGGTTGAAAAGTTTGCAAGGAATGGGAAGTCTTCCAAACTGCATGATTGGTATTGAAAATAAAATAAAATAAATCTGGAGTTGAGCTGTAGTGTAAGGATTAGATCTAAGATGCAGTAGAACGATGAAGGTGAAGAATACTGTCCTCTGCACTGAACTGCCTGACATCAACAAATGTGCTACCTGAATCCTCATAGAATCATAGAATTGTTAGGGTTGGAAGGGACCTCAAGGATCATCTAGTTCCAACCCCTGCCATGGGCAGGGACACCTCATACTAGATCAGGTTGGTCAGAGCCACATCCAACCTTGCCTTAAAAACCTCCAGGGATGGGGCTTCTACCACCTCCCTGGGCAACCTGTTACAGTGTTTTAACACCCTCATGATGAAGACACCTAATATCCAATCTGAATCTACCCACTGATGTAAAAGCATGTCTGCTCTCTTAATGTCCTCTAGCCCAGCTGCTGGAGCTCAGCCCGCTGCCCTAGGGATCTGAGGCCTCTGCCTAAGGGCTGTGGCAACCAAACTCCTGTTTGTAGGTCCAGTCATTAACAAAAATGAGCATGTATCCCAGAAACAGACTTAGCCACAGATGTACTTGCAGCTTGGAGAAAAGGTAAAGGAAGCAGCATATTTTACTGCAGATAATGAAGCACTGAAATATCTTGGTACTTGTCCTGCATCCTTCATAGGATATTGACCATGCAAAGCATAAGGGATTTAGCCTCTCTCACTCCAGGAAAAGAAAAAAATCAGATCTTTAATAAGGTTGTCAAGTGCCCTAACTATATCATGCATCCCTCCTCTCACAAGATTATCCTCATTAGAGAGCCCTTGTCACTCTCTTGATGCCACAGTCTTAGTCTTTATTTTCCTTCTTAGAACTTATTGCCATTATTCTTGTTCTCCTTTAGACATTATTCTGGTTACTGTCACTGGCTTACAACTGTATGTCCCAAAACTAGTTTCAGTTAGGAATAATACTGGTTTTCACATTATTTTGTTCTGCTGGTGCAGTTTTCATGCATAAAACATGAATTACTTTTCTGTCTTGAGAAGTCAGTGCACTATTGATACAATTATAATAACCGATGATCCTTTGTATTCAACCTCTTTGCTTCCACATTCCTATTTCTGGGGAAGAATGGCAAGAATGGAATGATGGCCTATAGAACAGTTACATGATATAGGGGCATCTAAGAGACAATAGTAGAAATTTCCTTACTTGGGCTTTAAGGCCTCATAAACTCACTCCCATATTGTTGTGTCAATATGTCTTGACCTATATAGTGCTATATGCCTTTGATAATATTCTTACATTTGAGATCTCATTCCTACGTCTGCTTGGTTCTGTTGTATGTCTTCTTTTGGACCCAAATTAGGGTTTTGTTTCCTGTATTAAAATGACAAAGTGATAAATTCCACTTCAGAATCCTCTTTCTTGTAAACAATTACATTAAGGTGGTTTTTTTTCCTCAAAAGTACTTGAATGTCAAGGATTCACAGCCAATGCTTTATCCTTCTGCAGTGGAGCCTTATGTTCTAGAATTATGCCTTCAGTTCAGGATTAGAGAGTTTCTCTGCTGTGGCAAACTAGATGATTCAAGTCATTCATCAGCAAAGGCTAGGCAGTCATCTTTTATTATAAAACCTTCAGTTTCTGGCTGATTGTAAAGTGCAGCAGAAAGAAATGTTTTCATTGTACTCCTAAGGGAAGTTTTGCTTCACAGGAAAGCAAAACAGTGGTACTGATTTTTGTGTGTGTGTGTTTGTTTTGTTTTGTGTTTTGTTTGGGTATTTCTTTTGTGTGTCACATTTTTTTCCTTTTTTTTTAAACATTCCTCTTACAGGGTACTTTAAATACAAGAATATGTCAAATACATTCTGGATTATAGTCTGTACTTGTTCAGTGCCTGCTTTAACTTCTGAAGGATTTGACAGTTACAATAAATACGGGCTTCTAAATGCCTGGCAAGATTGGAAGCTGTGCTCTCTCTATGGATTGCTTTGGAGAGAGAAGGAAAAGATAGCTGCCTGTAGCTGTTTCCTGGTGGAAAAAAACAAAACACCAAAACAAAACCACAGGAAACTTTTTTTTTTTTTTTTTTCTTCTACAACTCTTTTGCTCACTGCAGAACAGTGAAAGAAGTTTGATATTAGTTTCAATAAAGCATGTAGTTGCAACAGTCATCCCAAGCAGTTTCAGATGACTACTGTCTTTGCTCTTTCCAGTTTGAATCTATATCTTTGGGTCATTTATATTTATAGGGAAGATAGCACAGATAAACAGGAAAACAGACTTTTATGAACTGAGTCTGAAAAGCAGTTAGTTTTAGCTTTTGTCTCTGGATCTTTAAAGATTCTGCTAAAGCATTGGAAGCATTTTGGAACAAAGTATTTTAAGCAACTAGAATGCTGTTTGAGTACTATCTTGTGTGGAGATTTAAGGATATGTGCTTTGAACTTAGGCAAAAATGAGAAGGACCTTAAGAATTTACCTAGGTGTGAAAGTGGAAATGGAAAGTAGAAAGTGTCTTGGGTCACAACAACCCCAAGCAATGTTACAGGCTTGGGAAAGTGTGGCTGGAAAGCTGTGTGGCAGAA
This sequence comes from Picus viridis, assembly GCA_033816785.1. NCBI lineage: Eukaryota > Metazoa > Chordata > Aves > Piciformes > Picidae > Picus > Picus viridis. Next base: position 46,126,113 of record CM066567.1, on the reverse strand, counting down.
AAGGACCTGGGAGTTCTAATCAACAAGCACCTGAATATGAGCAAGCAGTGTGCCCAGGTGGCCAAGAAAGCCAATGGCATCCTGGCTTGGATTAGAAATGCTGTGTCCAGCAGGAGCAGGGAGGTGATTGTCCCCTTGTACTCAGCTCTGGTGAGGCCACACCTTGAGTATTGAGTTCAGTTTTGGGCACCTCAATACAAGAGAGAAGTCAAGGTGCTGGAGCCAGTGCAGAGGAGGGCAACAAAGCTGGGGAAGGGCCTGGAGAATAAATCCATAAATCCGATGAAGGGTGACTGAAGGAGATGAGGCTGTTTAGTTTGAAAAAGAGGAGGTTGAGGAGAGAGCTCGTTGCTCTCTACAGCAACCTGAAAGGACATTGTAGAGGGGTTGGTGCTGGTCTCTTCTCATAGGTAATTAGAACAAGAGGGAACAGCCTCTATGACTGGGTAGGTATAGACTGAACATTAGCGAAAAAAAGTTTCATGGAAAGAGTGGTCAGGCATTGGAATGTTCTACCCAGGGAAGTGGTTGAGTCACCAACCCTGGATGTCTTTAAAGGTCATTAGGATGCAGTGCTTGGGGATATGGTTTAGGGGTGAATCTTGTAGACTAGGGTTATTGGTTGGACTTGGTGATCCTGAGGGTCTTTTCGAACCTAAATATTTCTGTGATTCTGTGATAGAATTCACAAAACAAAGCCAAATAGAGTAGGAGATAGGGATTAACATCAGCTTCTGTACTGTAATGGGTTAACACAGAAGTGAGGGAAAGCAACACAAAAAACCCCTGGGTTGAGAGAAAGAGTTGAGATAAAAAGAGTTTAATATATATGAGATAATATAATGCACAATTACCTTAGCCTGTTTGCAGAAAAAATCACAGCAAAATGCAGCAAGCAGCAGCAAGCGGAAGACAGCAAGCTAATGCCCCCACCCCTCCCACACTGTGCCAACCTCAGCAGAAGAGACCAACACACAAAATCCGGAAATCAAAAGCAGCAACTGGAACAGGAAAACTCTCGTGTTACAATCTGAACTTTAAGCCCCATAATACTTTGCTCCACCCAGCACTTTAATTTTGAAGCTGGCATGAAGGCAGCATGGTATGAATAGCAAAGGATTCAACGCAGCCCATGACATGTACTCTGCTCTGGTGAGACCTCACCTGGAGTACTGTGTCCAGCTTTGGAGCCCCCAATCTATAAGATGGACATGGACCTGATGGAGCAGGTCCAGTGGAGGGCCATGAAAACGATCAGAGGGTTGGAACACCTCTGCTGCAAAGACAGGTTGAGGGAGCTGGGGTTGTTCAGCCTGGAGAAGAGGAAGCTCTGGGGAGACGTAGTAGCAGCCTTCCAGTACCTGAAACGGGTCTAAAAGAAAGATGGAGGGAGACTGTTTACAAAGGCCTGCAGTGACAGGACAAGGGGCAATGGCTTCAAACTGGAGAAGAGCAGATTTAGATTGGATATTAGGAACAGGTTCTTTACTATGAGGGTAGACGAACACTAGAACAGGTTGCCCAGAGAGGTGGCTGGGGCCCCATCCTTGGATATATTCAAGGTAAGGCTCAACAGGGCTCTGAGCAACCTGATCTAGTTGACGATGCCCCTGCTCACTGCACGGGTATTGGACTAGATCAGAGGTCCCTTCCAACCCAGACCATTCTATGATTCTATGTACCTATATGAGGTTATACCTAAATCCTTCAGTTGTTGCTCTCACACAGTTGCCTACATCTTCTATAACTGCATGACCTCCTTGTGCTAGAACACATACACATAGCACAGGAATGCAGGGATTAATATCTTGTTTTCTTCCTGAGAGGATTATATTCACTTTTTTACCTGTTTATGCTAATCTTTAGTTTTGCAGGAGTGGAGAAACTGTCATAAATGATTTTGTTCAACATTACATGAAATAAGTAACATGAATGAGAGGAAGGCAGTCAAGTGTATATGACTAACATTCAATGACCATGGTCCTCTTCTAGCAGAAGATGCTATCTGGATTTAGTTTTATCCCCACTGCACATTTCATAGTGGAATGTGTAATGATGTAGGAACAGACATCTTGTTAGTCCATAGCCTCTGTTCAGAGATTTTTACAAACTGGTAATGAAAATATCTTCAAAGAGAGGGGGACTGTGGTGTTGAATCCCTGAAGAATAAAGATTTTAATGAAAGGAAAAAGAAAAAGAAATTCTTCCTTCAAACGGCAAAAGCGATAAAGCAGGAAAAGAAAATTGTTAGGATTTTTTTCCCAAGAGCTAGGAAATTATCATCTTGAACAAATTCATAGGGTTAAAAAATAACTTACAGTTTATTTCTTCTGCATGCCTATGATAAAGTTAGCAAATGTGTTACATTAGGTATGTTTCTTTGGCAAAGAAAGGATAGAGCCTTTTCAACATTTTTGAGCTTTTTTTTGGGTTGTATTTTATCACATCAGTACTAGGTCAGCACACTCATTCTGTAAATGCACCAGAGCTGCTGCAGTTATCCTCAAACTGAGCTTATAAATTAAGGAAATTCAGACTTAAGCTATGCATATGAGAAATTCTAAAATCCAGATGTAGAAAAGAACATTGCTAAGGTGTTGTACACATGACACTAGAGATGTCAATAATCATATAATTATGATGAATGCACTGACTTTTTGCAAAATAATTGAAGTCTGATATTTGCCTTTACAATGTCCACACTTTCCCCATTACACAAAGCATTGTACCTCCTAGCATGCAAAACTCCACTCTTTGCTGTGTTGTTTTACTCGTCTATATGAAAATGAACCTCTTCTCTTGTTCTCTCTCTACTTTGTTTCCCCAGCCCCACTCCCTGGTGGAACTATGTAAAGGCAAAGCATTTTTATGTTCATTTTCCATGCATCACACTGAGTTGTTTATTGCTGTGTGGTCTCCAGTACCAACTTGTGACCATCACTTACCACCCAATGCATGTACTCCTCTGCGCTGCACTCTGCATCTCTATTTCTTATGGCTCCTGGTAACCAGATTTGTATTTCTTCAAATATATCACGTCAGAATCATAAACACAGAGCAGAAAGCGAATACAATAACTATAAAGGGACTGTTGAAAGTCAAAAGTTTGTTTTTCCTCCTAATGTTTGCTTTGGAAAATAGTAGAATCATGTTTGAAATTCCTACAAATTAACCTTGTGCTACCCAGAAGGGCAGAAATCTTGCAGAAAGGAGTAACCCTACATGTGAATGGATCAGTGCTGAATGACAAATATAGTGTAACGCCATTTAGTATTGCATGCTCAATATCATTCTTGAAAGGTTGTCAAGTGGGTATCAATCAAAGTAGGTTTAACAAATAAGGTCTGGTAAATCTGCAACCAAGTGTACACAGTATTCTTTCAATAATTTCTGTGTAACAAGAAAAAACACACCACCTTGTAGGATAAGGGGATATTTCAATTAAAACTTTGAAAGGTTGGGGGTAGATGGAAGGTAATCTGAGGTTTCCCTGTTGCAATGAAGTGTAACAGTAATACAGAGATAATTTTTTTTCAGCATAAGCAGCAAATCAATAAGACTAGAAACAAGCAGCTTTACTTTCCAATAGTCTCTGTGATTTCACAGCCACAGAAGACATGGTCTTTAAGATGTGCCTTGCTGTGATGCATATAGCAAGAACACACAAGAAAGACAACCTAACGGCAACGGTTTTGTAAATCGAAGAAAACTGAAGAAGGTGAGGTACATTGGTGCTGATGATTCATACTTAACCTTCATGGTTTGCTTGTTTGCCATGTGCCAGCATGACTAACCCAAGGGTGCCAAAAATTACCATTGATCAATAGTTTGAAATTGCAGCACTTGAACTTGCACCTTTAATTCTGCTGCGCTGTAGTATGTGTTCAAACATCAGCCTTTTAGAATTATTCATTCTGGCTGCAGATCAGCATTGCATAGACAGCTTCAGAATGTTAAACATACTTCCCTCTTTTTTTTTTTTTTTTTCTGGCAAGGATTAGCAAGGCCAATTTCAATATAGAAACACAGTGGACCTCATATATTCTCAGTTTAAGCAGATGGTCTGGGAAGATTTTGTATCTCTGTACAGTTGGTTTAAATTTTTCTTCAATTCTGATATTACAAAACTCTTTTTGAAAGAAGCATAATCACACATATGGGAGGTGAGGTATGTGTGATTTGATCCAGAGCCTTTGAAATACATGCAAATTTTCCCAGTGACTTCAGCAGGCTCTAGAAAGGGGTCACCAGACCATATTTTCAAAGATACTTTAAATCTACAAAGCCTCCAGGCTTGTCTTTGCAGTTCTGAGGTGTAACATTGGGCATTTGCAAAGTCCTTCCTAATGTGTGAATACGATCAGTGAGTAACAAAGGAGTTTACATGGCCAAACAAACAAAATCTGATTTTCTTATTGAATAAACATGGACAACACTCAGAAGACATTCTGCATGTCAACTACAAGCCTGTCCGTGACCTTGGTGCCAGGGAAAGTCATGGGGAAGATCATCCTGGGCAACCAGATCATCAGACCCAGTAAACATGGGTTCATGAAGGGCATGTCATGTTTGATGAACCTGATCTCCTCTAACATTTGAAGCAATCTCCACAGTATCCTTCTGGAGAAATTGACTGCTCATGGCTTTGATGGATGGAGTTTTTGCTGGTTACAAGCCCTTTAGGCTAGACAGGCAAGGGAGAAAAGGAGGAGGGGTGGCCCTGTATATTAGGGAATCTTTTGATGCCATAAAACTTGAGGTAGAGGATGAAAGGATTGAGTGTCTGTGGGTTAAAATCAGAGGGAGGGCGAACAAAAGTGACATCCTGGTTGGAGTCTGTTACAGACCACCCAACCAGGATGAAGAGGTTGATGAAATATTCTATAAGCCAGTGCTGTGAAAGATAATCAAAAGTATTTTTATAAATATATTAATGCTAAAAAGAGGGGTAAGAAGAACCTCCACTCCTTATTGGACCTGGAGGGGAACATGGTAACTAAAGATGAGGAAAAGGCTGAGGTACTAAATACCTTCTTGACTCCATTTTCAACAGTAAGGCAGGAGGACTTCAGGATAACTGGCCTCCTGAACTGGTGGATGGGGTCAGGGAGCAGTGTAGTACCCCTGAAATCCACGAGGAGTTAGTTCGGGACTTGCTGAGCCACTTGGATACTCACAAGTTCATGGGGCCAAATGGGATCCATCCTAGGGTGCTGAGAGAGCAGGCAGATGAGCTGCCCAAGCCTCTCTCCAGCATTTACCACCAGTCCTGGCTCACTGGAGAGGTCCCAGATGACTGGGAGCTGGCCAGCATGATGCCTGTCCACAAGAAGGGCTAGATGGATAACCTGCAAACTCCAGGCCTGTCAGCCTGACCTCAGTGCCACGATAGATTATGGAGCAGATCATCTTGGGGGCGATCACAGTGCACCTGCAGGACTGCCAAGGGATCAGGCCCAACCAACGTGGATTTAGGAAGGGCAGGTCCTGCCTCACCAACCTGATCTCCTTCTATGATCAGGTGACCACCTGGTGGATGTGGGGAAGGCTGTGGATGTAGTCTACCTGGACTTCAGCAAGGCCTTTGACACAGTCCCCCACAGCAAACTCCTGGCCAAGCTGTCAGCCTGTGGCTTTGACAGCAGCACTTTGCACTGGGTTAGGAACTGGCTGGAGGGCTATGCCTGGAGAGTGGTGGTGAATGGTGCCACATCCAGCTGGCAGCCAGTCACTTCTGGTGTCCCCCAGGGATCAATGTTGGGCCCAATCCTATTCAATATCTTTATTGGTCACAACAGTCCCATTGAACATTACAGGCTTGGGAAAGAGTGTCTGGAAAGGGAAAGACATGGGGATGCTGATTTAGAGCTGTCTGACTATGAACCAGCAGTGTGCACTGGTAATCAACAAGGTCAACAGCATCCTGGTCTGATTCAGAAAGTTTGATTAGCAGGACTAGAGAAGTTACTGCCTCCTGTATTTAATACTAGTGAGGCCAAATCTTGAGTACTGTGTTCACTTTTAAGGCCCTCATGAGAAGAAAAGCATCAAGGTGCCGTAGCCAGTCCAAAGAAGGACAACAAAGCTGGTGAAGGGTCTGAAGAAGAGGTCTTATGAGGAATGGCTGAGAGAATTGGGATTGTTTAGTCTGGAGCAGAGGAAGCTGTGAGGAGACCTCATTGCTTTCCACAATTATCTTAAAGGAGGTTGTAGTGAGGTGGATATTGAACTCTTCTCCCTGACAAGTTAGGGACTAGAGGAAATGGCCTCATGAGAGGTTTATGTTGGATATGTTTTCACTTAAAGGGTTATGAAACACTGGAACAGGCTGAGTAAGGAAATGGTTAAGTAACCACCACTGAAAGTTTTTAAAAGATGTGTAGATGTGGTGCTTAGTGACATGGTTCACTGGCGGACTTGGCAGTACTAGGTTAATGGTTGGACAGGGTGATCTTAAAGGTCTTTTCCAACTGAAGTAAGTTTATGATTCTATGACTCTATGAAATCGTAACTTCATTGTTATTAGAAGTAATGGATGAAACAGAAGGTGCACAATGCAGTAAGAGTGATGTACATCCTTTTGTCATTTTACAGTCATTAAATTTAAGCAAATTTGGTCATAGCAACACTGATTCTTCAACTTAGATTTTCGTATTTAGTGCAAGTATTCAGTGTGAGATTTACTTAAATTTGCATGCTTGAAATGTGTCATCTGGTCTAAACTATTTAACTTATTTCTTGCTCTTCTCATTTGAAACAGCAAAGCATCTCTAGCCGGTAATTTATACCCCTTGTTTTAAACACTCACACAGGAGAGCTTCCCCTTGCTCTGGAAGTTTTTGGCTCTCTCCACTGACCCTGTAATTCATGTAGATTACCAGCCTAGATAGAAAGCCTGTTGAATGGCTGGAAGCAGAAAAAATGATGACTCATTTGTCATCACTCCATGACTCCATTTTTCATATGCATAGCTGTAGTGATTTCAGAGGGAAGTTTTTAACATTCAAACGCAATTTAAACTAACTTTGTGCGCCTAGAGCTAAAGAGGTACTAATACCTCTAGACCCTTCTACATAAGCACAAACAAAAACACACATGAAAAACTGCCCAAAGCAACCAAAACCAACAAAAAACCCAGCACAATAAAACCAAAACAAAACCCAAACCAGCAAATCAAACAAACAAAAAGAAAAAAAAAGGAAAAGGAAGAAAGAAGTTCTCTTATGGTGTTCAGTCTTTAAGTATTCCAACACCAAGACAATTATTTGTGTGGTTGGCAGGCTTGTTTGGGAAAGGAATTCCATGGCTTTAAAAAACAATTATTTAGTGAAATTTGTATGATTAAAAATAGAGTTCTACAATTCAACATATTTTGTGCAGTGTAATGTGGAAAAAGCCAGAGAGTACAGAGAAAAGTAGTGAATGCTGGCCAGAACAAGAACTCCGGGGAAACAGTCATTAACAATGTCAGTCACAGGAGCCATTAATCCAGTCCCACCTAGCCTGCAGCTCCACAGTGCCAGCTGCTAATAAGACATCGGATTGTGTCTGAAATACCAGTGCCTGGGAAGTTCTTACTTCAAAGAAAACAGTCTCTCTCTAATAAGACCATATATATAGGCCTTTATGATCAACTCTGCTGCTACTGGCTTTCTGAAAGAAAAGGCATAAATAGGAGTGTTTAAAGCTTACCATACATCTTTCAGTGTTTATGGTAAAGCATATAAATAGACAGAGCATAATAGGATAAGGTTTAAAATTACATACTTCATCAGCTAGTCTGTCTTGGATCACTAGCAGTATTTTATAAGTATGCTGCTTAACAATCATGAATATATGTGTAATAGCTATGAATAGTATGGATTATAGTTGCTGTTCTTAAAAATTATTCCAGTATGAGGAAATATCAGTATTAGGAAGATATATGCATACATATGTCCACATTTATGAATGCATGCACATGCACAATATAAGATATGCCATCTGAAGTCTGAAACTTCCTACATCCATATATATTTTAGGAAAAAGCAAGCATTTTCTTCAGGGAATCATCTGAACTTTTAATCCATGTGTAACACTTCAATTTTACCATGAATCTTTTCATTTGAGTTTGTTTTTTGGTGGTGTTTTGGGTTTTTTCATTAGTACCTTGACCTGGAAGAGACATTACCAAGCCAGTTAAACCTGTTTGGCCACTGCCCTTTCTCCTCCCTCCCCATTGCAGGGTCCAGGTTTGAGGTTGAGGAGCCAATATGCAGGCTCCGTTAAGGCTGCCTAGAGGGGGTGGAAGCTGGACCCCATGCCTCATGCTTCAGAGAGGCAACTGCACGTGTCAGAGGCTATTTGTGAAGGTGTGTGCAGTTTTGCCTGCCATACAACATTTTGAACTGATTGGTGGGATTTGAATAGGTAATCTGCCATTGGGCCATTCAGTCTTCAAGAAGGGAATTTATAGGGGATGATTTCAGAGCCCACATCTCTCTTATCTCTCTCTCTTCTCCTCCCACCCTATTTGTTAATGGGATTCAAGGCAGCAACAAGCACCTACTTTGTGCTCCTGTCTTCAGGCCAATTATCTTCTTTTGGCCTAGCAGTGTAGTGTTTGTGCCATAGATCTCCACCACAGCAGTGTGCTCTCCCTCTCTTTCATTTCCTCTAATTTTGGATACGACCTTTTGGATTATTCCTGCCTTTTGGATTGCAAATATGAACTCAGAGCATTGCTTCATTCAGAAAAGGTTTTGGTAGTTAACAGATCAGTGGTTTGTGAGTAACTTATGCTAATATACCTGGTTAGGGCTTAGAGCTTGTCTACCAGTTGGTTAACACTGTTGTAAGCTGAGGTGGTCCATCTCACCACCAGAGGTGGCATTGTCATTTGTTTTTGCGATTATAAGAAGTTTCCAGTTTGTTCCTCTGTATTCCAAGTTCTGATTTTTCTACACCATTATTCCACTGTTTATTAGCATCCTATTGTGTGTAATCAACCTATCATCAACTGGGCAAATGAACCTGAATCAAATTGGCTTGGAAAAATATTTTAAAATATTTAATAAATAATATTAATATTTAGTCATATTTCTGGCTTATCAATTTCATCAAAAACTATATCATACCTCCCCTGGGAGTTTGTTACATTTTGATGACTGATTGGTGCTTTTCTGTGTTATCAGGTACATTGTAGCAGCTACAGTAAGATCTGACTGCTTGTTCCAGTCAAAGAAAATAACATATGTGCATAGACAGTAAAATAGAAGCAGCTGGTGACTACCTTCTTTTTTTGGTCAGTTTTTTAAGCAGCAAAGTTCGAGCAAACATTTTCTCCTGGGCGCCTCAGTTTAAGAAGGACATCGAGACACTTGAATGCACCCAGAGAAGGGCAACGAGGCTGGGGAGAGGCCTTGAGCACAAGCCCTATGAGGAGAGGCTGAGGGAGCTGGGGTTGTTTAGCCTGGAGAAGAGGAGGCTCAGGGGAGACCTTATTGCTCTCTACAACTACCTGAAGGGAGGTTGTAGCCAGGAGGGGCTTGGTCTCTTCTCCCAGGCAACCAGCACCAGAACAAGAGGACACAGTCTCAAGCTGTGCCAGGGGAGGTTTAGGCTCGAGGTGAGGAGAAAGTTCTTCACAGAGAGAGTTGCTAGCCATTGGAATGTGCTGCCCAGGGAGTTGGTGGAGTCACCATCCCTGGAGGTGTTCAAGAGGGGATTGGACGTGGCACTTGGTGCCATGGTCTAGTAGTCATGAGAGCTTGGGTGACAGGTTGGACGTGATGATCCTTGAGGTCTTTTCCAACCTTGTTGATTCTATGATTCTGTATTTTTTAAATCTATTTTGTTACAGAAGCTTCAGCTGCATCAGTGTTAAGTAATTGTTGGTAACCTTCTTTTCACTGCCATTTAGAAAAAAAAAGACCCAAAAGAATTGTACTAAAAAAGAACATTGAAAAAACCCACAAAACCCAGTAAAACCATATGGTTTTGTATATCTGTGAATCACATGTATTTATTTTCTTTATTTTAAGGAACTAATCAGCTAGATGTGAGGTTAAATTTCCATTCTGGCCTATTGGGTAATTTTTTGCCTCTCATTCTCTTTCTATAAGAAAAAACAGTTGACACAACAATTTATTCAGAATATTTTGGTGCAACTGAGAATCAGAAATGTGATTTGTGATATTTTATGACAAAGAGACAAACTATTTTTTTCATTGGTTACTGTAACCTTTTTATGTTTGTTTTATGCATTCCCAGACTTCTCCATCTGCACAACATGCAACACATTGTAAGCTTACCAGGATTACTGGTAAGAAAATGTTATTTATATACTATGGGATGGTCTGATATCTAGAAATATAGTCCTATGCAAAAAATCAAGGCTAGTAATAAAAATTTTGTATGAAGCACACTTGGAAATATATTTATGTCTGTGTTAACAGTATGTGGAGACAGTGTTTGGTTCAGCTGATTTGAGGAAGTAAGGGTGAGGGAGGTACACCTCTTATGAGCCAGCCAACTGGCTTTCTTCTAGTGTCAGTATGAAAACAGAAAGCAAGAAAGATCCTACTGTGGCAACTATGCTAACAGGTGCTGAAAGTACCCCTAGCTTGACTGCCCAGGGAGACTACCTGGCTTCAACCAAATGCTTAACCTTTAGACAACTAAATAATGAGATACTCCCTTTGGAACAGGTAACTCTTTGGATGAAGCTGAAAGGAGTAGGTGAAATCAGTCTGTTCTTGAAAGGGAAATATGCATCTCTTTGGATGCGTTTCTCGTCTGTGGGAGTACAGTCAAATACATCTGTCTACAGCTAAAGTAGTGAGTGGGAGACCATGAGGCGAAAGTGAAGTCTACAAAGTGTTGGCTTTTTGTTCTAGGAAGATACTAGAGGTTCTGGGAAGGTGCTGATGTCTTTGGGGTCTTTGTTTGTTAGTGTCCATTGAGGCTTCAGGACTCGTGTTACTGTGGTTGTCTATATTCATTTATCAATCTAAGTACTTAATTACTGATGTCAAAAGGAGCCAAAATAAAAATGATGCCATAGATGACTTTCATGGTACTGTTTCTCAGTGGTTGTTTGAGACTAATGTAGGTTTATGTTATTCCTGTAGAGAGCTCTTCTAATGTAGTGTTTGCAATATATAATTTACATTATTTGTAAGTTACATTATTTTTTATATATATATAAGAGGTATAACTACATGACAGTTGTACATTATTGTAAATGAAATAAGACTATGAAATAAGACTATCATACAGCACAATATTTTATCAATGGTAGGTACTTATACACGTGGTAAAATTACTTAGATTCTCTTGATTACTTTTAAACTGCCAAGAAATAAGTTTTTAAGACTTACATCTATCAGTGTCCAGTTATCTAACTGAATGTAACCTTCACAGTCTTTCATATCTCACAGCAGTCATAACCAGAAATAACAAGTTAGTTTCTCTGAACTGTAAGAAGTGTGTGTACTCCATGTCTGCAAAATGAAGATGGGGTAAATTATCTTCTGTGTAAGAAAATATTCCCCCCCCCCGTGTTTCAGTTGTTGTGTCCCACAAAGAAGAAAAATAACCAAACATGCAGTAGGTTAGTTTTCTTTCTGTTACTGATATCTTTATCCAGTGTTCTTCTCAGGAACCCTCCTACACCATGTCTCTTTAAACCTTGCTATGCTTCATTCTGTAGGATTTCAGAATGTACTTTCAGAGATTAACATTTGGGCATCTGTGTAGGATTTAGTATATTAAGTTTCTGAGATTCTAAAAGTGGCAAATACCATACTGGCATTTCCATGTCACTAAATAACACTCTGAAGACTGTAGATGACTCACCCATTTAGAGAGAGTTAGGGAGAAACTTCGGATTTTCTCCATTATTGTAATCTCCTGTGTTAAGTTATGCAAACAACAAAGTGAAATACATTTTTATAATAATCTAGTCTGGAGGGCCAGCTGACAGTGACCTGGGGTTCTCAGGCTGGCTGATTGCTTTAACCTGCTGTGTATGTCACTGCATTAGGCAACTGCTCCTTTCCAGAATGAAGACAAGGGTAAACTTGATCATGATGTGTAAGAAGAGGAGACTGAGGGGTGACCTTATTGCTCTCTACAACTACCTGAAGGGAGGTTGTAGACAGGCAGAGGTAGGTCTCTTCTCCCAGGCAGCCAGTTCCAGAACAAGAGGACACAGTCTCAGGCTGCGCCAGGGCAGGTTTAGGCTGGATGTTAGGAAGAAGTTCTATACAGAGAGAGTGATTGCCCATTGGAATGGGCTGCCCGTGGAGGCGGTGGAGTCACCTTCATTGGAGGTGTTCAGGAGGAGACTTGATGGGGTGCTTGGCTGCATGGTTTAGTTGTTTAGGTGGGTTGGATTGGTTGATGGGTTGGACGTGATGATCTTGAAGGTCTCTTTCAACCTGGTGTATTGTATTGTATTGTATTGACAGGTTTTATCACAGGGGAACAAAGCATGAGCACCCTTGCACTTATCAAATTACAAACTTTGGGGGCAAAGTTGAAATTCATGGACTGAATAATCAAACCCAATTTCCTATTGATCTCATTTATTAGGATAATAGTCTAGACATAAAGATATAAATGTTGAGATCTGTTATTAAGTCTGTTCTATTAGATTTACAGAGAGATGCATTGTGGAAATACAATCTACATTTGTATTTTGAGATCTTTCTTCTGTTTTCCTCTAATTTTTTTTTTTTCTTCAATTTACATAGACTTTTGTGTCAATAATATGCAGTAAACATCACATATAACATTTTCCAGAATGAATCTTCTATAAAACAATGCTGCTATTGACAAATAAGGCAGAGACTAAATTATCCATTATTCTATTTGAAATAACATAATATTTTGTGTTATTTCAACATCTTCATATATACATATGTATTTATTTATAAACCCAATGGTATTTCACAGATACTCTTTATGAATATTTTCAAACTGACTATATGTCTTATTGAAACTGACAGTCCAGCTCTCAGGTGAAAATGGACTCCTAGCTAGATTCCAGATTCCTCATTAACTCAAAGACTTCATCTTTATTACATTGCTGATTTGGATAGCGTTGGCTGGAGAAACTGGCATATCCTAACCACCATAGCCTATTGAACAAACTTCATTTGAGCAGTCACAAAGATTATCCTTTTTTAAAAAAATCATTTGAACATTTTGCTTTGGAGACTTTTTTTCCTTCTGAATGTCAATTTTATGTTCTTCTTTCTTTCCATATCTGTTTTCTTTGGATGTCATCTTACAGTGCAGTTTTATTTTCATTGCTTCACCATATGTTTTGTTTCTTCTTTTTCTGTGCCTATACAGTTATTCACACCCTTAATTTCCTCTCCTTTCTGAAACCCCTTGACCTCTTTCATCTCCTGAGACTGGTAAGTAAAAAGCAGTTTATTGACAGTACATCTGATATCTTTTGACTTCTTTTTAAGAGTCCTCTGCTGCTTGCTTTTTCATCTAGCTTTTATGGTGGAAAGCCATCCTCAGATTCACTGGGATTATTCACTTTCTGAGCTTGCATTTGCTGTGGTTACTGTGTGTTTGGGTTAGGTAGATAAGGCCTGCTGCTCTAGGTTTGTAAAAGCAGTGACCAGTGGCTCATGCAGTGATCAGATAAGTTTACACACAAATAGAAAAACTATTACCAATGCTTGGCATGCCTAGATTCCAAAGCCTCTCTTTATCTTTCACATAGAGATTTGGATAGAATTTAGTGTCTGCAGGGCACCGTTAGCTTTAGGATGTGGATGTAAAAATAACAATAAAACCCAGTTCATTTTTAATTCATAAAGAATTTGTAACAAGATATAAATTTCTTCTTAGTATTCCTCCTTCCCAGATAATATTTCAAGTATTTTTTAGACCTTTGGCATACCATTTCCACATCCTGTATAAGAAAGTGCTCAGGTTAGAGGCTGGCTTTGAAAATCCCAATGCTAGTGACTTAGATTATTTTCCGCAAGTGTTGCTCAGGATGTTCTTCACTGAACTGTGTGGGTGCCCTTGCTTATTATACCTTCTGAAATTAGTTGTTTGGGTTTTGTTTGTTTGCTTGGAGCAGGGATTTGATTGTTTTGGTTAGTTGGTTTGGTTTTCCCTTTGTTTGGGGTGGGGGTTTGTGTGTGTGTGTGTTGGTTTTTTTGTCATTTTTGTTTGTTTCTTTCTTTCTTTCTTTGTTTTTAAATTAGAAAGTCTAAGAGAGATTCCAAAAGGCCATTTCATACATTAGTGAAAAATACAACAAACTTGCCATTCACATGTGGCGTCTCTGTCTTTGCTCTGAAGAGCGGAGCTGTATTTTTTTATTTAGCTGATTTTTACTCGGTTTTCTGAGCATTTCAGTCTCTCCTGCAGTCTTGCTAGCTACTAATTGTCTCTTTGCAGATGTAGTGTCACTTTCTCTGTTAAATCTGACTTCTCCATTCCAATCCCCCTCTCAGTCTCACGATATTTAGAGATGCTGCCAACAGTTCTTTCCAGGCTGCACTGTTAACAGAAAGGCAAAAGCCAGTGCTGAAGCTGATGAGAGAACCTTTCTGAGAGATAAGCACCAGATGTTGTATTACTCCACTGGGTCTTTTTAAAAGGTTACCTCTCCTGGAGAGATCAGAAACAGACTAGAAAATACTGAAAGGAGTAATGATGCTGTCAGAGTCTGTCTGGTATAAGGAAGTAGTGCAAACAGAGGACTTGCATATTTTATCTACTCCAGTGGTAATACCTTTTCTGACCTAATCAAATCCCGAACACTATATCATTCTTTAAGGAACGCGATTTGAAGAAAATCTTCAAGATAGAAGCTGCTGATCTGCTGTATATTATGTACAAATAACAAATGTGTTCAATATTGAATGAGGAAAAATAAAAGCATGGGAGAATATGTTGCAATCTCTTGCTGTAATACAAGGTCTTGACATTTTAATACACAAAATCATTACTTTCATAGGTGAGTTTAATGCATCTACCTGCAGCTACCTCCTTTCCTAAAACACTCAGTGGTAGGACATTATGTCAGCATTCTTCCAAGTCTCACCAAAGAATGCCATGGAGAGATAGTGTTCTCACTCCCCTCTGACAAAGAAGGAAAAAAATCCAACTATTTCTAAGTTACATTTGAAGATGTAACTTCAATTTATTCTTATTATTTTTATTTGCTTTTCTGGATTGTTTTATTTTCTTTTCGCAATTTCATTCTCTTTTTTTTTTTTTTTTTTTAACAACACCTACAACCATTAGTGTTGTAGATGCAGAATTAAGTCTATTCAGCACACTGCAGATTCATGCACTTTGTCCTATTTCTATCAAACTATGGTTGTGCATATGAGAGGCTAAACTGTCAATGCTTCTATTCATGATTGCCTCCAGGAAACTCCCTTTATTGTAATGAGCAGACTTGAAGTAGTGGGAATTTGGAAGCTTGTGATCCAGATGGTATTCCTTTTGGGTCAAAAGCCCATATACTCTGACCAGCTGATGTGACTGTAGTGAAAAATTCACAGCTGAAAAGAATACAAACTATTTCTATGCATGCTGTTGCTCTGTTCTGGAACCCTCTGTAGTGTTCCTAGCTGCTGAAAGGAGTGACTTGATTCTGCCTATTTAGCCTGCAACCATGTTGTCATAGTTCAAGTCCTGTTCAGTGATTTTACTTTTCAGTCAGGTCTCTTCTAAGTAACTGCACTTTCTGAAGTTAACAGCATAATTTTGCAAACAGTATCTGCCTCTGGAAGTGATAACACTTGATGTTTATAATTACTACTGAGGACTGATACACAGAAATGCTCTTGCTTATACTTGCTTATATGGAGGCCAAGGCCACTGCTAAAACTTGGGTACCACATTGCCATGCCACAAAGCAAGAGTTTGCACCTGTGAGAAGGAATGGACAGGGCAGGTGACCCTAAAGTGGCCGAGAAGATATTCCATTCCATGTATGTCATAATCATTATAAAGCTAAGGGATCACTAGATTTAAACTCTTTCCAGTGACCGGCATTCAAGGAGGATTATCTCTCTTCTGGCTTCAATCACAATCCATGCATTTCTGAATCCAGTTCCAGAATCCATCTCCAGAACCCAGGTTCTATTTGCCGCTCAGTCCCGTCTGGGAATTCCCCAGTTCCTGCCCACAGCATAAGTGGTGGTGGTGATGTAATTGCCATCAGAGGGGTTGGGGTTGATATTTTTTCAGATATATTTGTATGTGTTTGATTTTATTGTTTTCATCAAAGCTGCTTCATTTCTAATCTGTACATTTCTCACCCTTACTCCCTTTTTCTTTCCCTTTGGGAAGGAAGAGAGGTTAATAGAAAGCATCTGTCATTTACCTAGTGGTTGGACCAGCCCTAATCCTTGACGCAGGTACAGACTTCTTTTCTTTTTGCAAAATACACAGAAAATTCTTTCTTTCTTTTCTTCTCTATTTATTTATTAATTTAGAGCAAGCTCTTCTAAATTCCTGGGTATCTAAGTGTCTTATAAGTCCATAGTATTTGCAGTAAAACATGTATCACAATCTTTTCCTCAGAGATGAAATGAATATTTGACATGGACAGGCTGGAGAATTGGATGAAGGGGAACATAATGAAGCTCAACAAGGGCAAGTGTAGAGTGCTACACCTAGAGAGGAATAACCTCATGCAGCACTACAGCTTAGGGATTGACCCACTGTAAAACAGCTCCACAAAGAAGGACGCTGCAGTCCTGGTGGACAACAAGTTTATCACGAGCCAACAACATGACCTCTTGGTCAAGAAGGCAAATAGTATCTTGGGGTGCATTAAGAAAAGTGTGGTCAGTATGTTGAGAGAAGTTCTCCTCCCTTCTACTCTTCCCTAGTGAGGTCTGACCTGGTGTATTGTGTGTAGTTCTGTATTGTGTTCTCAGTTCAAGAGACAGGGAACTACTGGAGAGAGTCCAGCAGAAGGCATCTAGTATGAGGAGACGCCTGACACTGCTTAGTCTGGAGAAGAGCAGACTGAGAGGGGATCTTATCAATGCTTATAAATATCTAAGGGCTGGATGTCAGGAGGATAGTACTAAGTAGTGTCTTGTCCATATATTTCTTGGTAGTTATATTGCCTAAAGAAAATCAGTGAAAGAGATGAAATTTAAGAATACCATGTACATGATCAAATATCTGTTAAAAAAAAAAAAAAAGCAAATCTGATAAACTAATTACCCCAACCCAAAAATCTGTCAGGAAAACAAAAAGATGTAACTGTGGGTAAAACCCAAAAATCTGTCAGGAAAACAAAAAGATGTAACTGTGGGTACATCAATAGGATATGAAAGAGAAGGATGGTAAAAGTTCCATTGCCACTGCAAAGTTGCCATGAAAAAAGGAAATATAATGTGAGGGCTTACAAAGCAAATATTTCTTAGAGTGTGAAATGATCAATGCTATTGCAAGAAAGAATGATGAGACCTCACCTGAGCTACTTTTCACATGACAGGCAGTAATGGTTCAAAAAAAGAAGAAAGTTAGCCTCCACTGTGTGCAAAAGTCGTTTTAGGAAGACCATTTTAACACACTCACAAAGGAGACTGAAAACTGCCACAATGCAGCAAAGGAAGATGATCAGGAAAGTAATGTGCTCTAACTTGGAATAACAGTTAGAGATACAGAAAGACTGGACACTGAAGAACAATACTAGCAGCAAAAAAGTAAATGTAAGCTGAAAAGAAAGCAATTTAGCATTTAAATAAACTTATGGTATTAATCTTCAGTGAATTTTAGAAGAAGATTGACGCATTACAAAATAACTTTTGTTTATTGTATAAAGGAGGGGATATTTTTCAACTTTTATCACACAAATGGAAGATACTGTATCTGGTGATCTGTAAGGTTGTTTTTGTCCTGCATTCCTAGTAAAGATGTAGAAGTTGTGACTTCCTTGAGATCTAGTGGAGGCGTAGAATTCCCTGTACCTTCTCAAAATAAGCTATCCGGTAATAATCAGATATTTTTGACTGTTTAAAGGTCTTTAGACACAGCCAGAAATGTCAATATCAAACATTAAAATATCATGGCATATATAGTTTACCAAATATTGACACTGGTAAAATTTTATCAGCAAAACTTCTGTCTATGTAAGGTACATTGTACAAGGTACAGCTCATGAGAGCTCTCTTCAATTACTTTTTATTTGTGTTGCAGTTTTAGTTGCAGTACTTTACCTGCAACTACATGTGCCATCCCTGTCATGCATCTTTAGAGCTCATACAGGTCTTTCTGTAACACTTAGAACTTGTCAGGGCAAGTCTGACAACTGCATATGTTGGCCCAATGTTTAGCCAAATTCTATTAACGTCAAAGAAGTCTCTGTGAAGAATCAATCCCTAAATCTTCTGATTATTCAAGCTAATTTTGAAACTGATAGTGATTTCAGGGTCTTCACAAAGGATGTAGCTGTTACTTCTGTGTCCAATTCTGGGACCCTCAATTTAAGGACATTGAGACACTTGAATGTGTCCAGAGAAGGGCAACAAGGCTGGGGAGAGGCCTTGAGCACAAGTCCTATGAGGAGAGGCTGAGGGAGCTGGGGTGTTTAGCCTGGAGGAGGCTCAGGGGAGACCTTATTGCTCTCTACAGCTACCTGAAGGGAGGTTGTAGCCAGGTGGTGGCTGGTCTCTTCTCCCAGGCAACCAGCACCAGAACAAGTCTCAAGCTGTGCCAGGGGAAGGTTAGGCTGGAGGTGAGGAGAAAATTCTTCACGGAGAGAGTTGTTAGGCATTAGAATGGGCTGCCCAGGGAGATGGTGAAGTCACCATCCCTGGAGGCGTTCAAGAGGGGATTGGATGTGGCACTTGGTACCATGGTTTAGTAGTCGTGAGGTCTTGGGTGATAGATTGGACTTGATGATCTTTGAGATCTTTTCCAACCTTAGTGATTCTATGATTCTTACACTTTCTCTGTGTGTGCAAATGCAGTAGGTACACAAGCAAACAGCTTTTTCAGCATCACACAGCAGATCCACAGCAAAACTGTGAATATCTACCAGGAGTGCTCGTCTCACACTTCAGTCTTCAGACTGCAGTGTCTTTAACAGTTTGAGTTCATACATTATTTATGCTTATCCACAAAATAACCATTTTCTACAATACTGAAGAATAAAATTAAGCAATTTCTTGCATTTTGCAAAGATCGTTTCAAAGGAGCAAAATTTTCCAGAACCTGGAGATGTTTTCTTAGCATTAACTACCAAAGCAAGTTATTACACAGCTACACTGAAGTGCAAAAGGGAAGAGTAGGCTACAAGATCTTCCCTAAACCACAAGTTTGCAGCATCTAAATTGTAGTATCTTGATTTTGTATAAAAAGTAACAGCTTAAAGTTTCAATTGAAGGAAAAGAAATAATCACACTAAGAGTGTAAATAATGTAACATCATCAATAAATCTTGTGAGATAACCATAATGATATTAATGGAACAAGAAGCAATTGAATTACCTTCTGTGAACTCACATGACATATAACTAGTGCCCTTAGAAATGCATACTAAAGGTGTGCTGGGGAAACAGACTCAACTCAAGAGTTTTTAAAGTACATCATAGCACAACAATATAGTATATATACTTCTTATCATAGTATAGTATCATAGTATCAGTCCGGATTGGAAGGGACCACAAGGATCATCTAGTTCCAACCCCTGCCACGGGCAGGGACACCTTGCACTAGATCAGGCTGGCCAAAGCCTCATCCAACCTGGTCCTAAACACTTCCAGGGATGGGGCCTCAACCACCTCCCTGGACAACCCATTCCAGGGCTTCATCACTCTCATGGTGAAGAACCTCCTCCTCACCTCCAGCCTGAATCTCCCCACCTCCCTCTTCATTCCATTCCCCTTAGTCCTATCACTACCTGAGATCCTGAGAAGTCCCTCCCCAGCCTTCCTGTAGGCCCCCTTCAGATACTGGAAGGCCACAATCAGGTCACCTCTGAGCCTTCTCTTCTCCAGACTGAACAGCCCCAACTCCTTCAGTCTGTCCTCATAGGAGAGGTGCTCCAGCCCTCTGATCATCTGGACATGTTCCAGCACGTCCATATCCCTCTTGTAATTGGGGCTCCAGAACTGGACACAGTACTCCAGGTGGGGTCTCACCAGGGCTGAGTAGAGGGGGAGAATCACCTCCCTTGACCTGCTGGCCACACTTCTCCTGATGCAGCCCAGGATCTGATTGGCTTTCTGGGCTGCAAGTGCACATTGAGAGCTCATGTTGAGCTGCTTGTCCACCAGCACCCCCAAGTCTCTCTCCTCCGGACTGCTTTCCAGCCAGTCACTGCCCAGCCTGTATTTGTGCCTGGGATTGCCTCGACCCAGATGCAAGACCCTGCACTTGGTCTTATGTGTTATTTATATTAGACAGCAATGTGTGTAAATATGAAAGAACATATCTGAGGTTTCAGATGAAATGCTTTACCTGATTTGATATCTCAGGTTTTGAGGATTTTTATTTTTCTGAAGAATTCAAAAAAACCCAAACCCAACCCAATCTTTGCTTACATTGCAAGATGGAAATAAACTAAATATATGAGAGTTTAGTAAATAAAAAAAATCCAATTCTTCTCTATACTCACCAGTCATATACAGAATTTTATGCTGCATTTTTCCACTGGAAGGCAATATATATTCTATCATTCAGAAGAAAGAGCTAAACATTTTAATAGCCTAACTAAAAACGCATCAAGTAACTATTGCCAAAGTTGCTTACAGGCTGCATAATTAGATATTTTGAAGCATTAATAGTAACCTTACAAAAATCATGAAAGGGGCTAGATATTTTTGCCTAGGTTCCTTTCACATAACAACAACAAAATTAAACTGGGAGTCAAAAAATATTAACACATTTTACTGCTTTCCAGGTGAGGAAGAAACATTACTGGTTTTCCCACTATGGTTTTTATGGTATTTTTTTATTGCATTTCATCACATAGTGTTTAAAAGGAGAGGCTTTCATATAGTAAGAGAAGTCAATGGTTTATAGCTTACTTTTACTGCTATTAAGATCTAATCTATCACTCATGCAGTCGATTGTATTTGACAAGCAGCTTCTTAAACTTGAACTTTGTCATGTGGTGACAGATAACTCTGCTTGTTTGTGCTATTTCCTTCTTCACAGAAGATTCACTATGAAGTGTCTCATTATTAATCACTATCTCTGGATATAATTTATTGTACCACGAAGGCTTAAAAAATGGGAAAAAAACCACCACCACCAAAAATGCAGCAACAACCAAACCTATCAAAATCCGGAGGATGAAGAAAAGAAGGCTTTATAGCTTCACCTTGAAATTGTGGCAAACGGTATTTCCTGAAGACACAAAGAAATAGCAGTTTGTTGGAGGCAGGAATATATGGGAAGTAGAATGCTTACTTTTCCCATTTCTTGACTCATGCTTCTGTAAAAATAGTGGAGATAGTGCACTCCAAACATGTGGCACATTTTAAGGACCATAGAATAGCACATCAGAAAATAATACCGTTATTGGAAAAAATAGTTCTGGATTGATGTGTTGGAAGACTTTGTTATCACTGGTGAGCTTAGAACTAAGGAACACAGAGATGCTAGACTTTGTGGAGATATTTGTTGAGATCTAAGTGTCACAGAATCACAGAATGTTAGGGGCTGGAAGGAACCTCAAAAGATCATCAAGCCCAACCCTTCTGCCAGAGCAAGATCACCTAGAACAGATCAAACAGGAATGCCTCCAGGCAGGTTTTGAATATCTCCAGAGAAGGAGATTCCACAACCTACCCTGGGCAGCCTGTTCCAGTGCTCTGTCATCCTCACAGTGAAAATTTTTTTCCTTATGTCCCAGAGTCCCATAATGACCTTGCAGGGAATCTATTCCAAATCCACAGGGTCCATTGTCTTTCCCTCTGTCATAGTGGGGCCACATGGCCCCAGCACAAACCCAGACAGACACTAAGGTGTCTAGACACCTTCTCCCCGCTTCTTCCTGCAGAAAGCCAGGGTAACGTGGGAAGAGGAACAAAGGGGACAGGACCATGAGTGTCTGGTAAACAACCCTGTATCTATGGTAAGGGTACGTGTTCTGGCCAGAGCCTGGCAGAACCCCTTTCCATTGGGTAACTATGTGCTGGCTTCATGCCCTATTGGTCCAATTAGTCTTGGGCAAGATTTATATACAGGCTGATTTCTAGTTGCATGTGCCTTCCTTAGCCTTGCTTAGCCTTGCTTTTGTCTTGCTCAAGACTTGAGTGATTGAACCTGTTTGGACCTTGTCTGGCTTAAAACTGCCTCGAGTTGCACAGCCTCGAGTTGCCCAGTCCAGCACCTGGGATATAGCCACAAGCATACACACTGCAAGCTACGAGAGGAACCAAGCCTGCTTCCCCTTGCAACCAGGATTTTGCCATGCCTCAATTCACCCAGGACAAAGTGAGCATCCATTGCAAGAAGTGTCATTAACAGCCTGCTGTCTGCTGAAGCCAGACAAGCCATCAACGACCACGTGGCATTCCTGCCTGTGACCAGCCATGCCTGGCACATGAGAGCACCCCAAAGCCTTTAATACACAGCAGCAGCACTCCCTACCTGGGTACAGTCAGCTGTGAGTAATTAACTAACTGCCCCTGTGGTATAACTGTTCTTGTTGAGTCTCCCCCCACACTGTGGTCAAGTGTCATTTCACTCCCAGGGTATTCTCTTTCTGTTAGTTCCTCCCGGTTTGCATAAAATTGCTTAAATTGTTGTAGTTGCCCAAATACTGCACATTCCCATTGTAAATATATTATAACTGTACATCAGACCTTTTGATATGTTTGGCAATTGTCATATTAATAAAGGTTATTAATAGTTTGATTGCTTTTGTCATATAGTTTATAATAAAGGAAAAATATTATATATCCCTTTTCTAACACCCTCAGTGGGCCTCACCCTTGCTTTGATCAGGCCATCCAGCAGTGAGACTAACCTTTGTGCCCATACGATTTCCTTCCAATTTGCTAGCAATATCATCACAGAAACTAGCTGTAATCATGCTTCTTTCCCTTTTAGTTTGCCAAGTACAAAAGGGCTTGTGTACTTTTCTTTTTTGTGTGAATTTAAAGTACACTACAGTTTAGGAAAAATGGATTTCTACATCCCTTCTCTTTTGGCATGAGTGATAAGGCAGAGTCATAGAGGAAAGGATTTATGCAGGGAAAAATACCAGAGCCTGAAAGTGTATTCACTGGTTTTGCTTTAAATGACAGCTCCCTTGTTTTATATAATATTTTATATGAAGTTTTATATAATTTATTAATTATAGCTTTAAAATACTGATATATTGTAAAGGGAACTATTAATATCACAAATGTTTATTCTTGGTTTGGACATAATTGGAGAGATAAACCACTTATTGTATTCACAAAGACTTGAAATTATTGCAGTTTGAATGAATGTCACTTCTCTAGTAAATGATCAAGTGCAACAAGTCCATGTGAAGCACAAAACACCACCCCCTCTTCTATCAATATATATAAAAGGAATTTGTTTTGCAATTGTGACATTATTCAGTCGTTCTCTATTGTAATTTGAGGAGGGTTTGCTGAGAGCTATTTTAATACGTGTTGAGAGAGGGGCAGTAGTGCTACATCAAAACACATACGTTTGCATGGAGGCAGCAGGGAAGGATTGGGAGGCAAATCAGCCTGCACATTCCTTGGAGAAGTTATAGAGTCCCAGGATAGTTATCTGAAACAGCATTGAATGGCTAATTTACAGAGAAATTCCTATCTCGAGCCTCAACGTTAATCTACAAAGAAATATCCCATTTCAAACCTTGTTGTTGAGCTGGGGCTTTTTTTTTTTGGTTGTTGTTTTATTCTCATCAGGTAAAATGGAGCTTGTTAGGTTGTCATGTTATAATAAAAACTGAGATGATGATTTGAGCAGTAGCCCAATGGGCTTAATTGTTTTGGGGATGCAAGCAAAACCAGTTTCAGAAGCTTCTAAGTTGGAGCAGACTGTGGCTTGTAGACAACGGTGCTGGTGTCTACCTAGCCTCTAAGTATCATAAAGCTTTATGTTTCATAGAATCCAATTACAGTTTTTCATCTGAATCTGCTCTATATATATATAATGAGTTTACTTTCCAGCTGACAGCATAGGTAGCATGTAAAAGAAATAGCAGGCAGTTCTTAAACAAATTTAACAGTACAGACTCCTTATTTGATTACCATAGTGCTACCAGAGTGTTCACTGTGCACATAAAGCATCTGGCAAGCCTGTTGGCTGATTTAATTTTCTTCTGTTTTCAGGTGATTCTACAGCTTTTAACAAAATAAATACAAAAAAATATCCACAAATTTGACTTTAGAAGGCATTTTCTAGGCCATAGTATATCTCATTTATTTGAAGTCGCTCCAGGATATACACAATGCATGCAGGAGTATTTTAGTCAGTAAACATGAATATAAGAACGTTGTCATTATAAGTGCATATAAGAATAAGAATTACCCTTCTAAGACCAAATTTGACACTGATTTGACATTTGCTTCACATGGATCACAAACTGATTTACAAACATTTGCAGCAACATGAACTGTCATAATGCAGCCTGACCTAGTGGAAAGAGTTCCTGCCCATGGTAGGGTGGTGGGGACTAGATGATTGTAGACGGGCAGAGGTTGGTGTCTTCTCCCAGGCAACCAGCACCAGAACAAGAGGACACAGTCTCAGGTTGCAACAAGGGAGATTTAGGCTGAAGGTTAGGAGGAAGTTCTACACAGAGAGAGTGATTGCCCATTGGAATGGGCTGCCCGGGGAGGTGGCGGAGTCACTGTCACTGGAGGTGTTCAGGCAGAGACTTGATAGGATGCTTGGTTGCATGCTTTAGTTGATTAGGTGTGTTGGATGATAGGTTGGACGTGATGATCTTGAAGGTCTCTTCCAACCTGGTTTATTCTATTCTATTTCTATTCTATTCTATTCTATTCTATTCTATTCTATTCTATTCTATTCTATTCTATTCTATTCTATTCTATTCTATTCTATTCTATTCTATTCTATTCTATCTTTAAGGCTCCTTCCAACCCAAACCATTCTATGATTCTACAATAATGCAGAATTTAATCTCACCTACTGTAAATATTTAGCTATACAAAACATGGAAAAGCACAGACACACATCAGTTCATATGGGCAAATCTATATGAACAGAACCTTGAATAATTAATATTTTTATCACAAAAGGCTGCCCAGTTATTGAAATAATAGCTTGTCATTTTCATGTCTAGTTGTTTACTAAGAAAATTAAGGAATTTTATGATTCCCAAAAACTGTTTTGAAAATCTCTACTACTGTATGAAATGATAGGCAAGAGTTGGATGAAATGTCACTGCTAGAACCCTTTTTTTCAGGTATGTGATATTAATTAGAACATCAGACACAGTATAATGACTGTTCAAGGTTTTTAGACCAATTTATGGAGTGGCTACAAGGCAATAATTTTAATGATGTAAACTAGAGAATACAAGTTAATCTCTTGGCAAAGACCTAAGAAGCTTTTTGGGGTTTAAAAAGGTAGCATGTCATGGCATTTTGGTACAGCTGATCTAAAATCTGACCAACATTCTTTGTAGCGTGGATAATCTTTCTGAGGTGTGATAATACCATTCTGAAGGGTGAAGAAGAATGATAAGATTCTTCACAATACAATGTCTGCTGAGATTTAGCAAACATGATCAGCTAGTACTCATGTACTTGAAAATGATTCACTCTTTCTGCTACAGTGCAACATCCATGTCTTGAAATATGGTGCTTATCATTTTATTGTGTTTTCTGATACTGCCTCCAAGGGATACAAGCCCTCTAAAAAGAATTAGATAGGGTGAAGAAAACAAGAAGGCAAGAACACAAGTTCCTAAAATGATTCCCTCTGCTCCTTTATATAAGATTCTCTGTGGAATGTGCATTCTGCAAGTTAGAAAAGAAAAGCCAGTAATCCAGCCACTGCTCTGACTTTTTTTCCCCCTTTTTTCTTTTTCTACTGTGTATATTCTTTCAAGATTCACAAGGTTCTCATGTAGTAAATAATAAACATCAACACTGTCATTTGTTGTGAATATTTTTATTGCTTTCACAGCAGTCATAAATCGTGGTGAAAATTTGTTAGGAAAATACAGCCTTGAACAGCAGAAAAAGAAAATCCTTGCCACACCTAAAAGCTGAGAAAAAATACCCTGGAGTTACTCAAAACTCTTCTTGGGTGCCAAAGAAGAATTGGATGAAGTACCTGAAAGAGGCCTTGAAGAAAGCTGGGAAGGGACTTTTGACAAGGGCTTGGTGTGATAGGATGAGAGGGAATGCATTGAAGCTTGAGGAGGGCACATTTAGACTGGGGATTAGGAAGAAATTCTTTACAGGGTGGGTGATGAGACACTGGAACAGGTTGCAGATGCCCCTCCCTGTGGTGTTCAAGATCAGTCTGGATAAGACTTTGATCACTGGTCTAGGGGAAGATGTCGCTGCCCAAGGCAGGAGGATTGGAACTACATGATCTTTAAGGTCCCTTCCAGCCCAAACTGTCCTATGATTCCAGTTCTATGTGCTGCAAAATCTGCTTTTCTTTTTTGCTACTCTTCTAACAAGAATATTTTAGAACATGCCCTGCTAAACTTTTCTCTAAGTACTAAATAATTGTGAGAAAGCAGTAAGAATTAAAAATCTTTGGCATGAAATACTCAGTCTCGTATGAATGAAATTTAGTGAGCAATCTCTATGTCACAAGCACTACTCAGGTCATTCTCCCAAAGGTGTGAAGAAATGGACATGGAGTAAACAACATTTACATCAGCTGTTCCTCTTTGGAAATACCTGATTTAAGGCCTGAGTGAGTACCAAAGGGTATCCAGTGGTTCTTTCATCATTAAGTTACTCACCATTCATCATTGGTATAGTCATGAGGACTTCATAATATCTCTTTCCACCTGCCCCCTTAGAAAAAGTGATCATAAGGTAACTTTTTGAACTAAACATAAAGCCCTAAAGGAGAACAGATGCTCTCAAAAATCAGGAGTGAATTTATAGTTGTGAGATGAGGGGATTGGACGTGGCACTTAGTGCCATGGTTTAGTCATGAGGTCTGTGGTGGCAGGTTGGTCTTGATGATCTTTGAGGTCTCTTCCAACCTTGGTGATTCTGTGAGATCAAGAGCCCAATCTTGGTTTGAATGGATTCAGTGGATAACTTGTCAGTTACATATTTGGTCCAAGTTAAGACCTTAAAACAGACAGTTCTTTTGAAAACACTACTACAAACTGCTGAGCCACCTTAAGACCCTGAAATAAATTAAATTACTTCATATTTGGTACTTGGATATTTAATTTTCTTAGTTCCTCTTTATATTTGCATCTACCCATACAAATCAAGGTAATAACTTTAGTGATGGCATGAATATGTCTTTAGCTTATTTTGTTCTCTTCCATTTGTGCCTTTGCTTTATTCCTGTACAGTGCTGAACATTTTTAGCCACTTTGAACTCAGTCATACAAAACAACCTTAGGAAACATACAAAATTCCTGAGTTTTGCCAGGAACAGAATCGTTTACCAGGAAACATTTTGCCAGGAACAGAATGGTTACGCCCATCCTGAAAGCAGGGTGAGGGAGGGTTTGTGAGAGCCTTGCTCTCCCTGGAGTGCGCTTTCCCCCTTGGAAACTGGGCTAGTCTGTTCCACTCCTCCTCCCTGTCCAACAAGCCTATGAAAAGGAAGACACTGCAGCCATTTCCTCTCTTTGGCTTCTCCTTGCCTGGATGAGAGGACTGCTGCTGGCTTCCTGCTTCTCTGCCACGTGTTCAGGCCTGGTTGTCCTCCCTGCTACATCCACACCTCTCCGAAGGACTGGTTTTGTATACATATTTTCCCCATCCATGCCTATTCTTACCTTTGTGAACCCTTCCTGTTTTATATATATATATATATATATATATATATAAAAGAAAATGTTTACCTCTCTACTTCCAAGCCTACTCCAAATTATTTCTTGGTAGATTTACTCTTTCCCTTTCTTTCTTCTTCTCAATTGGGAAAGAGGAGGGGGGTGGAGGGGAGAAATTCTCAGCCTTGGCCCCCATCTGGGCTCTTAAATCCCAGTTAAGGCTCAAACCACCACACCATAGCATTCTAAAAGAGAATTTCTATCTTAAACAAGAGATACTGTAAGACTAATTCTGAACATATTCCCAGGTAACAATGATGATGACACTTAATGACCATTTAGGACAATAACAAAGTTATATTGGTTTTCTGGACAATATATTTCACGTAAACACTTCTGGTGATAGGATGGTAGTGGACAATTTGTGTAAAGACAGACATTTTATGCATCTTTCTAGTCTCATAATGCTTAATGTGTTTGCTATTTTGGGAAACTAACTGATTCCATTGGATATTCATAAAGTGGGTCACAATTTAATTAACAGTCTGCAGAAGTGGCAAATTTATTAACACTAGGGACATTTTCTTTCCCCTGGAAATACAACTATGCAACTTGAGCTGTGTAACTGAAAAAATGAATATATGAACATATATCTTTATATATCTTTAGATGGTCCCTTCCAAACCAAACCATTCTGTGATTCTATGACTTCATGAAAGCTGCCCAAAAAATAGCTTCTTTACCCTTATTTGTCATTTTCTGCATTACTTTAATATCTGATACCTATGATCAAACCACCACTTTGAATCTATGTGTTAAATGTTTTAATATAAAATTTAATGATTTAATGCAGCACTGCATTTCTTGTCAGAGATCTGACAGAAAGCCTGTTTAGCATTACACAGCAAGAGGGTTAACAATCACAGAATCACACAGAATGACCAAGGTGGGAAGAGACCTCAAAGACCACCAAGTCCAGCCTGTCACCACAGACCTCATGACTAAACCACGGCAGCAAGTGCCACGTCCAATCCCCTCTTGAACACCTCCAGGGATAATACCTGTAAGAGTAGAAGAGTGGGAAGAAATTATATGAATTGGGATTTTGGGTTGGTTTTGTTGTTTTTTTTTTCCTGTCAGGCATTATTGACAGATATGGGAAGTTAACAAATATGAACCTTTGGGAAGTCCCAGGTGATGGATGGGAATGAATAGAATAGAATAGAATAGAATAGGATAGAATAGGATAGAATAGAATAGAATAGAATAGAATAGAATAGGATGGAATAGAATAGAATAGAATAGAATAGAATAGAATAGAATAGAATAGAACAGAACAGAACAGAACAGGTTGGAAAAGACCTTTGAGATCATCGAGTCCAACCTATCACCCAACACTATCTAATCAACTAAACCATGGCACCAAGCGCCCCATCCAGTCTCTTCCTAAACACCTCCAGTGATGGTGACTCCACCACCTCCCTGGGCGGCCCATTCCAATGGCCAATCTCTCCTTCTGTGAAGGACTTCATGAACAGGGCAAAAGCTAGATCAACCATGAAGCACCATCCATAAATTGATGCTATTCAGAAAAAAAGGACATTTTTTCTTATGTTGCTAAAAAACCCTAATGTTGGGATTTTTTTAGCGTCTTCTTTAGATCTACTTCAGACAATCCAAAAATCCACTTAACTGAAATAAGTTAATTAAGCATAAAGTCTTGATCTGGTCGTTATGCTCAACAGTGTCACACATCTGTTGAATATAACCAGTTTTAGTTCATTGATGATGCTGAGCAAAGGGTCTTAATTTAGCTTGAAATGGAAGTGAACCAAGCAGCATTAATACTACAGCTCCTTAAATGTGTTAACTTACACTGCTGCAGACAAAGTATGTACAAGCAAACATTTACTGTGCATATCAGCCAAAGTTAAGCTGCAGTAACTTGATCAGAAGCTTAAGCCCTGAGTTTGCAAGCAATCCCAAGGTTGAAGGCTAATGTCAATAGATTGAATGACGTGAGTTAAAAGGGGAACTGAAGAAAAAGGCTAATGACCTAATGGCAATGAGAGTGATAGGAAAAAGGGGTTTGCTGTTAGAATTAAAGCTTCTATCAAATCCTGTGTCTTGGTAGGGAGAATTGATTGGCAATTAAAGAAGAGTTAGAGGCAGAATTTGAATTGTATAAGGCCTGTAAATTGATTGTGTTGATTAGGACAAAACATAATTAAAACTGTCCAATTCTGGCCTAGATACAAGAACATTGCTGAAGTAAAA
This sequence comes from Picus viridis, assembly GCA_033816785.1. Taxonomy (NCBI): domain Eukaryota; kingdom Metazoa; phylum Chordata; class Aves; order Piciformes; family Picidae; genus Picus; species Picus viridis. The sequence goes on along the minus strand of CM066567.1, from coordinate 46,095,918 downwards.
TGTGACAAGCTTTCCATCAGATTCCAGAAGTAAAGAATGAGCTATTGAAGGATCACTGATATATATTCAGAACTTGAAGGAAATTGTTACAAATCTCACCATAACTGTATTCATTATATATAGAGAGAGATAAAGAGAAGAAAAAATAGGTTTAAAAGGTACTAGATATTACTATTATCCAATATTGCCATCCATGCAACAGTTCTAAGGGAGCTGACAGAAGTATTCACCAAGCCACTTTCCATCATCTATCAGCAGTTCTGTCTAACAAGGGAGGTCCCAGTTGACTGGAAGCTAGTAAATGTGATGCATATCTACAAGAAGGGCTAGAATGAGGACCTAGGGGACTACAGGCCTGCTGACTGGACCTCTGTGTTGGTTAATGGTATAGAGCAAGATCATTTTGAATGACATCATGTGGCACATACAAGAAAAACAGGTAATCAGGCTCACTCAGTATAGGTTTATAAAGACAAGTCCTCCTAGTCTAACCTGATCTCTTTCTGTGACAGGGTGACCTGCTTAGCAGATGAGGAAAAGGTTGTAGGTGTCTCTACCTGGACACCTTTGACACTTTTTGACAAACCATTTGACAAACCATTTGACACAGAGTTCTCCTGAGAACAAGTATTACAAGGAGAGACTGAGGGAGCTGGGGTTGTTTAGTCTGGAGCAAAGAAAGCTGAGAAGAGACCTTATTGCTTTCTACAATTACCTGTTAGGAGGTTGTTGTGAGGTAGGTATCTGTCTTTTCTCCCAACAAGTAATAGGAAAGGAAGAAATAGCCTCAAGTTGCACAAGGGAGTTTTATGTTGGATATTAAGGAAAAAAATTCTTCACCAAAAGGGTTGGCAAGAGCTGAAGCAGGCTGCTCAGGGAAGTGGATGAGTCACCATCCTGGAGGTATTTGAAAGTCATGTAGATGTGGTGCTTAAGGACATGGTTTAGAGATTGACTTGGCAACACTACATTAATGGTTGGACTCCATGATCTTAAAAGTCTTTTCCAACTTAAGCAATCCTATAATTATGTCTGCTGGTGAAGATGATGTATTTTTATCTAAAAGAGGTGCCTCTAGACACAACTTCAAATAAGAACTCTGCAGTTCCCTTGAGATGCCTGAAAGGGAATTACGGGCAGGGAACTTTCTTCAGGGTGAGGTGAATTGTTATCAAACTTGCCACCTTGTGAAAGGCATTGAGAATAGCCTACAGATATGTGCTGGCTATTATTTATCTGAAGCTCTTCATTGAATGGGATTTTTTTGTGAGGTATAAGCAAACTTGTGAATGTACAACTAACCAGACCTTCCTACAAGAGCTTGTGCTTCAGGCTACATGATTTCTCTTCTTAATATTTTATGGAGGTATTTTATTCCCTGTGTGTTGACAGGTTGTGTGTGTGTGTGTTTTGTTTTCTTTTTGTTTTTAAAGAAGCTTTACACACCAGGAAGCCGTTCCCCTTCTTATGCCAAAAAACCACCACACCATGAGTAATATTTGAGTCATGCAAATTAGATCAGACATAGAACCATAGAAAGATTTGGGTTGGAAAAAACATCCAAAGGTCATCTAGTCCAAACTTCCTGCAGTAGGCAGGGACATCCTCTACTATATTAGGTTGCTCAGAGCCTTGTTGAGCCTAACCTTGAATATCTCCAGGATGAGGCCTCATCTACCTCCCTGGGCAACATGTTCCAGTGTTTTATCACCCTTGTGGTAAAGAACTTGCTCTAATATCCAACCTAAATCTACTCTTCTACTTACTCTACTTTCAAACTGTTGCTCCTTGTGCTATCACTACAAGCCTTTGTAAACAGTCTTGGTGAGGCAGGATTTGCCCTTGGTGAAATCAACCTGGCAGTCTCGAATCACCTTCCTGTCTTCCATGTGTTCTAGTATGGTTCCCAGGAGGATCTATTCCATGATATTCCCAGGCACAGAGGTAAGGCTGACAGATCAGTAATTTCCAGGGTCCTTTTTTTCACCTTTTATATAGATGGGTGTATGTTTTCCTCAGTTACCATTGCCCAGACAATGGTTAGTTTCTAGAGCTGGGTAACTTAGTCATGAAGAAAACTAGATCACTGCAGGTCCTTATCCCCTCCATTTTTCTGCTCCCCTACAATGCTCCTACTACCTTCACATCTCTCTTGGACTTATCTACTGCCAAGTTTGCAAATGGCATGAAGTTCTGAGTTAGCTGCTGCCGATCCAGATTTACATATGCTAACTGAACAGCTGGGGGAGACAGGGAACTCCTGGGAAAGCAAGAAGGGGCAGGGGTCTGGAGGAAGCCGTGCTGTCCCCACTGCTCCACTCAGCCCCATGCCTCCATAGGTGGCAGCGGCAAGTAGCGATGAGGCACAGCCCTGCATCCCTGGTGCTCTGCTTGGACCCATACCGTTCAGCTCCCCCACCCTCACATTCTGAGTCCCGAAGAACAGCAATGTGGCACAGCCCTGCTTCACACTGCCTGTGGCCTAGAGAAGACCACGTGGTGTGGTCCTGCTTCCTGCCACTGCTGAGAAACTTTGAACTGCTCCTCCAAAAGTGTCACCATTTTCAAGCCAGGGAAAGGTGAGATCCCTTCTCTGTGATAGGTATTTTTCCCACTGCTTTTCCCTTCTGTTTCCCCTCTGCTTGGGATCAATCTAATGAACCCAGTTCATTACCCATTTGGAATCATTTTGCCTTCATTTACTCCAAGGGCATTATTTGAACCTTGGCATGGCTACCCCTTGCCCCATGTTGGCCAGGGTTGGTAAAGGGAGGGCTGAGCCTTAACACTGGGACGCTGTCAGGGCAGATGTGAAAATGACAGATTCATAAAAAACCCTAAAGGATCTACACTGACACTTAACTGTTCCCTATTGTTCAGCTCTCCTATACCAGGAAAGCCAAGGCTTGGTTTCATGCAGTCTAGTACAGATTTCCCTCAGTCATTATAAGTGCTATTCACCTAATCCAAAGCAAAAAAAAAGATTTTCCCTTGCACACTGTTAGATAATCCTTTGACCAGATGTCACCATCAGCATAGATTCAAATGCGTATCTGCTCATTTAAACCCACCATCAGTAGTGGTTTACTTTCTAGGTAACATAAGGAGCAAATTAGAAATGATGACGTGCATCTTTCAGTGTTCATAACAAAATTCTCACAAATGCATAATACTAAATCATCCCTAATTCTGTATGGTTTTGTTCTATTGGACATACTGACCCTTTCAGTACTGGAGGAGACTTACAAGCATTGACCCAGGAAAACTCCTCTATATTCAGCTCCAGAGATTTAAGGTCCCAGAGGACAAAGACTTTCTGATCTGCAGCTTTTTGAGCAGTAAAATAATGTATCTTACTCCTTACTGCTGAGTCCCACATGGCATCCTGTTCTCATGATTTGTATTCAGTGGTTTATCCTTTGGGTAGAAGGGAACATTTGGAGGGGGGGAGGGAGAAGAAATAAACAAAACCGTCCACAATACTCTTTGTGTTATTATCATTCTCTGAAACAAGTGATACAACTAAGCTGCTTCCACACACTGTGTTCCAGTCTGATGAGGTCCTATCATCTCTTTCTGTGGAAAGGGCAGAACTGATATCATTTTTGCTATCACGCATTCCACTCTTTGGAAGGAGAATATAAACAGTACTTCCAGATTAATAGTTAAGGCTGTGAATTATCATGCAAATCATGTAACGTCAGTCACTCTCTCACTGGATATCTAACAGCTAAAGCTATTAGTTCTCTGAGTTGAAAAGGAACGAGTGCCCACAGGACTTTTCTGGAAGCTGTTAGTGTATGAGTGTTTCTAGTAAACTAGCATTTCCAAGAGATTTCAGAATTGGAGATGGTTTCTGTATTTTGCCTCTTCATGCCTGGGAATGCTGACATATCCCCAAGGTCTGCAAATGCCCAATTACAAAGCTTATGTACCGAAGTGTTTCTCCCAAATATGAACTTAACAGTTCACCTAGATAACAGATAGGAATGTCTCTTTTCCTGAACATTCTTTCTTCAGCTATGTAATTTTGTTGTGCTTGTTTAGTCTTTAGCTTTGCAGTGAAACCTCAGCTCCATCTTGAAATACATTATTAGTTGGAAGGAAACCCAACTTTAACTCATCATTAAACTTTGAAGAACAGATAGAATAAGAATGGATAAAGCTTAGACCTTGTGTCTTTTCATCTTTCTGTTCTCTGGTTTCATTTTCATAAATGGAATTCTAGTAATTTCAACAAATTTATTCATATTTAATCTTAGCAATTAATGTAATATTGAAATATTGATTTTACTGCACCTTGCCCCTCTCCCCTCACCCTCCCACAGGTAAACACAATAGACAAATTCTGGAGTGTTTTATCTCAAGTCAGACAGCTAATTATGATACTGTTTATGTTTAAGATAGAATCAATCTTAAGATGTCACACATGAAACTTTGTTTTATCTTATGAGCACTATGTACATATTTACTCCTTGGAGCATGAAAGTGCTAAAAATTATCTAAATACTGTAATAAAAAACATGATTTAAGGAATATTTCAGGTTTTTTTTTCAGGAAAAAATATTCATACTGTTGTTGTACTTTCTGAATGCATGGCAAAAAAACAGCAACCCATAATACTTGTAATATTCTAGTCATCATTAACATTCATCTGGGCTGCTTCACACAATGGATTTTTTTTTTATTTGAAAATATTATTTTTGCCCATTTATTCATCATTTCCCTACAAATGTCATTCTTATTTTCTTCTTCCCTTCTAGGCACAGTGAATGTTTATAATTTGCTTACATGATTGCTTTCAACTTTTGTAGAAATTGATGTATCCAAGAAAAAAAAACACCACAAATATGCTGGATACATACCACATCTTTTGTGCAGTGCTGGTTTTGTTTTTCCTCAGGATTTACTTCGTGGTTAGGAATTTGATAAGGCTTGCACAAAGAGAAATGGAAACACACTGATTTAGATCATAAATTATATGACATAAATTGCATTACTTGATACTTGGCAGCTTCATGAGGCAGATAGTGCCACATCACATCCAAAACACACAGCATAACACACTCAATTAAAAGCAGTATACTTATATAAACCCACAAAATATGTGACAGACAAAACATGTTAAAAAATGCAGCAGTATTTCTTGTTTGCAGTCTGTTGAGATTGGTATCAAAAGCAAAATGCACACCACAAGGCTGAATTTTGCAGACCTTCCAGAGTTTTACAAGGAGCTCAGCAGAGTCTTCAGAATATTCATTGTGAACACCTTTGACCATTTAGGACAGTGTGAACTTAAGTAAATAGTGTCTGTTCTGCACCAAATATTGATCTAGATGGACCCTGTATGGAACTATACGGCAGTTCTTCTAATTGATGTTTGGACACTGATGGGAGTATAGAATTACAGACATACACACAACGCTAAAAACTATATTGTGGTTTTGGTGTCCATATCTAGTGGAGGATATCCCTGCCTGACTGCAGTGGGGTTTGATTAGATGACCTTTGTAGGTCCTTGCCAACTGAAACCATTCTATGACTCTATGACTCTCTATATATCCATTGGTGTGATCTGCTATCCTTAGCTGTGGATGGTTTATCAGATCTTCAGCATTCACTGGTGTTCAGAAGAAGGGAAGCACTTGCTTTCAGTGTGGTCAAAGAAGTCTGAATAGACCTCACTGCATTTTACACTATAAAAACATTATTCCTGAGATAAGCTGAATCTTGTTTGATTATCACAGAATCACAGAACATTAGCGGTTTGAAGTGACCTCCAGAGATCATCGAGTTCAACTCCCCTGCCAAAGCAGGATCACCTAGGATAGTCCACACAGGAATGTATCCAGGCAGGTCTTGAAATTCTCCAGAGGAGACTCCACAACCCCGCTGGGCAGTTCCAGTGCTCTTTTACCTTCACTGTAAAGAAGTTTCTCCTCGTGCTGAGGTGAAATCTTCTATGTTCAAGCTTGTACCCATTGTTCCTTGTCCTATTATTGCACACCACCAAAAAAGAGCTTGGCCCCATCCACTTGACACCCACCCCACAGATATTGACAGACTTCAATCAGATCCCTTCTCTGTCTTCACTTCCCAAGACTAAAAAGCCCCAGATTTCTCAGTCTCTCTTCATAGTGGAGATAGTTAAGTCCCCTAATCATCCTTGTGGCTCTCCATTGGATTGTCTTCAGGAGATCCCTGTTTCTGTCAAATTGGGGAGCCCAAAATTGGACACCATTAAAAGTATGACCTCACTAGAGCAGAGTAGAGGGGGAGAAAAACCTCCCTAGACCTGCTGGACACACTTTTCTTGATGAACCCCAGGATACCATTTGGTCTCTTGGCCATTTGACTCACTAACTTTTCAAGTTTCATTTGTTTTAGCATATTTAATTTGAATAGTAAAATTGGTGGATCTCCATCTAAGGGGACAAGTGACAGATGAAATTTGGATTTCTTCAAGCACTGAATGATTTGAACATATATATTTTAATCTGAGGTTTAGTGTTTAAATTGTGCTTAAAATTCTCCCCCTGCACCCCCAATCCCTGTATTACAGCACTGAGAAAAGCTTTCCAATAGTAGTTGTAGTAGTAGAGATATTTGTTTTCAATCATATGGAACATGTGACATCAGTTTTTTACCTTCTTATTAATAAATATGGTCTTTCAACATACATACACACACATGCACACATATATATATATATATATATATATATATGACTTCCACCACAAAAAAGTGTCCAGGAGGAATGTAACATTTATTAGCAGTTGCCTTATAAATAGTAAGGACACTTTTTGGTCATCTCTCTAGAATATTCTCTCATGTTCATCTTTCATACATTTTCTAACATTTTTAAATTCTGAATAGCATATGGGCACTTTTTCAATTGACATTTTTGTGACAGTTTAGGCTGTGCCTTTAAGGGAAAGATAGCTGCGAAATTCTCTAGCTGAATGTTTGGGTGTAAAAAGGAAAACAAAGATTAATTCTAAACGAATTTCATTGGTCACATGTGATAAGTTCTATACATAGAGAGTGACTGCCCATTGGAATTGGCTACCCGTGGAGGTGGTGGAGTCACCTTCATTGGAGGTGTTCAGGAAGAGGCTTGATGGGGTGCTTGGTGCCATGGTTTAGTTGTTTAGGTGGGTTGGATTGGTTGATGAGTTGGACGCGATGATCTTGAAGGTCTCTTTCAACCTGGTGTATTGTATTGTACTGTATTGTATAGCAAATATCTCTCACATTCCTTTCTCTCAGGCACTCTGGCTTCTGTCTTTCTCTTGGCATGCATGTTGCCCTTGGACAGAGGGGGAGACCTCTCATCTAGCAAATCTTCAGATATGCAAAATTAACTTCTTAACAAAGCTTTGAGCTAACTGAAATTCCCTAAACATTTTCTCTTCTCTTTTCTTCTAATTAACTAGAGGGAAAGGGGAGGGGGAAAAGAGGTTGGGGGGAACCAGAATAGAATCCTCCCCCTCAAGGAGGATTTCTGTGTTGTTGCTTTCTTGTAAATTCTTGTATAATATTATAAATACTGTGTATTTTGTATATATTCATTGCATTCCATTATTACTTGTAAAATACAGCTCCATTCGCTTCTCTGGCTGGGCTCGGCTGATCTTTTTGTTGGTGGGGGTGGGCTAAACCATCACACTATAGCAGTTTTAATTATAATTAATTTTAAAGTATATGCTAAGATATATTTAATTCAAAGAATATGCTAAATGATCAGTCTGCAACTCTTACATAAGCATTCCTCAAAAAGAATACATAGTGCCTTCCCGTTTCACATTTATCATGCTGCCAGCAATGTCTTTCTTACTTTTTTGGAATAAACTGAATGCCATATTTGAGAGGACAGGCTGTCACCATGTAATTAACATTTCTCTGCTTTGTACAGTACTACCTATTTCCTTTTAAGTCAAAATTCAGTATTATATGAGTCTTTGATTACCATTTTTTAAAGAACCTGTTGTTGGTTTGATCTTTCTGTGATGTGTTAGGCCATGCCACATTTTGGTAAGAATAAGAAGTAATGATAATTGTAGTCTGTGGGGATCACCATTCCTCAGTTCAATTCCTACTTTTTATTTTCAACAAGAATTAGATAATTTTGTATTTCTCAAAAGAACAACAAAAAGATGTTGGAAATTAAATCCTTTCAGTGTTCTTTCCAGCATTGCTTTGAGAAGACATTACAATAATATAATCATCTGAATTGTCACTCTTTTGATCCATTTTTGTATCAAGAAATGCATCAAGAGATGACAGTGCCTGAGACATCCCAGGGACTTGATTGCCCTTTATAAATTTTATTGTAGCAGCATTGCTATAGTAAAGGTTGTGTCAGCAGTTTTATTGTACTACCAGTCCTCAGGGGGTGATAACTCAGCTGTAAAATTTGCTAAAGGCTTAGACTTGGCATGAAAGTTGTAGTTCTGAAAGCTAGTTTTTCTAAATGGTCAAAATGTCTGATGAATTGAAAAAAGTAGTAGAAATTATACAAATGTTTATATTTGCTCACAAATAACAGGAATATATAGTTAGGAATAAAAATAAATATCTGTTGTCCTTTCTTCTCCATTTTCTTACCTAATCACTTTTCAGATATCTTTCATAGCTGTGACATTATTCCATCATTTCATTCCAGAGTCATGCAGAGAATTTCAGGTGATATGTTTAGTTATATGGCTTACAGGCTTCTAAACAAAAACCAGTTCTGAACAGAAGGAGATCACTGGTTGTTCACACTTGGAAACAACTTTCAGCATATTGAACTTACTATCAGATTGTCATCTTCCTTGTACAAGGAGAAATTCAGTCTGGTGCCTAACTGAATATTCACCATGGACAGTGGGGAATATGAGCATTATATCCTTCCATTGCTAACAAAAAGCACCAACCAAAATCCCCAAATAAATCTGAAACCTTGGAGAACAGTCAGGTATACATTTAGAGGCCACTGTGATCTGCACGAGTTCCTTACTCACTGCCAAATTCTGAAGGCAATCTATCCAGACATCTTGGAGGCATTCCATGAAATACCTTAAAAGCTGTTTTCCTCTGATGTGAGCTGTGGTTGTATCATCTTGTAGCCACTGCTCCATCACCTTTGATATTAAAATACAAGGGAGGCATTAGTCACTCCCTTCCACTGTTGAATACGTATATGACCTTTCTGTGTATGATCATTTGGACAATCTTTATTTGTCTGTTTCTAACAAAGAAATTGTTATTTATTGGGAAAATTTGTTTTGGGAACCCTGACCTTAAAATTAGTGAGAAAGATTAACACGGATTCTCCCGCTGCAGGCTGATAGATTTGTTTTCAGAGTATGAAAGCTATATGATTTTTTTTGGTTTTGTTTATTTGTTTGTGTTTTTTTATGAGAAGGAAGAAGGAAAAGAGGGATGAAACAGAACTCTGTCTTCACTTGTCAAAACTGGGAATATTTTTTCATGCCATATACTTTTTATTATGGTATGAAAAAGCATAGAAAAAAATGTCTACACAGTAGTGAAATTAGGATGCTAACAAGAAAAGAAAAGGAGATTAGAAAGAGACAACTTGGAATATAGAATTATCCATTTGCCACACCACTTCATGCATTTCTAAATTTTGATTGTTGACTATTCTGTTTCAGTTATGTTTGACTTAAATGTAAAGGTAGAAGATAACAGTCCTGTGATGAAACAGCATAATAGGTTTTTCTAATGCCTGCTGACTTGAATGTTTCTTTGTGAGTATAGCCACACATGAAACAGATTGCATTAACTTTTTCTGTCTTAATTTGCCCTTTAGGACTGTCAAGGATATTTAGAAAGTTATTATTTTAAATTAAATGCTTAATTGTCAAAGCCATATTTTAGACTGTACCCTTCTACCTATTAAAAAAAAAAAAGGCTGATTTTAATGGAATTGTCAACACTTTCCCCACTTTATGCTTTTATAAAGATCAGATTTCTAGTTCTGATTTTTTTTTGGCTGAAAGTATCATATTGAACAAAGTGACTGTCTCTTACATTACGTGGCTGGTGATAATAAGTGTTCCATATTGTTCATGCAGAAGTACTTATTTCTCTCTCTGCCTTTCCTAACCACAGAAGTATTGTGAGGATGCTTTTGTTTATATTTCAGGTGGAATGTTTAGCTCCTTGAGTTTTTAGATACAATTTCTTTTGATAAGCAAAAGACAAAATACTAATTGTACAAATGTTAAAGTCAGATTTGTTTTCTGGGGGAAAAAAAGTATAAAATTAGATATTTGACTTAACCATTGTTTATTTGAAGTAGATAGAATTTAGTGTGTTTAAAGGATGAAGTATGAAACCTACAAAGAGATTTAAATTGTATACCAGGGACAGCCATTATATGAGTCTATGTATTTAATTTGAAAATCCACATACTTCTAGGTGCTTAGAATATAGAACATGAGTGATCTTTTTCTTTGGTCTTTAGTCCTTCTGAAATAACTACTATTTGTCTATTCCAATTTGTAGTAAATCCTGACACAAATTTCTCTCATAATCCTTGGTGCAAAAGTTACAATAACACAGCATAATGTTTTTTTCAGACAACATTCATTATTTATCTCTATTTCATTATGACTTTATGCATATTTTACATTACTTTGTCATTTTATGTGATAAAATTTATGTGATACATTTTATGTGTGTAGCCTGGAGAAGAGGAGGCTCAGGGAGACCTTATTGCTGTCTACAACTACCTGAAGGGAGGTTGTGGCCAGGAAGGGGTTGGTCTCTTCTCCCAGGCAACCAGCACCAGAACAAGAGGACACAGTCTCAAGCTGCACCAGGGAAGTTTAGGCTGGAGGTGAGGAGAAAGTTCTTCACAGAGAGAGTTGTTAGGCATTGGAATGTGCTGCCCAGGGAGGTGGTGGAGTCACCATCCCTGGAGGTGTTCAAGAGGGGATTGGACGTGGCACTTGGTGCCATGGTCTAGTAGTCATGAGGTGTTGGGTGACAGGTTGGACTCGATGATCTTTGAAGTCTTTTCCAACCTTATTGATTCTATGGTTCTATGAAAATGAGGTGACATAAAAATATGGACCGAACTGCACACTATGTATTGAATGCAAACAAGCATGTTACTGGCCCTTGGAACCTCAGGACACTCTGGGTTTATACCTGTCAAAAACATTGACAGGTATAAACCCAGAGTTTTATACCTTTATACCTTTTTTTTTGTGTGTGTGCTAAATGTGATGCCTGTATAACCACTAAATATATAGTCTGTCTGTTTTAGTCTCCCAAATGTAAAGACATAATATTGCAGAGGATAGTGAAGATGCATTTTGAAAGTGAAATTTGATCCAGTCACTGACAATTAACCATCAAATGTCCTGCATCAGATGCTAATGATAATGTTAGTAGAATAAGATGATGTTTGGGAATTTATTTAATATACATCGAGATACAACCAATAAAAGGGGTTTTCAGTGGCTGAACCCAGTTTAAACCAAAGTAATTCCACAAAGCTCTGCAAACTGTCTTGGAACTGTATCTACTTTTGGAAATTACTTTGATGATACTCAGACACTCATTATTTTGATGATTACTTTGATCTGATACTCAGAAAAAAATTTAATGTTATCCAGGTGTGCTATTTTTATTCTTAGTTCATTGTTGAACTGATCTTCAAAATGACAGATCTAACTTCTACTCTCTGAGCAACACTGCATAAGTCATACCTTGTATTTCAAATATGCTTCAGAAAAGTCTGTGTGCTGTTTTATTGCATTTCAGTTGGTCTGTTGTAATGCTCTTAGCAGGTCTGCTTGACAAATTGATCAATAGACTTTGGAGAGTTTGGGCCCAGCTACAAGGCTAAGAAATCATAGGCATATTGCTCCAATTTCTGTCTTGTTACATTCACTTCCTTTACAGTTCAGCCTAAACTTTGAGATATTATTGCCCATGCTAGAAGCATTAGACAAATCTGTCTCTAGAGAAGAGGCTCAAACTGGTCTGACACTAGTTGCATGACCACAGACTAGAGTTATGTGATGTTTGAAAATTAACTTCTTTTTCTTAAGATTAGGAGCATCTATCCCTATAAAATAAGCTTTGTTCATATCATGCAATTAGAAGTTTTGCCTCTTTATATCCATGTAGTTAAACTGACTCTTAAATTAGTGTCTGTTTAGACTACATGTGCTCCCTTCCTTTCCTTGTTATTAAGGTCCTACTTGATTTTAGCTAGTGTTTGTTATCTCTGCAGTCTTTACTGTGAGCTACTTTTCATGCACCTTTTGACAATTTTTAAATTATTGAGCACTTCCACTTGCCCACTCGCAGTGTTACCTATGACTAATGCTCAGACATCAATAATCTCTGATAAGGTCCTGTAAGGGTCTGGATGGGTTTCAAGCCACATGTGGAGATGATACAAAAGTAGCTGAACATTGTTGCTATGGATTTTGTCTATGGAATGTGTTTATGATTTTGAGTGGATGAACAAAGCAGGGTGACAGTTTAGGCAGTTTAATACTGTTGGAGCACTAGATTGTGGTGAAAAATCTCTGCATATTTGCTCCATGTGGTCTATGTTGCTTATTTGGGACAACTTCTATGGAAGATTCTTCACTGGGTCCTTTCTAGAGAACTTCTCTTGAGCCTGGTAAAAAGTTTTGAAGGCTAGGCTTATAGTACTGAAATTGCCAAAGAGAGATGAAAAGAAGAATTTGATTCTTCTTCTGTCCTTGGTATTGATGCGGCCACATCTCAAGCATTTTTAAGACACTCACTGCAAGAAGGATATTGAATTGCTGGAGTGTGTCCAGATAAGGGCAGTGAAGCAGGTGAAGGGTCTGGAGAACGAGTTATAAGGAGCAGCTGACTGAACTGGGGTTATTTACCCTGCAGAAAAAGAGGCGCAGCGGAGACCTTATTGCTCTTTATGACCACCTGAAAGGAGGTTGTAGTGAGGTGGGCGTCAGTCTCTTCTCCTAAGTAACAAGTGATGGGACAAGAGGAAACAGCCTCAGGTTGCACCATGGGAGGATATTAAGAACAACAAAATTGCTGAAAGGGTTGCAAAGCATTGAAACAGACATCCCAGGGAAGTGGTGCAGTCCCCATCCCTGGAGATACATAGAAAGTGATGTAGGTGTGGTGCCAGTGTGACTCGTTCCCAGCACTGAACTGATTAATAGTGCTGATTTGGATGTTGGACTCGATGATCTCTTCCAACTGAAATAGTGCTATGATTCTAAGAAATACAGATCACATAAGGTAAAGTAATGCCAAAGTGAGTAAAATAGTTGTATTCCTTATAAAACCTAGTATGACATTCTACATTTAATTAATTTTTTACACTGCTTATTAGATGTAATGTAAGGGTTGACAGGCTGATTAGAGGCTAGTTATTGGAGGCTACTTCCATGGAATCTTGGAATACGAGACTTAGCACACTGAATATACTAGATTTGCTTTTAGATTAATAAAAGAGTATAAAAGCTTTATCACTGTAAGATCAGCAAGTCCAACCATGAACCCAGGAATGCTGTTAACTTAAATCAATTTTTATTTACTGCTTCAGCTAAGACAGTTCATTATGTTATTGGAGACTTTCACACACAGAGAGGTTAAAATATTCAAATTCTGAGCAATGCTTTGAATGTGTTTTATTGTTTTCCATCAGTACCCTCAATGACCCTATCTAACTACACTAGAGAGTGTTTCCAACAATAGTATCTTTTCTCTTTGCCTTCATTGATCATAGAATAGAATTAGAATAGAATGAACCAGGTTGGAAAAGATCTTTGAGATCATCAAGTCCAACCTATCATCCAACACTATCTAATCAACTAAACCATGGCACAAAGTGCCTCATCCAGTCTCTTCTTAAACACCTCCAGTGATGGTGACTCCACCACCACCCTGGGCAGCCCATTCCAATGGCCAATCACTCTTTCTGTGAAGAACTTCTTCCTAACCTCCAGCCTAAACCTCCCCTGGTGCAGCTTGAGCTGTGTCGTGTTGTTCTGGTGCTGGTTGCCTGGGAGAAGAGACCAAACCCCACCGGTCTACAACCTCCCTTGAGGTAGTTGTAGAGAGCAATAAGGTCTCCCCTGAGCCTCCTCTTCTCCATGCATCAAAGCTTACAATATCCATAATGTGAAAATATTTAGTCTTTATGAAAGATGGCCAGCTATTTTATACAATTATGATCCTTTTAGAATAACCTGATGCATACCTGATATAGCATTTAAGGCTAGACATAAAGCATAGCACAAATGTATAATGAACCTAAAAGAACATCTGTTATGTTTGCAGATATATGTATCCATATGCATGCAGACATCTTCTCGCTATGTATACGAACTATTTCCTCTAATGTACTTACTTTTATTATTATTCTAAAGCTATAATAATACACTTATGGAAAAAATGTATTACCTTTTCAGTAATTTTGCTTAATATTCATCTTGTCTCACATAACCCTTTTTTTCTTTATTGCATTTAGAGAAATCACTTTTAGGGGAAGTCCATTTAACATTGAAAAAGCTTTTATTTTTTTCCTCCAAACATTATTTATTTGGGGGAAAATAAATTTAAATATATAGAGTTATATCTACATTTTCAATAATGGTATATTTAATAATTATACTTTATATATAGTGCATTTGTGGTAAAACACTCAGATGCTTTCCCTTTACCAAGTTCAACACAATTTAGGTAATTTCTTCACAGAAAAAGTGATTGGCCATTAGAATGGGCTGCCCAGGGAGGTGGTGGAGTCACCATCACTGGAGGGGTTTAGGAAGAAACTGGATGAGGCACTTGTTGCCATGATTTAGTTGATTAGATGGTGTTGGTTGATGGGTTGGACTTGATGATCTTGAAGGTCTTTTCTGTCCTGGTTAATTCTATTCTATTCTATTCTATTCTATTCTATTCTATTCTATTCTATTCTATTCTATTCTATTCTATTCTATTCTATTCATTATTCCATTCCATTCCATTCCATTCCATTCCATTCCATTCCATTCCATTCTCTACTAGGCAATAATATGTATTTTCATTTTAAAAATGTTGTGCCAAAATTGGATAATCACATTTTGCTTAATGAATGCAATGTTGTTAATTGCTTAAGAAAAGCACAATCTTTTTCAGTTATTAGTTTTTCAGTGAGGGAGTGATATTTCTTTAGAATGTAAAAGATAAGTAAGAAGTCCAACATAACCGAACTGGGGAAGAGATGTTCTTTTGTTGCTGTATGATGCTAACACTGAGCATTACATTCAGCACAAATATCTTCCTTTTTATTTTCTTCTGCTTTCGTAGTGACAAAATAACTAATGTTCAACCACTCCAGTTTTGAATAAGAAGTATGATAATTTAATTAGTGTTTAAAGTCTAGGAGCTGCTGAAGATCATACATAATCCAATTAGTTTTTATTCAATTAGTTTAATAGCAAGCCACTTTGCTATAATTACAGTTAATCCCCTGATTTTTCTCCTCAGCTGTTTATCCATGGCCTGTATGATATCTTTGAGGAAATCATACTGGGATATAATTATCAACAATCCCCAGTGGAATTAATGCACTAAATAGTACTTAATTGTATGTAGTATTCCATTTCTGGATGGGTTAGATTTGAAGATGGTAAGAACACAATGCACAGTGTGAAGTTGCTGAAGCACTTTCCCCAGAGGTTTTGGGAAGAGGAGACAACACAGTTGTTTCGCACAGTTACTGAACAAAGAAATGTCAAGAATCAAGCCAAAATGAATCAAAGAAAAGAATTGCAGCTAGGCCCTTCTGAACCACTGTGACTGTTTACTAAATTGTAGATATCAATAATATTTTCAGCAGTATCATAGTCTCTTTGCAAACAGCGAATTTGTATTAGTGTCTGTAATGTTGGATCCTTGGTGAGCTAAAGCCACAATTTTGTAGTTTTATAAACAAAAGAAAATGTATATGAATAATCCATAAACAGATTGTATCAGAGCCTTGGAATTTCTCAAGGAATTTTCCTTTCTGTGTTGTGTGTTTTTTTTAAGCAGAAATAGGTGCTTCATACATAAGATGCTGTATCTGCAGGATACAGGCTTTAATCCAGCACCTCGTCACAGAAATCCAGCATTAAATATGACATTTGATTACTTGGGACATCCTGTTGATAGGTTAAATGCTAACTTCCTTTGCAGTCTGATACAAGGCCAGCATCTTGCCAGAATTTGAGTCATAAAACATAGAGAGTGAAAAAGATAAAGTTCCTGACAAAACATGACAGTAAGTGCATTTTGTCAAGAAGTATATCATTTTAGTACAATGTTCATCAAACCTTACACAAAGCTATGCTTCTCCCTGCCAAGATTAGTTTCTCTTGTTTCACTAGAAATGCTAGCTCTTGCCAAACCATGTAACAAAATGTGCAATACAAATGCCTAATAGTAAATTAAAGAAGAAGAAGAAGAAAAGAAGCCTTTAAAACTCACTTTGATAGTCTAACTGCAGTGTTGTGATGTAGCAGAAAGGAGCTTTTTTATTCTTCTAAATGTGACACTGTAATGTGTACCTGTTTTAACAGATTACTTTTCATGATTAAGATACAGTAGCCTGGAAGATCAGCACATGAGGAGGGTTTTGAATTTGCTTCCTGTTCTTCAGCTGCTAGAAGTAATGCATGTTGAATGAGGGAGTTTAAAAGCTTAGGTGTTCCTACAAAGGCCGAAGTACAGGATACTCTCCCATCTTCAGATGTGTTATTCCTGCAATGGAGAAGCCTAGATTCACACATCCTCTCTGAAGTCAGCATAGGCTTTTTTACTAGGCAAAAGTTATGAGTATTCTTTTGGAGAAATACACTTTCTCATCACTCTCCACTCTGTAGTGAGAGCAGAGTGGGAGGTAAAATCAACCCTAAATTTAGATTTTAACCTTAAATATGTCTGTGATAAGTCCAGAGTCAAAAGCCATGATTTGTCAACCAATCTGACATGAGTGCTTCAGAGGAAAAGCTTAGAATTTGCTGGGTCATATGTCCTGCCATCTTGTTTTCCAGTGTTTGACGTTCTGATGGATAGGGGAAAGGCAGGATGTTATGTGGTCATTTCACTACTTTTGTTTCAGGGACATATTCTTCCTCCTAAAAGCCCTTCCAGAAACAAGTATGTTAATACTTGAATTTCAAGTTCATCTCAGAAGAGATAATGTGAAATCCTGAAGACAGAAAAATATTTTTTGAATACTTAAAACATTTTAACAGACACTTATTGAGTCAAATTCAGGATTAATTTCTCAGTCACAATACCAGCTTTACTGCAATCTGTCCATCCTGGGAAAGACTTTGGAGACTTAATTTTCCTCCTTCTTACATTTATAAAGGCATAGGACTACTTCAGGAGCACTCACTTTTTATTCCCCCTCCCCTACATCAATATCTGTATTTAAACTCAGTCCATTGGTAGGTAGTGCACTAGAATGGAAAATCATAGTAGTTTATTTATTCTTCATTGGGGAAAGATTCCAAACAATTGTTGATTTTACTGCTTTGTGTTTTGCTCTTGAAACTATCCTCACATTGTTTTGAAACAGGAAATAGAAACTTGAGCAATTTGCTGACATTGAAAAGAAGATCTATTTAAAAACTGTAAAAAATACACAGGGTAGAAGAGAGAGCTTTTACTGAATTAAACAAATGTGATTGATAGAAAGAAAAGAGGCACATGTCATTTAAAATTTCAAACCACGTGATATGAAAGTCTGGCTCTCAAAGTGGAAATAATATTACCTGCCTGTTTGATGTCATCCATGTTCATACTTTATTGAAGGAACTTAGAGCATGAAAGAAGCAGACTCAGTATCAACTATCAACAAAAAACTTCTGGCCAGGGTACTGTTGTCTGTGTCACAGCAGCAATTACACAGCACTGGTCCCCAGACACCTTTGTCTACTTGTTAGATGAAATCAATAACGCCCAGACAAGCACTGAAATGACAATTTAATGTTCACAAAAAACATTTACACTTCATGGCTGCCTTTGAAAAAGTTTCTAACCTCAACAGGAAGAGCCAGTGGAAGGTTCGATACAGCAGGTAAAGGTCATTGCTTTCAAACAATGGTATTAGTTATCATTTAAGGGGGCTTTGTAAAGATTATGCAACTACTTAGGTAAGAGATCACTTTGACAGAAACAAAATGCAAGGACTTTTAGGGAAAGAATTACATACAACACTAGAGTGATAATGAATAGAGACTATAGAATCATGGAATGCATTGAATTGGGGCTCTTCAAAGGTCATCTTGTCCAATCCCCTTGCAGTAAGCAGGGACATCTTTAACTAGATCAGGTTTCTCAGAGTCCCATCAAGTTTGCCCTTGAATGTCTCCAATGAGGGGGCCTTCACCATGTCTCTGGACAATCTGCTCTAGTATTTCACTACCCTTGTAAAGAACTTCCTCCTAATATCCAGCATAAATCTGCCCTTCTCTAGTTTAAAACCATTGCCTCTCATCCTGTTGCTACATGCCCTTATCAACAGATGAGAAAGGAGAGGAGCTGAAGGCATTTTCATCTTCTCACTTCAAGAGATGGCACCACCCAGCATGATGGGGCTAAACGGTGAAAGGCTGAAAGTGGGAGCAGATAGCTGTATTTCTCTCAGTGTTGTCTCTTTCATGTGCAATAAGCCTCATAGTAAATTGCAACTGTGGCAGCACTGCGTTGGAAATTACTTTATACTTGTGCTTTGAAGGAGGTGTTTACCACTTTGGCTCAGGGTGCATCAGCAAGAATTTCAAGTGTATGTGTTTTATGCATTGCTCATACAAGGCAAGGGAGGATAGGGCCTCTCCAGCAGCCAGACCTTCTGGGTCATTCTTGCATGGCCATCTCCACACTTGCTGCCACCTCAGCTTATAATTTAAGCAAGGTATGTGCCTTCCATTGTGATTAGCTGTTCACCTACTGTGCTGCAGCTGTTGTGACTGGGGGCTTTGTAGAGACCCATGAGATTGGTAGAATAGAATAGAATAGAATAGAATAGAATAGAATAGAATAGAATAGAATAGAATAGAATAGAATAGAATTACCAAGGTTGGAAGAGACCTTGAAGATCATCGAGTCCAACCTGTAACCATAACCTCACAACTAGACCATGGCACCAAGTGCCACATCCAGTCCCCTCCTGAACACCTCCAGGGACGGAGACTCAACCACCTCCCGGGCAGCCCATTCCAATGACGAATCACTCTCTCGGTGAAGAACTTTCTCCTCACCTCCAGCCTAAACTTCCCCTGGTGCAGCTTGAGACTGTGTCCCCTTGTTCTGGTGCTGGTTGCTAGGGAGAAGAGGCCAACCCCTTCCTGGCTACAACCACCCTTCAGGTAGTTGTAGAGAGCAATGAGGTCGCCCCTGAGTCTCCTCTTCTCCAGGCTAAACAGCCCCAGCTCCCTCAGCCTCTCCTCACAGGGCTTGTGCTCAAGGCCTCTCCCCAGCCTTGTTGCCCTTCTCTGGACACGTTCAAGTGTCTCAATGTCCTTCTTTAACTGAGGGGCCCAGAACTGGACACAGTACTCAAGGTGCGGCCTAACCAAAGCAGAGTACAGGGGCACAATGACCTCCCTGCTCCTGCTGGCCATACTATTCCTAATGCAGGCCAGGATGCGGTTGGCCCTCTTGGCTGCCTGGGCACACTGCTGGCTCATGTTCAGCTTCCCATCAACCAGCACCCCCAGGTCCCTCTCTGCCTGGCCGCTCTCCAGCCACTCTGACCCCAGCCTGTAGCGCTGCCTGGGGTTGTTGTGGCCAATGTGCAGAACCCGGCACTTGGATGTGTTAAATCTCATGCCATTGGACTCTGCCCATCTGTCCAGCCTGTCGAGGTCTCTCTGCAAAGCCTCTCTGCCCTCCAGCAGATCAACTCCTGCCCCCAGCTTGGTGTCATCTGCAAATTTACTGATGATGGACTCAATGCCCTCATCCAGATCATCAATAAAGATGTTGAAAAGCATGGGGCCCAGCACTGATCCTTGGGGCACACCACTAGTGACAGGCCGCCAGCTGGATGTGGCACCATTCACCACCACTCTCTGGGCTTGGCCCTCCAGCCAGTTCCTAACCCAGCACAGTGTGCTCCTGTCCAAGCCATGGGCTGCCAGCTTGGCCAGGAGTTTGCTGTGGGGGACGGTGTCAAAGGCCTTGCTGAGGTCCAGGTAGACCACATCCACAGGCCTCCCCACATCCACCAGGCGGGTCACCTGATCATAGAAGGAGATCAGGTTGGTCAGGCAGGACCTGCCCCTCCTAAATCCATGCTGGCTGGGCCTGATCCCCTGGCCATCCTGTAAGTGCTGTGTGATCGCACTCGAGATGACCCGTTCCATAATCTTGCCTGGCACTGAGGTCAGGCTGACAGGCCTATAATTCCCCGGCTCTTCCAACTGGCCCTTCTTATGGATGGGCACCACGTTGGCCAGCTTCCAGTCTTCTGGGACCTCTCCAGTGAGCCAGGACTGCTGAAAAATGATGGAGAGCGGCCTGGACAGCTCATCCGCCAGGTACATTACATTGCTAGAACGGTGCTCAGAAGAAAGCTGTGTGGATGAACTTGTCTTTATGGGTGGTGTTGGTTATTCTGTTTGCAGTGAATTGCTTCAGGAAGATCTGGGGCTGGGCTAGGTGGACAAGGTCTTTACCAGTATAATCAGTGAAAACAGTAAGGCTAACTGTAATATTTAATAACAATAACTATCATTTTCTAGGGCAGTCAACACATCTGTTTCACCAGCTGGAAAACTGAACAAACTGTAATTGTAACAGAAGACACTGATTTGTGAAAGTTCTAATCTTTCAGTCAGGATAGGAAGACTGTGGTAAAAAACAAAATCAAACACAATAACAACAACAACAAATAAATTAAAATTCTCTATTGCTGAGGTGAAAATAAGTAACTTTTAATTTATATTGATTGTTGTAGTTAAAAGTATCTTACTAGTTAATTTTTCTGTTGCCAAAAAGATCAAATTAAACTTAAGAAGTACAGAGGTGGGATTAATTAAATCTTTTCCAATCCAGTGTAATATTTTATAAGTAATTTAGTCCCTGAACATCAGGAAAATACTGAGTTAAACTATCTCTTTTCGTACTTATACATCAGTGAATGCTCTATAGCCCAATTGCCAGAGGCATTGTTCCATGATACATTTTCTCCCTCCTTCAGTTTAAAAAATATTGAAAAGCAGTAGAAAATGCAGACATTTAATCTGTAATAATTCAGGTCTGTGACAGTATTTGTGGTATGCTAGCTAAAAAATGAAATTCAAGCGTTACAAACTACATGCAGTGGTTCAAATTTCTGACTTTTAAATGAATCAGATTAAATGGACAAGTTGTATGAAAAATGCCTAATACCTTACTGAACTGTGGTAGATCTGTCACAGTTCTGCCAGCATGAACTGAAAAGCCCCATTAATGATCTAACTCATACAATATTTACTGCTGCTGCATCAAATGGATCTGCTTGTTATACTAACATGGCCACCACCTAGAATACTGCTGTCTCACAGATCAGTGAACACTAGTAAATCAGTCAATGTCTGCCTTCTGGAATTAATGTATCCACTGTAAATTTAACAAGCATCAACAGAATCCCAGCTTACCTGGCTTCTCCAGGAGTTGTTGTGCAGTGGACAACAATATAACAAGGAATTTAGAAGATCAGGAGTAGATTTCTTCCTTTTCTTCTTCACATTTCTAATTTAAAAAGAAAGTCTGAAAGATCTTTGAAGTCAAATCTTTCCATCGAGGTTCTTATTGCTATTTGCCTTTTCACTCTGAAAAAGTTTAACCAACTATAGGAAACTTATTATACGAATAGACTAGACTAGACTAGACTAGACTAGACTAGACTAGACTAGAATAGAATAGAATAGACCAGGTTGGAAGAGACCTTCAAGATCTTAGTGTCCAACCTATCAATCAATCCAACCCACCTAAACAACTAAACCATGGCACCAAGCACCCCATCAAGTCTCCTCCTAAACACCTCCAATGATGGTGACTCCACCACCTCCATGGGCAGCCCATTCCAATGGGCAATCACTCTCTCTGTATAGAACTTCTTCTTAACATCCAGCCTAAACCTGCCCTGGCACAGCCTGAGACTGTGTCCTCTTGTTCTGGTGCTGGCTGCCTGGGAGAAGAGACCAACCTCCTCCTGTCTACAACCTCCCTTCAGGCAGTTGTAGACAGCAATAAGGTCACCCCTGAGTCTCCTCTTCTCCAGGCTAAGCAACCCCAGCTCCCTCAGCCTCTCCTCATAGGGCTTGTGTTCCAAACCCCCCACCAACTTCATTGCCCTTCTCTGGACACGTTCCAGCAAGTCAACATCCTTCCTAAACTGAGGGGCCCAGAACTGGACACAGTACTCAAGGTGTGGCCTAACCAGTGCAGTGTGCAGGGGGAGAATCACCTCCCTGTTCCTGCTGGCCATACTCTCTCACAGAAACATTGGTATAAATATTAAAATTAAAGGTAATCTAAAGTTTGCATGGATATAAATGCATCTGTGCCTTCTAGACCTAGTTTGAACATGCCCAGTTCAGTAGTACAGTTGGATACTTGTTCTTGGACTCTGAATATCGTATCTCTACCATCACAGCCCTTTTTTGGCATCATGCCTGTGATGAAACACCATCAGTCAGCCTGTAAGCCAAATCTATTATAAGACAGAAGCAAAGAAAAAAATTAAAACCCAACAATTCCAATACTGAATTGTATGATTAATAAGAAACAGATTTTTTTCACCACAAGTGGAAATTTACATTTTACCTTTCTTTACTTAGGACTTTGAAGAAAGGACTTTTTAAAAAGTGATGTAACAACAAAGCCCTCAGATTAGATGGTAAACATAACACTCTTTTGCATTAATTTTGAATTCTCATAGCTGTAGATGGTTATGTGCATTGAAAAGTTGCAATTAATTAACTATATCCAGAGTTACTGAAGTGAAGACTAGGAGCAGAGCACATTCTCTGATGTGTCATCAGTACTGGAGATCATGCTGTATAGCACTGTCTTGGTCAAGACAGGGAAAGAGACTCAGTTCTTTTGAATATTCCCGTGTTATGAAATTAGAGGCAGAAAGGAGGCCAAAATATCAACCGTGAGGCTATTTATTAACAGAATAAAGTGGATGGATCAGAAGGAGAGAGAGAGAGAGAAAATAGAGAGAGAGAGATAAGAGGGAGAGAGAAGAGGAAAGGAATTGTACTACCACACCCCTCACTCCCTAAGACAGTTTGGGTCTGTGGAGGAAGAGTGCTGCCTTGTTGGCTGTGCTGCCCTCTGCTGGAGGAGAGGAGGGAGAGATCTAAAGGCAAAATCCAAGTCCTTCTCTGAGCAGCCTCTTCAGATCCATGAGTTGCAGCAGGCAGATCTTGGGACACGGAGAGAGGGTTCCTCCTGGTCTGCTTCTTCCAGGCTACATGGTGATGACTCTGTCCTTTTCTCTCCTGGTATTTTCTTCAGAGTGGCATTGTCCAGGTCTTTTTCTTCCTCCGAAGCCACTAGTTGTTCAGATCTTTTATTCAGTTTTTAGTTATGTGTCCAGGTGGTGAATATACATATTCCAGACAGTATTGATAGCAGCAGACTCTGCCCATTATTTCCAGGGCAGCTGCAGTATGGTAAACAATCTTTTTCCTTTGCATCATCCTCTGTTTCCGGTGTAGCTGATGGGTAGAGATGATCTTTTCTACGTACATTCCAGAAAGTCATTATCCAGTGGCATCTGCCCAATACACATCAGCTATTGCCTGGGCAATCAGCAAAGGTGATTTTGTCTTTGTTGAGTCACATCAAGAAAGACAAGATTTAGCCTTTCACAAGCACTCAAGTCCTTTCTGCCTAGCAAAACAGGACACATCAACATTACTGTTTTGAGTAATGTTATTAGAAGAATTTTTATGGTTTTTGGAGTTTTGGATTTTAGTGGGTTTCTTTGTTGTTTTGTTCTTGTTTTGTTTTGTGGTGGAAGATCTGCCTTCTATGAAAACAAGCTTTTGATATCTTTACTTAATACAATTTGGAAGTTCACATTGTGAATCTGTTGTGGATGCTTTCTAATTTAGGTGTGGTCAGCTGCTAGGTACTCCTAGGTACTTTTTTGCAGTGGCTTCCTAGCCACGTGGTTCCCAAGTGGGATTCATCCCAGGCACAAGATTTTACATTTTCCTTCACTAAATTTTGTGAGGTTGCTGCTATCTCATTTCTCTAACCTGTCTCTACTCTTACCCTAAATTTGTTTTTACTTAAAAATCACTGAAAGAACTACTATCCCTTCATGTTGTTGAAACATTATGCCCCTTTATTGATCTCCTATTTTGACCAAGAAAGCTCAACTGCCTTATTTTAATAAAGAGAAAGGCCTTACATGCTCTGTGAAAGAGGTACCCAGGTTGAAGAGATAAATTCTCAAATGTTTTCTGACTGAGAGAACAGAAGAGGACTGAAGTCACACATTTTTAGTTACTAGATAATCTTATGCCAGATGAGCACAGCTAGCTGTAACTGTGGGGAAAGCTACCTCAGGATTTGTCTCAGATGTCACCAAGAAATCCAGGCAAAAGTTGCAAATCAAAATGCAAATGGATTTAATTAGCTCTCAAGTTAGCCATAGACCTCAGCAGTTCAGAACTCTGCACAGGTAACTGAAAGTACTTAATATTTCATGTCAATGCTCATTTATTATTGTGGTGACAGTTATCAGATACTGGACAATTCCTATGGTCTTTAATAATCTTCTTTTCATACATGCTAAGAAATTTAAAATTAATGCTAATCATCATATGTATATATTCTTCTGCTTAATGTCTTATGCATATATGTATAACATTTATGTGTTTTGAAGTGTCCAGCATATATATATTCTAGTGTTTATACAGCTTACTGAAAAGGTTTAGAATGATTGATTTGATTTTGCTTGTCTCTCTATCTTTTTTTTGGTCTTATTTGAAGTTGTTGAACTAGTTGTTGAAATGCTCTGAAGTGATTGCCTTTATAAATTTCACAAAATGTATTTGGACATTATGTTTTCAGACCAGATATAATTAGGCCTTTGAAGGTCTGCTGTCATCTATAAAGACAGCTACAGCAGGAATTCCTTTGCAGTCATTGGCTGACACTATTCAGTCTTTATAGTGCCTAAAAATGCATTGGGTTTTGTTTGTTGTCACCAAGGGAGTTTTTCATTCAATATCAGCATCCTACCAACACTTCATTTTAAATAGCATTTCTAAGACAAGATCAGTAACTCCAAATCCAGAGTATTTGTTCTTTCTAAGGTGTTTAATGTGTTTGTGAATAAAACTGGTTTCATTCTGAACTGGAAACCATATTTTAATCTCAAAATAGGTTCATTTACAACACGATGGAGTAAGAACTTGATCATTAAATAAATGCTATTAAAAGTGTTAAATAGTTTATAGTTTAGCTCAAGTGTATAACTATCCCTATCTGTTATAACTATTTTTTTTTCTTAATACAATATGAATTTGAGGAAATTTGTTTGTGTTCTTTTATAGTTCCAAATAAGTGATTTTGTTTCATTCTGTGATTTCTGAAAGCAGATATATCTTCTGTAAAATAAAATTTTAAAAGTGAACAATGTTACCAGCTGAATATTTAAAAAATCAAGAAAGATAGGAAATCTAATTTATAACAGGATTAAAACTGATCTTTTCTCCACATCTGAAATTCAAGAAAGTTAGCAGAATGCCATCAGAGAAATGCTGGGTACATTAATGCAATGACAATTACACTATAAATTGTTCATGACAGACTTGCATCAGCAGGCTAACAAATTATTCACATATGATATAGCTACTCAAAGATGAGATAAAAATACATTCTCCCTTTGAAGCTTCAAGTCATCAATAAAGTTAGAGAAAATAACATTGAAATGAAGCTTAATTTCTGATTCTACTGAACCTGTTAAAGCAAAACAAAACTTAACCTGATACGTGATCAGGAAGACAGAAAATGTCTATCTTTGCTTCCTGTGATGCCTGATTAGCAAAGGTTCCCTTTTCTTTGCTTCTCTGTCTCATCTACTGTAACTCCTAAAAGTCACAGAAGAATAAAACTATAGATTAAAAAATCCATTACCATACAGGAATTATATGATGAAAGTCATACTTCAGCTTCTTAAATCATAGAATCATAGAATCATAGAATCAGTCAGGGTTGGAAGGGACCACAAGGATCATCTAGTTCCAACCCCCCTGCCATGGGCAGGGACACCCTACACTAGATCAGGCTGGCCAGAGCCTTGTCCAGCCTGGTCTTAAACACCTCCAGGGACGGGGCCTCAACCACCTCCCGGGATAACCCATTCCATGGCTTCACCACTCTCATGGTGAAGAACTTCTTCCTCACATCTAGCCTGAATCTCCCCATTTCCAGCTTCAATCCATTCCCCCTAGTCCTATCACTACCTGAGATCCTGAGAAGTCCCTCCCCAGCCTTCCTGTAGGCCCCCTGCAGATACTGAAGGTAAAGATGCTTAGATGAATAGCATATGAGTTTAATTGAAATCACTAAGATACTTTAGTATAAGTCTTGCACAAACACCTTCGATTTGACCTTGAGACATTTCTTTTATTCATCTTTGATGTTTTAAAATCTCTTTAGGCAAGAGATAATGATGTATGGTTGGTTGTGTCCTCTTCTGCAGCTCTTGCCCTAGTAGTGTAGTGTTTGAAAAAGATGGCCATGACCAACTTGCTTGTCTGTAGAAAGCAACCAAAACATTTGTGGTTTTTCTTTACCAGACAACACAGCCCCAAAAAAGAGTTACTTGTTCTGTCAACCAGCCCCTGCTGTTTCAGCGTGACCAAACAATCTTTGTGTATGATTCAGAGATGAAGTAGTCATGGCATAAGGTTTTCATAATTTATACCTTCAAATTTTTTTTGTTTCATGCTTATTTAAATGATAAATTAAGTGATCATTTAGTCTGCCTTACTAAATTACAGCAATTATGAGACTGAAGGCTAGTCTCTTTTCTAATCAGCCATCATCTGAGCACTTGGGGTACCAATTTCAATTGTTTGAAAGAAGGACTTTTTTATAGCCGTGCTATTTATTCCCTCTACACACCAACATACACCCTTGGAAGTGGGCATGTTGCCAAAACTAACAGATGAGGAAGATTATATTTCTAAAAGTGAACCATCAGCTGCTTCAGATAGCAGGAGAGAGAACCTACCCAGGAACATGAAAAAAAAAGCACCTCCTGAATATCTCCATCTACAGGCAGAATGATGCCCTCTAACAATGAGAAGCTGAATTAACTTGAACATTTTCATAGAATCATAGAATCATAGAATCACAGAATCAGTCAGGGTTGGAAGGGACCACAAGGATCATCTTGTTTCACCCCCTGCCATGGGCAGGGACACCCCACACTAGATCACGCTGGCCAGAGCCTCATCCAGCCTGGTCTTAAACACCTCCAGGGATGGGGCCTCAACCACCCCCTGGACAACCCATTCCATGGCTTCACCACTCTCATGGTGAAGAACTTCCTCCTCACATCTAGCCTGAATCTCCCCACCTCCAGCTTCATTCCATTCCCCCTAGTCCTATCTCTACCTGATAGCCTGAGAAGTCCCTCCCCAGCCTTCCTGTAGGCCCCCTTCAGATACTGGAAGGCCACAATGAGGTCACCTCGGAGCCTTCTCTTCTCCAGACTGAACAGCCCCAACTTCTTCAGTCTGTCCTCATAGGAGAGGTGCTCCAGCCCTCTGATCATCCTCGTGGCCCTTCTCTGGACACGCTCCAGCACGTCCACATTTTAAAAGATGTGCAGCCACACTAGACACATGAGTGGTCTACTAGAAAAAATTGTGATGCAGCATGGAAGAAAACAAAAATGTCACATCTAAGTCTTAAAAATTCTATCACACAGGGTTATACAATACTAGAATATAACTGCATATATTCACTAGGTCTGATTGGCTGCTGATATTAATCTTGCTCTGTGTTCTTCATGCACAATGCTCCAGAAAAGACTAAAATAGTCCTTTTGCATTCTCTCTTCACAAACAAATATCGCAGGTAAACCCTCACTTAGAATGTTAGTTCCCTGGGGCAGGAGCAAAGGCTTAATCTAGTTGTATTAAAACAATAAAATACTCAAAAGCAAAAAATTTATTGAGGGAAATTTATCACAGAATCACAGAATGTTAGGGACTGGAAGGGACCTTGAAACAGTCCAACCCCCACTTCCAGAGTAGGATCACCTATATGAGATCACACAGGAACACATCCAGATGGCTCTTGAATAACTCCAGAGGGGGAGACTCCACAACCCTGCTGGGTAGCCTGTTCCAGTGTTCTGCACCCTCACAGTGAAGAAAATTTTCCTCATATTTGCATGATTTATGAATCAATAATTTACAATCAAACAGATGACATGGTTATAATTCCCCAAATAAGTGGTGGTGGGGTTTCATTTGTTTGTTTGTTTGTTTGTTTGTTTTTCACAGAATATTCAATTTTAGCAACAAAATAAATATATTAAAGTGTTTGCTGGCATGAAAATGAAGATGCTGCATGAAAATAATATAAGCTGCATCTGATAATAATAACACTAATAAAATGATAAAAAACTTCTGTTAAAAAAGGCTTGCTCATATTCTATGTCTATAGAATAGAATAGAATAGAATAGAATAGAATAGAATAGAATAGAATAGAATAGAATAGAATTACCAAGGTTGGAAGAGACCTTGAAGATCGAGTCCAACCTGTAAAGGAAGGTTAGTTCTTAATATTCTAGATATCAGATAAACAAAAAATAAGTGCATTAAGCGTTTTTTTCCCCCATCATATTATCATTACTAGAAAGGATTAATGTTGTTTAGGCATCTTCCAATGCAGTGATACTGGGATGCATTTAAAGTTCTACTCCTTTTAACCATAATGGGATGCTGGAATAA
Organism: Picus viridis; assembly: GCA_033816785.1. Lineage (NCBI taxonomy): Eukaryota > Metazoa > Chordata > Aves > Piciformes > Picidae > Picus > Picus viridis. The sequence continues at coordinate 46,066,926 of CM066567.1, read as the reverse complement.
AACACAGGATTTCTTTTATTTCTAGAAGTCAGAGAAAGACCTGTTACATTTAAATAAGTGGTCACTTTTGTAACTGAAAATTATTGGAGATTTGGGTCATTCAGACAGAAGCCCTGTAAGTGGAGGCAGTTAAACTGCAGTTACTATTTTTTAAAGCGGCCGGTGCTTCACTGATGTCTCCCGTGAGATTAAATTTGCTGCTGAAGCAATAGCTTTGTATATGAATTATAAGTCTACTAAGTAATTATTAATCTTAAAATATGTACTGTGTGAGTAAGATCTCGAGGAACTTTAAGAGTGTGGGGCTTGTGAATAGCTTATTCTGTACTTTCACTCTGTATAGCTATTTAGCTTAGCAGAAGAATTTTACGAAGAGGTCTTGCATTAGCTGTTATGTAACCTAAGGTGCAGATACCTTACTAACTGTGGAAGAGATATGAAATTATGATACAGTCCTTATGAAATAAGAATCTGTATGAACTGGTTAGCAGAAAATAAAAGTTAATTCTAATTTATTCAGTTTATATCTGAATTTATATCTAACACTGGTCCATAGAGTATGCGGTAACAGTCCCTATAGATGCCTTCACCAGTGGCGCATTAGAACAGAATAGAATAGAATGGAATAGAATAGAATAGAATAGAATAGAATAGAATAGAATAGAATAGAATAGAACAGAACAGAATAGAATAGAATTAACCAGGTTGGAAAAGACCTTTGAGATCATCAAGTCCAACCTATCATCCAACACTATTTAATCAACTAAACCATGGCACCAAGCACCCCATCCAGTCTCTTCCTAAACACCTCCAGTGATGGTGACTCCACCACCTCCCTGGGCAGCCCATTCCAATGGCCAATCACTCTTTCTATGAAGAACTTCTTCCTAACATCCAGCCATTCTTTCATTCATATCCAGCTTTTAAGTCCCTATGATGCTCACAATTTTTGAGCCCAGAATTGCAAGCACAATTCTTTACAACCTCTGCAATTGTGATCAAAGTTATAAACGAGCTGCTAAAAGATAAGCTGATTTGGCTGCCAATATACATGTTGAAGTCCCAAAATACACTACTTCAGCACAATGTTTTGTTTTGTTTTTCCCCATTAGCACTCAAATAAAAAAAAAAAAATCAATTAATTTATATAATACTATATCACTCCAGCAATATTATTACTATGCTTTTTACTATTCAGTCTTGAGAAGCATAAGCCATCTAAATGTTATTGCTCTGGGTAAGACAGATGCTTATGTTGATATTTATGTGCAGTTTCAGCTTTTATTGATAGAGAGAGACAACTCCATTTCTGAAACCCTCATAAATCAGGTTATTAAAAATGTCCAATTTGTTTTGTTTTTATCTACCTTAAAGGGTTAAGGCAAAGTAAGAAGTTAAGACTAAAACTTAGATGTGTTTGAATAGGCCAAACAGTGGCATAGTATTGAGAAAGAATAGTAATATAGGTATATATCAGAGTTGATAAATTTTATATTGCCAAAACTAGAAGTGATTAAGCTTCATTTCAATCTTGGTTACAAAAATGCCTTTAAACCTGAGCAGGTGCACTCACTCCTAACACAGGCAAACTCCCCATTTTGTCAGTTCCACAAAGTGTGGAATAGGGAAAATACATAAGATTGCCAGCAAAACTGATGAGAATTTGCCTGAAAGTGAAAAGGAACACATTAAAAACTCCATAATTTGGTTGTATTTAAAGCTACTGAAACATTAACCATGTTGATAAGGTTTTTCTGCTCAAAACTGATTGCTGTATACTGCATTATATGAAATCACTGACTTCACTGCAATTTGTTTTAATTTGACAGTTATACAGGAATATGTTAGAACTACTGCTTGAAATAACTCTCTCCTGAATTTATCTAGAGATTTTTTCTTATTTTCCTTTGAAAATCTAGCAAGTAGATATCATAGTATCATAGCATCAGTCAGGGTTGGAAGGGACCACAAGGATCATCTAGTTCCAACCCCTGCCGTGGACAGGGACACCCCACACTAGATCAGGCTGGCCAGAGCCTGGTCTTAAACACCTCCAGGGATGGGGCCTCAACCACCTCCTTGGACAACCCATTCCAGGGCTTCACCACTCTCATGGTGAAGAACTTCCTCCTCACATCCAGTCTGAATCTCCCCACCTCCATCTTCATTCCATTCCCCCTAGTCCTGTCACTACCTGAGATCCTGAGAAGTCCCTCCCCAGCCTTCTTGTTGGGCCCCTTCATTGATTCAAACCAGCAACTCTCTTTTGGTTACCAGCAATGTCATGAAGGATGGACAACAAAATCAAGTAGCTGTCAGTTTCCTTGGAATTCAGGAGATGTGCAGGTTATAACTTACTTGCTACCTGCTGCTGCTGCAACCAAGTAGTATCACAGTTTAGTAAATAATTCAACTTGTTAATTATGCAAAGAGGATTATATGAGGAACCAAAGGCATCAATGTATATATTATTATTTTTGTAATCTGGAAGTTTCCCCGTGGTATCTCCATGTGTATTGCTGACATTTCTCATCTTGTACATCTTTAAATGTAAATATTCTCTTCCCACACCCAATATTACTGTTATTTGCGACAACAATATATTATGTGCATGGCAGTTAGCTAATTATTTTTACTCATTCATACAGTGAGTCCTTCATACTGTGGTTCAGTTCATGTGTCTGCATCTGAGGTCTTATATAGCGAAGGACTGCAAAAGTAGAAAGCTGTAGATCCACATTAAATTTTGAGCTTCTTGAGTCATACATAGTGGTTTGGCTCTTGCAGGACAGAATTTTCTTGCTCATTCATTGTATTGTAAGATGTTAATAGAACATTAAATACTTGGCCTTCATTAGTGCCTTTCAAGGCTTGAGGACTAAAGCTTCGCTTTCTTTAGGATGATCCCCACTTCTGATTATTCTGCCAGCAGCTATACTTAAGATATGTTTTTCTCCCCATATGCAATTATCTTTTAAAAAATCTATTGTTTTCTATTCAATTCATATTCTGTTTTCTATTATGGTTTCTTTGCTTTAAGTTTCTTGAGCTTTAAGAGATTGTTGAGGGCTGTTTTAGTAACGTGAAGTGGATCGTTCATGTAAGGTAATATCTAATCTAGTGTGTAAATAATGGCATCTTTGTGGGAAGTTAAAACCCTCTGTTCTGTTTGTGGTGGTTCCTCTGTGTTTCTGGGGTTAGCATTTCCAAGATGTGATTATAACAATATATCTCACTTGGAGGGCAAATTTATCTGCTGTTTCTGTTTCTCACAATTTACGTTGTTGACATAGCTGTTTGCCTCAAATATTGTCAATATTAACAACATTATCTTCTTTCAGATAATGTAAAGTCATACCTTTTTATGATCATACCCTTACCATAGGCAGCTTAGTGGTAGGGCAAATGAAGTTATAAATATTCAGTTAAAAATAGCAGCAGATAAACCTCTAAAAAGTGTTTACTTTTCTGATTTCACCCAATTACTGTAGCAATTATCTTCTCTATGGTGGAATAACTTTGTATCAAATACATCAATATTTGTTGATAACTTTGTAAAAACTGGACATTGGTGGCTGTGCTAAAATTAGATGAAAAGTGATCTGGACAGATTGTATATAATGTGTTGATTCCTCTGCCATATTGCAGTCAGCAGAAGTCCTGGGGGTGGTACCCTCTTGCTATAAAAAGGAAGATGTAGCTGGTAGAGTGTTTCTGCTCAGTGAGAATGCAAAACATTACACTACCTACTTGCTCCAAAATAGTTTCTATCTGGTGACTTTCTGGCATGATATGAGCATATTTAGGGAAAGAGAAGGATAAAATGTCCAAATGCTGAGGAAAGTATAGATGTGGTTTTGTAAGTGGTGGGCTGAGTTACTTAAAAAAAATTATTTGAACCATGATTATTTAAGCACTGTTTTCATTACTAGGATTTTGTTTTCCTTAAAATAATTATCTGTGAGGACAAGTAGGAGACGTGGAACCCATGTTATACAGCAATGCCATCGAAATAAGTGTTTAATTTTATTCATTTTCTTGGGAAATATTTCTAAAATGCTGGCCAGTGTGTCTTCTATCATATAGCATGAATGCTGTGCCATGGATCTAGGCTTATACAATCACTTCTGCACACAGGAGATCCACCTACACATGATTTCTGTAAGCAAAATTTTGTCTGGAATTATGACAAAGAAGAATGATCAAAATTATAATTGTGAACCACAACTGCTAACACAGAAAAGAGTTTCATGACTGAAACTGCAGTCTACATTCAGGAAAAGGTGGAAAGAGTAGCCAAGACTGCACAATGGTGACCATTCCTTCCCTCCCTCCTTCCCTCCCTCCCTCCCTCCCTCCCTCCCTCCCTCCTCCCTCCCTCCCTCCCTCCCTCCCTCTCTCCCTCCCTCCCTCCCTCCCTCCCTCCCTCCCTCCCTCCCTCCCTCCCTCTCATGAAGAGATTCCTCTTTCTGTTCCCCAAAGCTAGCTATAGGATTCAGTCTATTTCAACACTAATAACCGCTTACAGGTTCTTTTTTTAAAGCTCTCCATAGCATCTGTCTTCCGATACCCTTAACAGTGATCAATCTGCTTGATTCATTCATCAACAGCGACAAAGAGACTAGACTGAAGCTCAGCTGCCATACAAGATATTCAGAAAGTTAGGAACTACATGCCAGTGAACAGATTCTTTTTTCTATATTTGTGGTTATGCTTCCTGGGAAGGTCTTCATTTCCATATGAATACATATTTGTACATTTCCCAGTAACCTGGCATGCTCCAGATGATTTTCCACTTGGATGAATACCCAGGCCTTCATGGATCTTGATGTGTAGTTTTGCACATGCATTTGAAAAGAAGACAACTGAATTAGTGTTGTCATAAAAAATTCCAAGCATGATGGTCCATCAGGGGTGTTAACAGTTTCCTTTTATTAAAACGGGTTCACCAACAACGGAAACGAGTTTGCCAAATGAAGTATTACTGAACATTTGTTAGCATTGATATTTAAAAAGATTCTGCATGCCAAAGACTGATAATGAAGCAGTAACACACATTGCTGAATTGTTTCATCAGAGAGGGGAAAAAAAAAAAAATGAATGGGAAAATGTTGCATTTTCAAGCTCTTTTGCATCTGCTTCTGTTAGCTGAATGCTCTGCTGTTCTATCACATTGGCTAAAACAAAAAGAGTTTTCAGTGTATTTGAAAGTATATTTAAAATTTAAAGGTATGATCCTGGTGGCTTGAGGTTATAGTCATTGCTCTTAAATATATTAATTGACAGAATGTTAGAATAGAATAGAATAGAATAGAATAGAATAGAATAGAATAGAATAGAATAGAATAGAATAGAATAGAATAGACCAGGTTGGAAGAGACCTTTGAGTTCATCAAATCCAACCTATCATCCAACACTATCTAATCAACTAAACCATGGCAACAAGCTCCCCATCCAGTCTCTTCCTAAACACCTCCAGTGATGGTGACTCCACCACCTCCTTGGGCAGTCCATTCTAATGGCCAATCACTCTTTCTGTGAAGAACTTCTTCCTAACATCCAGCTTAAACCTCCCCTGGCACAGCTTGAGACTATATCTCAAGACATAGTCCCAGAAGGCTGGGGAGGGACTTCTCAGGATATCAGGTAGTGATAGGACTAGGGGGAATGGCATGAAGCTGGAGGTGGGGAGATTCAGGCTGGACATGAGGAGGAAGTTCTTCACCATGAGAGTGGTGAAGCCCTGGAATGGGTTATCCAGGAGGTGGTTGAGGCCCTGTCCCTGTAGGTGCTTAAGACCAGGCTGTCTGAGGCTCTGGTCAGCCTGATCTAGTGTGGGGTGTCCCTGCCCATGGCTGGAACTAGATGATCCTTGTGGTCCCTTCCAACCCTGACTGATACTATGATAGTATGTCCTCTTGTTCTGGTGCTGGTTGCCTGGGAGAAGAGACAACACCTACCTGGCTACAACCTCCCTTCAGGTAGTTGTAGACAGCAATAAGGTCTCCCCTGAGCCTAAATGCATTCAACATGGATTGATTAGGACCATAATAATTAAAGAATGGTCTTCATCTTTGGTGCCTTTGATGGTGTGGACCCATTTTTTGAAGTATGTAAAGCACTTTCTAATCCTGTACTTGCTACAAATAACGATGATGGACAAGCGATACACGTGTGCATCTGTTTCAGGTTATAGAGATGCTTGGCAAGAATAATTGTGCTGGTGTCCTTTCATAGTATGCTAAGTTTCTAAACATCCCTAACTCTACAGAAGTTCCTGTAGAGTTCCTACCTCCACAGAAAAAAACAGAAATTTACATGTGATCGTAGCCTACTGTAATACACTGGCATTTAAATATTGAATCCTCAAAACATTTGGCATTACACCTAGAATGCCATTATTAATTATCTATATGTCTTGCTTTAGCACTTCAGTGTATATTCTTTGTTACTGTGACTGTGTCTACTTTGATAGTGTAGTGGTGAGAAGGTTTAATCCACCCATGCTCACATAAAGCACAGCTAAACTTGGCCAGAGAAGTGAATGAAAAGCTGTATTTTATAAGCAATAATGACATGCAATGAATATATACGAAATATACAGTATTTACAATATCATACAAGAATTTACAGGAAAGAACACAACACAGATCCTCCCGAGGAGGATCCCACCTTGGGTTCCCCCAAAACCTCTCTCCCCCTCCTTCCCTTTCCCCTAGTAGTTAATTAGGTGAAAAAGGAGAAAAGAGAGAAAAAGGATATTAAGGGAAATTTGTTAGCTCAAAGCAGCTATTAAGAAAGTTAGTTTCTCTTATCTTAGCAGTTTTAGTCCAGGGTCAGTTGCATGCTCTCTGGACAAGAAATGATAAGTCAGACAGACTGAAGCTGGAGTGAGTGAGAGAAAGTAATGTGAGAGATATTTGCTATGATCCATCTCACATCTGACCAATGGAATTCATTTAGAATTAATCTTTGTTTTCCTTTTTACACCTAAACATTCAGCTAGAGAATTCTGCAGCTATCCTTTTCTTAAAGGCACAGCCTAAACTGTCACAGATAGGCTGTTGTGCCCTGATTTCCTTACTATTAAAAATAAGAAAGAAGAAAACAAAACAACCTCTCTTGTTTTTTACTGTTGATAGTAGTTGAAAGCCAATCAATAATGAGAAGCTTAAGGCAGGATGACAGCACGCTTCCCAGAATCTTGGTACTGAATCCAGGATATTCTGACCAAATGATATGCATATGATACCCTATTAACAAAATAGTGCAGTCAATTCTCAGGGGGCAGTTGACTCCAGTTCTTACTGTGGCCAAACTTTGGAAAGAGAACTACACAGAATTCAATTTGGTATATCTGAACATTTTTGAGCTAGAAGCATTGTGTAGGGGAACACTAACGAGCTTCTTTTGTAGACCATAACTTTTGAAACTGTTGTGAAAGGAAATAGTGCTCTTAGTATGTAATCATACCTTGTGTATGCTTTTGCAAACCATATTGTCATGCAGAAACACAACTCACAAACCATGTGCAAAAGTTTGCAGTAGACACCTCAGACAAATAGAAATAACTGGAAAGCAGATGTGATTTTTATACTAATCATGTTTCTGGTGGTTTTGTTTGTTTCATGCTTGCTGTTCTTTTACTTATTTGGTGGGGTTTTTTTTGCTTGCTTGGTTGTTTGACTCACTGAACAGAATAATTTTGGTTGGAATAGACCTTTAAGATCATCCAGTCCAACCATTACCTCACTCTACCAGGTCTGGTGCTTAACTATGTCCCTTAGCACCAAAACACCTCCAGGGATGGGGATTCAACTGCCTCCCTGAGGAGCCTATTCCAGTGTAGAATTTTTCTGATATCCAACCTAGACTTCCCTTGGGGCCATGTGAGGCCATTTCCTCTTATTCTATCACTTGTGCCTTGAGAGAAGAGAACAACACCCACTTCACTACAATCTCCTTCCAGGTTGTGGTAGATCACAGAATATACTTGGTTAGAAGAGACCTTCAAGATCATCCAGTCCAACCTTCAACCCAGAACTGCACTAAACCATGGACAGGACAGCACCAAACCATGTCCCTAAGCACCAGGTCCACACACTGCTTGAACACCTCCAGGGATGGTGACTCCACCACTGCCCTGGGCAGACAATTCCAACATTTGAGAACCCTTTCAGTAAAGAAATAGTTCCTAGTATCACAGAATGAACCAGGTTGGAAAAGACCTCAGAGATCATCAAGTCCAACCTAATACCTAACACCTCATAATAACTAAACCATGGCTCCAAGTGCCACACCCAGTCCTTTATGGAACACCTCCAGGGATGGTGACTCCACCACCTCCCTGGGCAGCACATTCTAATGGCAAATTACTCTTTTTGGGAAGAACTTTCTCCTCACCTCCAGCCTAAACCTCCCCTAGCACAGTTTGGGACTGTGCCTTCTTGTTGCCTGGGAGAAGAGACCAATCCCCTCCTGGCTACAACCTCCTTTCAGGCAGTTGTAGAGAGCAATAAGGTTTCCCCTGAGCCTCCTCTTCTCCAGCCTAAACCTCCCCTAGCACCATCATGTGCTGATCAGAAGGGCCTGCTCCAGTGCCCACCAGAAGCAGGGTTTACCATTATCATCCCACTCCATTCCCTTACCTTTGTTCTTTGGCTTTGGTTTGTTATTTGGGTATTTTTAAAGTATTTTATACATGTCATGATTTAAGCTGAGTCTGCTGCTGCTATTCATACCATGCTGCCACCATGCCAGCTGGCTGGAACAAAGTATGGGGCTTGAAGATCAAATTGTAACATGAGAGGCTTCTTGTTCCAGTTGCTGCTATTGGGTTCTGGGTTTTAGGTGTTGACTCTCTTCCATTAGGACAGCAGCCGGACAGGGAGGGATGTGGGGTTGCTTGGGCTTTTAGCTTGCTGGCTTCTGTTTGCTGTTGCTTTCTGGTGTGCTTTTTCTGCAAATAGACTAAGGTAATAGTGCATTATGTTATCACATTTACATTAAACACCTTTCTATCTCAGATCTTTTTATCTCAACCCAGGTTATTTTTTTGTGTGTGTTACTTTTCCCTCACTTCTGTGTGTAGGGAAACAGGCAGATTAACCCATTCACAGTGCTTTAACCTTTTACAATAAATTAAACACATTAAATTCGAGAAGCTCTGGTATGATGTGGTGACTTCTGGGGTCCATTAAGAAGAGTGTATCCAACAGGTCAAGGGAGGTTCTCCCTGTCTGCTCTGCTCTGGTGAGACCACAGCTGGAATATTGTGCCCACTTGCGGGCAGTTCAAGAGGGGCAGGAAAATACTAGAGACCAAGAGAGGGCTATGAGGATGATTAAGGGAATGGAGCATGTGCCTTATGAGGAAAGGCTGCGACCTGGGGCGTTTTAGTCTGGAAAGGAGAAGACTGAGAGGGGATCTAATAAATGTATATAAATATATGAGGGACTGTGTCCTGGAGAATGCTGGAATTTCACACTTCTTTTGGACCTCTGGTACAAGACAGACATTGACACACTGGAATTTGTTCAGCAGAAAGCCACCATAACAGCCAGGGTTGGGACATTTGCTTTGTGACAACAGAGTGAGGGATCAGAATTTGTTATCTTTAAAACTGCCCAAAAGTATCAACAAAACACAATTTGAACTACAAGAAAGAACTTTGCTCAGAATAAGATAACCTAGTCCCTGATGATAAAAAGGTGTCAGTAGGAGTCTGGTAATTCCTTTTTATGCAGGGTAAATTATTTTTTATCCCAGCTTAGAAGTGAAAATAGAAATTTTGAAAGAATTTGAAGTCTGGAAAAACTCCTTTAGCGAGAGTTTAAAATCACAATCTACATAGTCTATTAAGAAGTAGATAAAGATTTGATTTGATTTGATTTGATTTGATCTGATTTGATTATCAAGCATATGTTTTTTCATGGGGAAAAAATATTAGGTACTTAAAGGTTTCTCATTCTACTATGGGAAAAAAAATAAAAGCCATGGCTTTTGAGTTATCTTTTGATGATCATGATGGCACTAATAACTGTAATCATCACCAGTGGGAGGAAGAGAATCCTTGAGAATAAGGCTCATATATTTTATCTGTAAAGGTTATGAACTCTAGGAAAAGAAGGAGATGGTGGATTTTTTTACTCTTAATGGTTTCATCTCAAGTGTGGATGGAAAATATTGTAGCCAAACATAAAGTACTGGAGTTATTAAAAGCAATATTAGGCTAAATTCTGTTGACCTTGTGAGCAATCTAGTGGCTCTTTGGGGCTTTAAACTTTCTAATCCATATTGCTGATGTTCCCTTTTTTCTCTACAGTTTAAATTGCTGTTTGTTGTTTCTGGATTTTTGCTCCTATTGTTTAAATTGTGACTTGTTCCTGCTGGTGAGGTATCTGTTCCACAACCAAATATTTTGAACCAGTAAATAGGTTTTATTAATATTTTTCCACGGGATTTTAAAAAATTAATAAAGTTATTAATATTTTTATTAATCATTCCTCCTACTGAATATTAATAACCTCCTTACAATCATAACATCCCTGCTCACTGTCCTACACTTTACATGCACTTCTATGGAGTAACACATCGTGGACTTTGTCCCTTTCTTAAATAGTCCATTTTTTCAGTCAATATGCTGATCTCCTCTATCTTTTATCAATGATAAAGTGCATTAGTGGGTGGTCTACCTTGTATCTTGCAGATTGCTACAAATACACTAAGTAATACTGGACCAGGTACTGGACCCTGGGGAGTGTCTAATGCTCAAACACAATAACTGCTGTGTTCAAAGCATGTTCTAGCTTCCTTGTTTGCTGATACTTGGTTCATCTGAAAACAGAATAGAATCAGATCCAGTAGTAGGCACCATTCTACAGTATTTGATTATTTATTTTATTTACTTATTATTTACTTATTTACTCAGTTTAAGAAGGACATCAAGACACTTGAACGTGTCCAGAGAAGGGCAACAAGACTGGTGAGAGGCCTTGAGCACAAGCCCTATGAGGAGAGGCTGAGGGAGCTGGGGTTGTTTAGCCTGGAGAAGAGGAGGCTCATGGGTGACCTCATTGCTCTCTACAACTACCTGAAAGGTGGTTGTAGCCAGGAAGGGGTTGGCCTCTTCTCCCTAGCAACCAGCACCAGAGCAAGGGGACACAGTCTCAAGTTGTGCCAGGGGAAGTTTAGGCTCGAGGTGAGGAGAAAGTTCTTCACCGAGAGAGTGATTCGCCATTGGGATGTGCTGCCCAGGGTGGTGGTGGAGTCACTGTTCCTGGAGGTGTTCAAGAGGGGACTGGACGTGGCACTTGGTGCCATGGTCTAGTCATGGGGTCTGTGGTGACAGGTTGGACTCGATGATCTTCGAGGTCTCTTCCAACCTATGTTTTGCAGTGCTGTAGCTGAGTGCTGATGACACACCAGTGTTTCAGCTACTGATGAACAAACACCCAGGCTGTGCTTTTCCCACATTTCCCTGCCCTGAGAGTACACTGTGGGATGGGCAAGATCTTGGGAGGGGACACAGCTTAGCCAGCTGGCCCAAACTGGCCAAAGGGATTCACTTGACATCCATGCCATACAACGTCAGCTCAGATACATACACTAAGTGAAAGAAATAAGTGTGGGGATATTAGTCCACGGTGTCTGTCCACTAGAGCAACCACTACATGTAGAACCCTGCTTCCCAGGAGTGACTGAAGATCATCTGTTGATAGGAAGTAGAGAATAACTTCTCTGTTTACCTTTGCTTCTGCTCGTGGTCTTTGCTTGTGCTTTGCATTATTAAATTGCTTCTACCTTATTACTGGCCTTTTGTTGTATTTTCCCCTCTCTCCTGTCCATCAGAGAAGGAGAGTGATAGAGTGGCTCTGGTGGGCACTTGGCCCCCAGCCAGGGCCAAACCACCATATCAGTTAACAGAAATGTCAATTTTAATGCATGGTCTCCTAAGACAGAGCTCTCTGGGATTGTTTATATGTGGTTTGATTAAGGTATTCGACATGGGATTGACATTTTCAATGGAGGTACAGAATGCAGTAGTCTCCTGAGGCCAAGGCATAGCTGACAGAGTTGCAGTAGTAGATCCACAAAATTCATTGGAGATTTGTAACAGAAGATTAGTTTTCTACATTAAAAAAATAAAATATGGAGAAAACAGTTCAGAAACAAATGGCTTATGATTCAGAAACTGTAAAAACTGGTAATCAAATGCTCAAGTCAAATGACCAGTAAAGGTCATGGGTAATGGCAGGTGACACTAAAGTAATTGTATTTAGCAAGCATACACACAAGTTAATGTTCTAACTGTTACTAGAACTGAATACTTCTTATCTTACACAGTGCCATGTGAAAAGTTTATTACTATCTTATATTTATACTATCAGTACAATATCTACAATAAGTTCATACTTAAAGGCCAGGCTTGATTTATGGCATGTGTGAAACTCAAGAGTCTGAAAGTATAAACAATCTATGTACCAGAGAGATAATAACACAACACAGAGGAGAGTAGATAAATCTTTTGATCTCCTAGAACAAGCAATGAAAAGGGAACTAGACTGAGTTATCAGCTGAAAAAACTTGTTTGTCCTATTTAAAATGTACCAGTAGAATGTGGTATCACCTCTTCACAATTTTACTGAAAAAAGTGGCTACTTTACATCAGAAATTATGATCAGCTGCAAAAAAAAAAGGGTGTGCAAATTTAGATACCTTAAGTACTGCTAAAAAAAGGTCAAACTTTAAAGAGTAAAGTTATTTTATTATTTTTTTCATTAAACATTTTATCATCCTTAATTGAAGGAGAAATAAAAATTAAGGGGATGATTTTTTTAGTGGTTTTAACATGTGCCTTTGGTTATTATTGAGAATTAGTACATAGTCTTATTTACAGTACAGAATAAACAATCCTTTGTCCCAAGTTACAATAGAATAGAATAGAATAGAATAGAATAGAATAGAATAGAATAGAATAGAATAGAATAGAATAGACCAGACCAGGTGGGAAGAGACCTTTGAGATCATCGTGTCCAACCTATCATCCAACACCATCTAATCGACTAAACCATGGCACCAAAAGAATTCCACAAAAGCAACAAACTCAAAAATCTTTCTTGACTGTCATCAAACCCCTTTATAAAATGGTTAGGTTAAACCACTTTTCTTAACATTGAGTGTTGGGTTTTCAGATTATAGATTAATGCCCATTCAGCAAATATAAATGATCACATTTTATCTATTTGTCTGGACAATGACTGGTTTTGTTCAATGTATTCTTTGTTGTCAGAGTATTTAAACACAAATAATTCTGTACATCTGAATGTTAATTAATTCCTCCATTCAACTGACATTGTTAAAGTACAAAGCAATTTTGGATTAGCTAGAGCAAAATCTCAAAATTTTATTTCCATACAATAAAGTGCATTCAACCTGTGATAAGGATGATGAAGATGTATTTAATTTCCAAATGATAATTACACCTCTGATGGTTACAGCATGATCTGCATAACTGAATATCTACCCAAAATCGTGATTTCCTTAGAATGCAGAATACAGAATTAACCAGGTTGGAAAAGACCTTTGAGTCTTTTCATCGAGTCCATCATCATCATTGAGTCCAACCTATCACCCAACACCACCTAATCAATTGTAGTATCATAGTATCATAGTATCAGTCAGGGTTGGAAGGGACCACAAGGATCATCTAGTTCCAACCCCCCTGCCATGGGCAGGGACACCCTACACTAGATCACGCTGGCCAGAGCCTCATCCAGCCTGGTCTTAAGCACCTCCAGGGAGGGGGTCTCAACCACCTCCCTGGATAACCCATTCCAGGGCTTGCTTCACCACTCTCATGGTGAAGAACTTCTTCCTCACATCTAGCCTGAATCTCCCCACCTCCATCTTCATTCCATTCCCTCTAGTCCTATCACTACCTGATATTCTGAGAAGTCCCTCCCCAGCCTTCTTGTAGGCCCCCTTCAGATACTGGAAGGCCACAATTAGGTCACCTTGGAGCCTTCTTCAGACTGAACACTCCCAACTCCTTCAGTCTGTCCTCGATAATTAGAACAAGGACAGTCAAGAAAACCCCAATAAAATTACCCTGGAAGAACTCACATTTGTACTCAAGGATACAGAGTTATATCATAATATAGTGAAAAAGAATAAGAAAGATTAAGGTCATAGTGTGCTCTGAAGCTGCAGTATCATGTAGATGCACCCAAACTCCCTTTGGAGGGTAACTTGCAGGAGCAATCAAAGTGGTATGTATGGCAGCAGCAGCACAAAGCTTTATATAGCCTGGAAAAAAATCTTTGTAGACACACACACACACAAATCTATTAATATATAGATTAATATCCTGCTTAAGTGAGTTGTTTCATTTAAAGGTAACTTAGATATGTCTGTGCTACCCTGCAGCCTACGTATTAATTTTGGACTATTGGATAGGAACGTTCTTGAGTGATAATAATTGATAAAGGCATAACATAATTTTATTGTGCAACCAGCCTTCAAGAACAGATTTGCTAAACAAAGAACAGCTTTCTAGCTGCTATTCAAAACCAGGGAACACAAAACTACATGCTGAATGGCTGAACAAGTGGCATAGAAAATAGTGAAACATTTTGACTAAGAAAATGTCATGGTTTGGGGTATTCTCTATAGGCCCATAAGAATGTGTAAGTAACATAATCAAGCAAAACTATGTAAAGTTGATTAAAATCTGAAATGGAATTGGGTTATAATTAATCATTCTAGTCCTGTAAAAGTAGTTATAATTAGCCATTAAAAATAAGTGAAAAGGAGTTTAATAGCTTAAATAGAAGTTCAACATTTTTATTAGTGCCAAAATCTAATCCAGTAGAGGAGATGATAGCTTCAGCTGATTCAACTCTAGAAGATTTAGCAAATTATCAGGAAGGTTTAATTACACTGGAGGCAGTCAAACAGAAAACTCAAGAATGACAATATAGTCTAAAGCAAAATTAAATGTTATTAAGAAGCTAGTCCTCAACAGACTTTAAATTTACAGGATGGTTTAATCATACACATTGTGGTATATTCAAAGAATATGCCAGCTGGTAAAAAATGTCTGCAGAAACATCAAGTATGTTGGAAATGTTAAAGCATCCTACTAGGATTCAAAACTAACTTTACAGAGAATAGCATTTGTTGTTATTAAAGATGAAATTATTATAGCAGAAGATAAAGTAAATGTCCAACACACAGTCCTTCATTTGAAAACTGCAGCAGAGCATCAATGCTGTATGTAGAGTATCAATGCTGTATGTTAAGAAACACTGATAGTAAGTAACAGTGAACTGAAGACTACTCTTATTGGGCTGTAGTTGCAGGGCTGACTAAAGTAAATAGGATTCTTTTGACTGACTTGCTCAGGTTTTGAAATGTATTCCAAATTATGGAACATGAAACTTCTTTTTGGTTAAATACTGAGTACAGATCCTCTTACCAACCTTCAAATGCCTTAAAATTCAGTATTTTTGTTTACAAATAGCATTTTTTAAATCTTCACTATTTAACAGATAGACATAATTACAGTGTCATTTATTCCATCCTAAAGGAATTGCAGTTAACTGCATATACACAAATGTGTTGGTACACACCAGCAGTGAGGTATTCACAGGATCACAGGATGTTAGGGGTTGGAAGGAAGCTCTGGAGATCTTCGAGTCCGACCCCTCCGGCAAAGCAGGACCGCAGAATCTAGCCCAGGGAGCACATGAATGCATCCAGATGTGTCTTGAACATCTTCAGAGAAGGAGACTCCACCTTTCTGGGCAGCCTGTTCCAGTTCTCTGTGACCCTCACAGTAAAGAGGTTACTTATGTTGAGGTGGAACCACCTGTGCTGTAGTTTGCCTCCATTGCCCCTTGTCCTATCACAGGGTGCAACTGAGAAGTGCCTGTCCCCTCCCTGATGGCACCCAGCCCTGTGATATTTATGAACATTTATTAAATCCCCTCTCAGTCTTCTCCAGACCAAAAAGCCCCAGGTGTTTCAGCCTCTCCTCATAGGGCATATACTGCAGTCCCTTAATCATCTTTGTGGCTCTCCATTGGACTCTCTCAAGTAGATCCCTGTCCCTCTTGAACCACAGAGCCCAAAACTGGATGCAGTATTCCAGATGAGGTCTCACTAGGGCAGAGTAGAGGAAGAGATCCTCTCTTGATCTGCTGGACACACTCCTCTTAATGCACCCCAGGATGCCATTGGCCTCCTTGGCCACAAGGGCACATTGCTGTCCCATGGATGTATACAGAATATATTTGCAGTGCATTGGGAAGGAGAAAAAGAATAAGGCTATCCCTTTTACCCAAGATATTCCATATTTGAAAGGTGTGAGTTATTCCATGTTTGAGATGTGGAGAGACTGGACAAGGCATGCTGGCTCTGTTAAATGTTATCACAGAATCATAGAATCACCAAGGTTGGAAGAGACCTCAAAGATCATCAAGTCCAACCCGTTACCCAAGACCTCGTGGCTAAACCATGGCACCAAGTGCCATGTCAAATCCCCTCTTGAGCATCTCCAGGGATGGTGAATCCACCACCTCCCTGGGCAGCCCATTCCAATGGCAAATGACTCTCTCAGTGACGAACTTTCTCCTCACCTCGAGCCTAAACTTCCCCTGGCACAGCTTGAGACTGTGTCATCTTGTTCTGGCGCTGGTTGCCTGGGAGAAGAGACCAACCCCCTCTTGGCTACAACCTCCCTTCAGGTAGTTGTAGAGAGCAATGAGGTCACCCCTGAGCCTCCTCTTCTCCAGGCTAAACAATACCAGCTCCCTCAGCCTCTCTTATTAAGGTATTTCATAGTTATCATAGAATCATAGAATCAGTCAGGGTTGGAAGGGACCACAAGGATCATCCAGTTCCAACCCCCCTGCCATGGGCAGGGACACCCCACACTAGATCAGGCTGGCCAGAGCCTCGTCCAGCCTGGTCTTAAACACCTCCAGGGACGGGGCCTCAACCACCTCCCTGGATAACCCACTCCAGGGCTTCACCAGTCTCATGGTGAAGAACTTTCTCCTCATATAGTTGTCAGAAGCTGAAAGAATTTCTTCTGTCTTTAAATTTATACTGTTTTTAAAAAGTGCTCATCAGAATTATTATTTTTTTCCCATAACAACTTTGTTAAAAAGAATTACAGCCTTTAAACTTTCATGATATCCTGTGCAAAATAAAATACAAGGCTTTTTTGGAAATTCTAAAAAATGGTGTGTCAGCTTTTAACTGAAATTTTTTAGCTTTTCAGTTTTTAGATTATAGCCATTTTCTTGCTAATTTCATCCTGTGTGGCAGCCATTACCGTGTAGATAAACGTGAGGTTGCTTTTGGCAAGGTTGAGTCAATTGTCTCAGCTAATTCAAAGGGGGAGTCAGAAAGCTTAGAAAACATTTCAGTTAATTAATTTTCTAGAAGACAGGATGGTGTGAGGCAAAAAGATGAAAACAGTGGGTTGGGTTTTTTTTTGATGGTAAGCTTATTCTTGAAATCACAGAATCAGTAGGGTACATCTGGCAAATATTAAAGTACATGCTTGGAAATGTATGTCTCTATTCATAGACACAGAGTATATGCCTGTGATATAACATTTTTCGCTGTCTAAACACATTTTAAGTGTCTTATTTTTTTAAAAGAAAGATATATTTTTAGATGGACAGAATGTTTTTATTTCAACATTTGGTGCTGGTCTCTTCTCACAGGTAATTAGGGATGGAATGAGAGGGAATAGCCTCAAGCTGTGGCTGTGTAAGTTTAGACTGGACATTAGGAAAAAAATTTTCACAGCTAGACTGGTCAGGCATTAGAAAGGTCTGCCCAGGGAGATGGTTCAGTCACCAGCCCTGGATGTGTTTAAAGGCTGTTTGGATGTGATGCCTGGGGGTATGGTTTAGAATAGAATTACCAAGGTTGGAAGAGACCTTGAAGATCATCGAGTCCAACCTGTAACCACAACCTCACAACTAGACCATGGCACCAAGTGCCACATCCAGTCCCCTCCTGAACGCCTCCAGGGACGGAGACTCAACCACCTCCCCGGGCAGCCCATTCCAGTGACGAATCACTCTCTCGGTGAAGAACTTTCTCCTCACCTCCAGCCTAAACTTCCCCTGGTGCAGCTTGAGACTGTGTCCCCTTGTTCTGGTGCTGGTTGCTAGGGAGAAGAGGCCAACCCCTTCCTGGCTACAACCACCCTTCAGGTAGTTGTAGAGAGCAATGAGGTCACCCCTGAGCCTCCTCTTCTCCAGGCTAAACAGCCCCAGCTCCCTCAGCCTCTCCTCACAGGCCTTGTGCTCAAGGCCTCTCCCCAGCCTTGTTGCCCTTCTCTGGACACGTTCAAGTGTCTCAATGGCCTTCTTAAACTGAGGGGCCCAGAACTGGACACAGTACTCAAGGTGCGGCCTAACCAAAGCAGAGTACAGGGGCACAATGACCTCCCTGCTCCTGCTGGCCACACTATTCCTAATGCAGGCCAGGATGCGGTTGGCCCTCTTGGCTGCCTGGGCACACTGCTGGCTCATGTTCAGCTTCCCATCAACCAGCACCCCCAGGTCCCTCTCTGCCTGGCCGCTCTCCAGCCACTCTGACCCCAGCCTGTAGCGCTGCCTGGGGTTGTTGTGGCCAATGTGCAGAACCCGGCACTTGGATGTGTTCAATCTCATGCCATTGGACTCTGCCCATCTGTCCAGCCTGTCGAGGTCCCTCTGCAAAGCCTCTCTTCCCTCCAGCAGATCAACTCCTGCCCCCAACTTGGTGTCATCTGCAAATTTACTGATGATGGACTCAATGCCCTCATCCAGATCATCAATAAAGATGTTGAAGAGCATGGGGCCCAGTACTGATCCCTGGGGCACACCACTAGTGACAGGCCGCCAGCTGGATGTGGTGCCATTCACCATTACTCTCTGGGCTCGGCCCTCCAGCCAGTTCCTAACCCAACGCAGTGTGCTCCTGTCCAAGCCATGGGCTGCCATCTTGGCCAGGAGTTTGCTGTGGGGAACGGTGTCAAAGGCCTTGCTGAGGTCCAGGTAGACCACATCCACAGGCCTCCCCACATCCACCAGGCGGGTCACCTGATCATAGAAGGAGATCAGGTTGGTCAGGCAGGACCTGCCCCTCCTAAATCCATGCTGGCTAGGCCTGAGCCCCTGGCCATCCTGTAAGTGCTGTGTGATCGCACTCGAGATGACCCGTTCCATTAGGAGTGAACCTTGTCGAGTAGGATTCTCTGTTAGACTTGGTGATCCCGAGGGTCTTTTCAAACCTGAATGTTTCTGTGATTCTGTGTTTTTTTAATTCAATAGTGTCACAATGTTTATATTTCAACATTTTTAATCTAATATTATTCAGAGTCACATTTCACTCTGTTATGCAAACAAAGAATTGAAAAGTTGGAAGAATAATTTGATCATCTACATCCACTCTCAACTTTTTTTTGTTTTGATTTGTTTTGCTTTGCTTTTGTACAGCATACTCTTCAAGCAGTTATTCAGACTTAGTTTAAAAATTTCAAAGGTAAATCCTTATCTTTAAATAATAATATAACAACTGCAACCACTGTTACCCTGTTTGAGTGAGACAGTTCATCGCTGCCTAATTTTAAGCATTCAAAAGTGTAATTGACTCCATTCAGGTTGCTAGGTTTAACATTAGGCCTCTATTTAAATGCCTTGTCGACTCAGGCTGCTAGCATGATGCGAAACATTTTCAGATCAGACAAAGGAAAAATAGATCCTGACCTACACCATTTAAGTATGTATTATAATTGACAGTCATCTTTCCTGAAAGTATCCTGCACCATGACTAATAGTTTCTAAATATTTGTTGATGTGCAGACACAGTAAAAATGTCAGTGTCAACCTTAAGTGAAAATCGTTGCTGAATATTGCAGTTAAACTTACTGATTATTATAGTTAAACTGAGGCTAAGGTTCAAACTCAGCATTTCAAATGAGCTCAATGCATAAAGTAATTTGATTTTGAAGCAGACTTAGCATACGACCACAGGAATTCTTTCAGTAGGAGTCATCTACTAAACCTGAAAAGCATAATCAAATTTTAAGCATGTGCTAGTAAACTTAGGGATCTATATGAAGCTAGTAAAAATCCATGGCAACTGACTGGAATGATAAAAAGGAATATTTAGTGTGAATAATGAAAGCAGGTATAAGTAGATCAAGCACTAAAGGAATATTTTATTACATTTCTAATCCTTCTATTTAGTGAAATCAGTCTTTATGACCTACGTGTTCGGTTCACAAGGAGAATGTCTCCCAAGTTCTGTTTTCAATACCTTGAATACCAGTTTTGTATATTTATTGTAATCTGTAATTCTACTCTCATCTGAAAGTCCCCAACTTCATAAGGTGTTTTGTTCTTGAAAAAGGTAAAGTAAGAAAAAAGCAAGTAATCATTCCTTTAAAATATGGTGGTTGAGTTAGACTGGTGATTGAAATGTGGATTTTGTAACTCAAAAGGTTTTTGCAGTGCAATTTCCTTTTTTTTTTAAAAAAAAAGAAAAAAAAAGTACAGAAAAGATTTTTTATTATCCATTGTGGGAAATAAAACAATGTTACTGATGAAGATACTAAAGGTTTCAATTTGCTACTAATGGCAGTCTGGTCATGAAGTATTAATTCATTCATCTTGCATTCATACGCTATTAGCTTGAATCCAGAGCTTGGCAGAAAGGAGGGAGAGAGCAAAGTTTGGTGCAATCTGCTTTTGTTTAGGGGCTTTATCTGGGGGAATTAGAATTGAGCAAAGCAGAAAATTCATACAATACTCAGGCTATTTTCTAAAACATTATCTCTTGGGCAAGTATGCGTTTGTTGGAGCAGTTCTCATAGTTGGTAACACATGGGAATAGTGATTGGGAAGGGTAAAGAGGTTGGGTACAAGAATGATGTTGTGGAACGTGTGACAGGACTAGACGGCATAATAGCTGAGAGATGAAGTATACGAGGAGGCTGGCAGACCTCCTTGCTCCTGTTCAGTAGTGGCAGTTCCATTCTGGCTGAAGTGCCTTTCCTTGTTGTTGAATTTCCAGGGTCTTGTTCCTTAGGTACCTTTTTAACAGGGTTCCACTTAGAACTGTATTGACGCATGTTAAATGTTATTTATTAAGCATATTGCCAGCTGCTTGACAGACCTTGCCTTCAAAACTGTACTCGAGGGAATCATGCATGGTCAATGTTGATCTCAGTTTTACCAAAGTAGCTGAGTCACTACACTGGGATTTAGTTATTTATTTATCAATTTATTTATTTATTTAGTTAGTTTGTTTGTTAGTTAGTCAGTTAGTTAGCTAGTTAGTAAATCCAGAACCCCTATAGTTGTTACAGTCAACACAGAAAAGGAATCTCTGATGATATCCCAATAAAAGCTGTGACAGGATATTTGGCTATTTTCATGCTGCACTATCCTTATAGTCAGTACACTTTGCTAACATTTCTTCAGGGATACTCAAGTGCTTTGCCAAGAAAAAAATCTCTGATGTAAGCATATAGTCAATTGGCAGCGGTGTGGCACCTCGCCAGGGAGACTGTATTGCAAGGTGTATCCAAGTGCTAAAAGTAAATAAAAATTGGATAATCTCATTCATTTGATAATCCACAAAAGGTTCTTAGAAAAGGATATGTTTTGTATTGCTCAAATGAAATGTGGATAAATGCTGTTACTCTTTTGCTTTGACTATACTTACCTCTTCCTTTTGCAAAAGAAAGGAAGACTGCTTTGCATTTAGGACAAGGCAAGAGGCTGCTTGTGACTGCTTCTGCTGATGCCGTCCACTGGCACACAATTTTGACTTATCTGAAAGTTGTGAGGCTGTTGCAACCAATATGGTTACACAAATATGTTAATATGTTATCTTCAGATGGAACCAAAACTCTTCAGAGAGCAACAGATGTATTGAGAGGGGACGGCTATAAAAAGGGAGATTAAGATTATTTAAGTGGCAACAGTGAGAGCAATTGTATCACGAATACCAGTTAAGGCTATAAGCCAGTCAAAGGGGAAATGGTAAATACAAGAAGGTTGTTTATCTGGGAGGTAATGCTGGAGTCACTACTGGGAGAGTAGTGTAGAATAAGATCAAGAAAATAAATTAAAAGGAAAGGAGCAGGTGGACCTAGGGCTATTTAGAGGTGCCCGTGCTTGATCAGTGCAGCTCAGAATAGGACAGTATATGTGTTACTTTGATCACAAGTCTGTCTAAATGGTACAATCAGGTAATGCCTAGAGCACACATCCTAACAGAAGTGGCATTTTGGCTTGCCTATGCCTTAAAGTCATTGGCCTGGACTCCTATTATCTGATCTTTACCAAGGAAGGAATTCAAGATGATGTAAGTAACAGATATTGTGTAGGATCAATCATCTTCTAAAAGTGCCATTTCCCTCCCTACCCAAAGAGGGAACTACAGATAAGGTCAGTAACAAGTCTCAGCCGCCTCAAGGTACACTGGAAGAATGTAAATTAAAATGCCTACATCTGGTGACCTTATGTTTTCCACTAACTGAGTTGTGTTTTGAAAAGGGTTTAGCCTACATATGGGGTTTTTTGGATGTCTCAAAGTCTTCAGTGTTAGCCTTCATACTTTCACATTTGCTACATTAAATTCAGGACAAGGTGGTGATCCCTTCTACTGTCTTGCTAGAACATGGAGTCTAACTTCATTTAATGTAGAAAACCAGACAACTAGCAGTCAGGCCTCCATGTGATGCTAGTCCTCTTGTGTGCAGAATTAAACAGATAAGTGAATGAGATTGCAAGGAACTGCAGATCATTGAATGCACTAATACTGTAGCAAGTAATTTTCTAATATAAGACTTTCAGTCACTCTTGGAAACTCCATGACTGACACAAACAGCCTATTTTATCTCCCTAAATACAGTGATAATTCATGGGGCTCCTACTCATTACTGTAAGAACATAGTTCACAGTTTACAAAATATTTGGTATCTTTTGACATAACGAAATGGTTAAATCCAAGCTTCAGCTAATACCTGATTTTCACCAAGGTCATAGGCTGGACTTGATGATCTCAGAGGTCTCTTTCAGCCTCAGTAATTATCTGATTCTGTGATTTTTGTATTCTGTGATTCTCTAAATAAGCAAAGCATAAAATTAATTACATTTTAATTAAATTTCTGAGGTTAATCACTGTAGAGAGTCAGTGATAATATAGCACATGGTGGGCACTAGATAACAGATTACAGCATGTTGCAATGAAATGGAATTCTGAGAGGATTTTAATTGACTTAGAATTGAGGAAGACCTAACTTTTGTTATATTACTTGAAATCTAATCATATGTAGTTAACTTCTTTACAATGTCATTGTGGTCAAATTACAAAATTTCATGTTGCTGAACTTTCATAATGTTCATCAGATTGAAAAAAGTGATAATGTACAACCCTCTAATTTCCAGCGTTTTGATATTCTGCCAATAGGATACATTTCTTACTCATTGCTTTGAATCATCTTTGGTCTGTACATGGAAAGTTGGATGCTGTTTCCGAGACTTAACCAGATATTAGCTGTATATTGAAAAAAATCTGGTAAATTTAAATGTAGGTCTTGTCACCTAAACTAAATGAAGAGGAAAGTCCTTACAATGCAGTATAATCACAGGCATAAACCACTTAATTTTTCCTTTTTTTCTGCCAAACTTGAAATCTGTTTTAGCATATTCTGATCTTCACTGTGTAACTTTTTGTTCTTGACTATCTTTCCTTTCTTTGCTTTGCCCTTTTTTTCCCCTTTATTTTCCTCTGGACACCATTTTTTGTATCTGTCAACAACCACTGTGACAACTGCTGTATCACAAGGATCTATAAAGTCCCATCCCCTAGTTCCTGCTCCAATTTGTGATTCCTTTTGTTTTCCTCAGTTTGGCTCTATCTGTGGTTTTCCCCCCCATCGTTCCTCCTAATACATATTTCAACTATTATTTGTCCTTGATATGCTAGAGCTTTTTTGAATTATACATTGAAATCAACAACAAATCAAATTTAATGATTGCTACTTCTTTCCTTCAGTGTGTTAGATTGACAATGTTAGGTGATAAATTAATGCTAAAGGTTCTTGTTGATTTATTGGAGTCTTATAATATTTCCAACAAGGATGTCTTTTAGTTGGCCTTAACTTTGCCAGTGTGGCAGATTTCTTGCAGGTGTTTAGTGCCAGCTGGAGTGGGACCAGTCACATACCATGAGCAGTATTGTCCTCCCATCTTGATGAAATCTTCATTTCCTACTTTCTTGAAGCATATAGCAAAGAGCTGATAAGGATGACAGATAAACTCCTTTCCTGTCTATAAATTTTGCTTAGAAGCCTAACATATGCTTCTTATAACCTAACAATATTTATTGCACAAATTACATTCTTGTCTAAAATTTACCAAATACATTTGTTTAAAATTAATCTCACCTTTGTTTCTGCAAACTGAAGGTCTCAGCCTTTTTAAAACAGATGCAAATCCATTTGAATTGATGCAGTTGGATGAAAGCCATGGAAGATGAGCTGGTAGAAAGGTCAAATAGAGTATTTTTTCTGTGCTTAGTGGACCATAATGAGTGATTGCACCAAAGTTTGTAGTTCAGCAGAAACATGGAAACTACTGTTATTGTTAATGAGCAACCTACCACAAATATGTGCTTATCTTAAATTGAAAGAAGAACCTCTGTGATTATTAAATTGCATTATTTACTTCATAACAGAAATAGGACCACAAATGTATCTGTGAATATCGGATACATAAATGCAACACGTTCTTGTCTGGTATGAACTTCTGTATACTAATGAATTTGGCTCTTCTTTCTGAGCTGCATTATCATCTGCTGTTTAATTTGAATGGCGCTCTTGATCATCCAAACACACACAATTGCTGATTTTCCAAGATAATCCAGCAATGAACAGAACATGCCAGCTGTAAGAAAGAAGGCTGAACGTTCTACTTTCGAATGCAAAGCAATCATTAGAATAACAAATCAGGTAGACCTAAAGAGATTGGGAGGTGAAAATACAACCTGGACTAAAATAACCAAATAATAGAATCACAAAATCGTTTCAGTTGGGAAAGACCATTAACATCATGTTGACTTTAAAACTATTCATTTAAAATTAATCTTGTAGGAATCTTACTTTCTATAGAAGCTTTTTATGGTGCCTTTGTGGCTTTGTTTATATCACTTTGAGCTTTTGAAAATAACATTTCTTTTACTTCTGCAATAAACTAGAGATTTTTTTTTTTATAGAGGTCTAGCTTGCTGCACTGATTTACTACTAATTTCTGGAACAAAAGTTAAATATATTTTTTTAGATTTTGTTTCTGATTTTAGATGATAATTTCCACTGAGTCATACTCATCTGTTCCATTTCAGATGCACATATCTGTATGGAAACAGATGGAGGTTTTGCTCACTAAATCAATGGCAGGAGATTAATTTTGGCTGCAGAACTTCTTCTGACAAAGAAATCCAGAGAATCAGAAGGAAGGAGTCTTCAGGAGTCTCCATATTTGTGTGAAAGGTTAGGCTGATATTTATGGCTTTTGCTGAAGTTATATGCAAAAGTGGCTTTGCAGAATGTAACACTTTTCAACTTTTATTGGACAGGGATATGTATGCCTGTGTTGTGCAGTCACATAAATCCTCAGTATGCCAAATATGATCATCCTGTCTAAACAGCACAATTTAAATCCTGTCAAATTAAAAGTTATTTTTAACTACCTCCATACACATATGCACAGATTTCTGCAGCTGTACTCTTCAGTGCTCTGCTTTTCCAACATTTGTGAGATCTTTGCTGAAGGAATGCTGTAAAGATTCAGGATTTCCTGGATGTATCAAAGGAGTAATGTATGTGCTTTATCACTGATCAGCTGCTGCTTGTGTTCTTTTTACAGTCAGACAAATCCAAAAAAGCCCAGAGGAGTGTTAAAGACTGCTGCAATTTCTAAGTGAGATTTCCAAACAAGAAAGAGCATGGAGAACACTAAGTGCAGGTGCCACGAGACTTAGTGTTCAGATGAAATGGTTAATTAGACACCCCATGTGCTTTATTCTGTTGGCTGTTTCATTCTATCTCTAGTCCTGTTTTAGGTTGCAGAGTGAGTTCCTCTTGAGACCTAAATTTCATGTGGTTTGGATAGTCAGTGTAAAGAGCAGAATGACTCAGCTACTAGATTATGTCATCAAAGAATATCTCTGTTTGGAAGAGACCTTCAAGATCATCTAGTCCAACCTTCAACCAGCACTGCAAAGTCACCACTACACCATGTCCCTAAGCACCAGGCCCACATGCTGTTTAAATTCCTTCAGGGATTGTGACTTTACCATTGCTCTGGGCAAACCATTCCGATATTTGATAACCCTTTCAACGAAGAATTATTTCCTAATATCCACTCTGATCCTCTCCTGGCACAGCATGCATCCATTTCCTCTAGTCCTATTGCTTTCTACCAAGAAGAAGAGGCTATGTCCTTCCTTGCTACAACCTTCTTTCATGTAGTTGTAGAGACTGATGAGGTCTCCCCTCTGCTCTTTTTCTCCAAACTGAACAACTCCAGCTCCCTCAGCTGCTCCTCACAGGGCACATGGTCCAGGCCCTTCACAAGCCTTGCTGACCTTCATGAGTCTCATTGCCCTTCTCTGGGCATGCTCCAACACCTCAATATCCTTCCTACAGTGAGGGGCCCAGAGTTGAACACAATACTCACAGTGTGCCCTCATCAGTGCTGAATACAGTGGGATCATCACCTCTCTGTTTCTGCTGGCCATAGTGCTTCTAATACAAGCCAGGATGCCATTGGCCTTTTTGGCCTCCTAAGCGCATTTCTGCCTCATGTTAAATTGTCCGTCAACCAATATCCCCAGGTCCCTCTGCAAGTTGCAGATTTCCAGCCACACATCCCCAAGCCTGTAGGTTACCATGGGGTTGTAGTGACCCAGGTGCAGACCCTGGCACTTGGCCTTGCTGAATTTCATACAGTTAGCCTTGGCCCATCAGTCTAATCTGTCCAGATCCCATTGTAAATCTTCCCTACTCTCTAGCAGATCAACACAGTCACCCAGCTTGGTGTCATCTGCAGCATAGTGAGAGTAAAGCTCAATTCCTTCATACAAATCATTAATAAAAATACTAAAGAAAACAGGCCCCTCTACTGCACCTGGGGGACACCACTAATGACTGGGTGCCAGCCAGATTTAAATCCTTTTACCGTCACTCTTTTGGCCCAGCCATCCAGACAGTTTTTTTATCATTTAAAAGTAATTGAACGTTTTAAGTGAAATTTTGGGAATATTTCTTAGTTGTCCTTTAATTGAGATGAGGTAACGTCTGCATCTGTCCAGTTATAAGGCATATTTCTTTGGGAGAGGGAGTAGTACCTGTAAATAAAATTTATGCAAGGGGAGCTTCAGGAACTGTGGTGGTGAGTTATGGATGTTTGCACATAATTTTGATAAAACCAACAAACAGAGGATTAACTCAGTTAACATCATGCAGATCTTCAAGACTTTTAATATTTGAACAGGTTGAGTTTGTACCTCTGAAGTGTTCACTGAAATGGGAAGACGTAGCATGAACTTTATAAACACTGCACTTGTATCTTCAAACATTATGAGGAGAAATACAACACTTGCATGGTAGTGTCTGCCATGACCAGCAAAAAGGACTGCTATACAGATCAGTTTCTTTTTAATCTTCTTAGCTTCTGGTACAGCACACTAATCTGGGGTCAAGGAAGAGCAGATTGAGAGCATGAGTATAACAATGGAAAGAGACATCAGAGCACAGAATGAATGTCTAGTGAAGTCTGTATGCACAATGAATGAAAGAATTCAGTACTAACTCTGTGGTTGGAAACACATTTTCAGGACACAGAGTACGAATCTATGAAGTGAATACATTGTTGGACAGAGGATGGCTTGCAAGAGGAATTGTTGTGGAATGATATCACAGATTTTACTAACTTTTCTTATAATAACTAAGGTGAAAATGCCCACTATAATTCATATAAAAAAATATTTAGATATTGATACTAGTGATTAAGCAATTCTTTTAGTTTTGTTTTTATGATATTTTTTTAATCATACTTACCATTGAACACACTTATTCAGCAGATGGGATATTGATACACTAGTTTCCTATTGAACATTTGAAAAAGTGAACAATTTTTTAGCCTTATGGAGGGGCAATGATGTGCAATGTAGTTTCCCACCTGTTCTCCTCTGTTCTCCTATGAGGACAGACTGAAGGAGTTGGGGCTGTTCAGTCTGGAGAAGGGAAGGCTCTGAGGTGACATCATTGTGGCCTTCCAGTATCTGAAGGGGGCCTACAAGAAGGCTGGGGAGGGACTTTTTAGGCTGTCAGGGAGTGATAGGACTAGGGGGAATGGAATGAAGCTGGAGGTGGGGAGATTCAGGCTGGACGTGAGGAAGAAGTTCTTCACCATGAGAGTGGTGAAGCCCTGGAATGGGTTGTCCAGGGAGGTGGTTGAGGCCCAATCCCTGGAGGTGTTTAAGCCCAGGCTGCATGAGGCTCTGGCCAGCCTGCTCTAGTGTGGGGTGTCCTTGCCCATGGCAGGGGTTGGAACTGGATGATCCTTGTGGTCCCTTCCAACCCTGACTGATACTATGATACCTGACACAGGAATCTTGATAGCTTGATTTTCATTTTACCAATGAAAACACCACATGCAATACATTAAGGCTTAATGCAGGATGGGAAGTGAAGTAGCATACTTATTACTGGCTATATGTCTTTGAAACCCCGGGGCTAGAAGATGGGAGCAATTGGGAAGATAATTATGTTACAGTAAGTGCATAAATTCTGAAATATCTTCTGTATTCTAACATATTAGAGGTCTGGGAAACCTAGAGATTTGTGAACAAAATAATCAAAATTACAAGCATTTATGGATTTAGCATTTAAAGAAGGTATAGGAAATGATATTTTATCTTTATCAGACATAGACTTGATAATTAATGTTGCTGTATGGAACACTCTAATTATAGAATCATAGAATGGTCTGGGTTGAAAGGGTCATCTAGTCCAACCCCCTCTGCAGTCAGCAGGGGCATCCTCAGCTAGATCAGGCTGTCCAGAGCCCTGTCAAGCTTCACTTTGAATATCTCTAGGGATGGGGCCTCTACTATTGCCCTGGGCAACATGTTCCAGTGTTGCACTACCCTCATAGTAAAGAACCTATTCCTAATATCCAATCTAAATCTACTCTTTTCCAGTTTGAAGTCATTGTCCCTCATCCTATCACTGCAAGCCTTTGTAAATAGTCTCTCTCCATCCTTCTTGTAGGGTCCCTTCAGGTACTGGAAGGCTGCTATTAGGTCTCCCTGGAACCTCCTATTCTTCAGGCTGAACAACATCAGCTCCTCCAGCATGTCTTTATAGCAGAGGTGCTCCAACCCCTGATCTGTGAAAATCAACATGGGGGAACAGTTACACATTGAAATAATTTGGGGATTGTGAAATAATTCTGCTCTAAAATGTCAGTTCTCCTATGCCTGTACTTGAAATCATGGAAGGTTAACTTGCTGGAGAACTGGGCCCAGGAGAACCTCAGGAGACTGAACATGGCCAAGTCATGATTCTGCACCTGATTCAGGACAATCCTAGATATCAATAGAGGCTGGGGCATGATGCAATAGAGAGCAGCCCTGTAGAAAAAGACTTGGGGGTACTGGTAGACAAAAAGCTGGACATGAGCCAGGAAAGCTCACTTCCAGCCTTGAGGGCCAATTGCATCCTGGGTTGCATCAAAAGAAGCGTGGCTATCAGATTAAGAGAGGTGATTCTGCCACTGTACTCAGCTCTCATGAGACCTCTCCTGGAGTATTGTGTCCATGTCTTGGGCCCTCAACACAAGTGGGGAAGGTCCAGAGGTGGGCCAAAAATATCACAGGGATGGAGAACCTCTCCTACAAAGACAGGATTGGAGAATTGGAGCTGTTCAGCCTGGAGAAAAGAAGGTCTTATAGTGGTCTTCCAGTACCTGAAGGGGGCCTACAAGAAAGCTGGGGAAGGACTGTTTACACAGGCATGTAGCAACTAGGACCTGGGACAATGGCTTTAAACTAAAGAAGAGTAAATTTAGACTGGACATTAGGAGGCATTTCTTTGCTATGAGGATAGTGAAACGCTGGAACAGGTTGCCCAAAGAAGCAGTGGGGGCCCTATCCCTGGGGACATTAGAGTCAGACTTGAGCAGACAGATCTAGTTGAGGATGCCCCCGCTTACTGCAGGGGGGTTGGACTAGTTGACCTCTAGAGGTCCTTTCCAACCTAGTGCATTCTATGATTCTATGATTAATAAAGCAGCTGTTTCATTGTTTCAGTTGTGAAAATTGTTTCAGACTTCAGTAACTTATTTGAGTTTGCATCAGATGGCTGAGTTTAGATCAGACAATAGAATAAAAAGTGCTGTTTCTGTGGCTACTCACAAGTGAGATTTAGGACTCATTTTCTGTCTGACACTTCAGGTGAAAACTGCAGAGCTTCTTTTCCCACTTCTATCTTGCTGAGAACTTTGTTTATCCACTTTATAACACTTATAAGGAGCCATTGCCCATTATGACCTTTGGGACTAGTACATGTATGTGTGTACAGATTGCTCACTGAGCCATGGGTGTGTGAAATTCAATAATTTACAAGTTATGGATTTCTACATTGCTTATCAGCTCTTTGAGACATCTAGTACAACATTTCTCAAATGAATTATTAAAATTAACATCCCATCCTTATCATCACAACCTCCTCCTTCCTAGATATGTCACTTCTGTGACCAAATTGTCACATTTCACACCTGTTTTTTTCTCTTTCAAGGAGACTCCTTTCAATATAAAGAGAGTTCTGTAAAGTTGGAATTAAGCAAAGTTGTCAGAGGACAGGGCTGAGGATAAGAAAAAGAATGGGTTTGAATAGTTGCATGGAATATAATGGAGTTAAAAACAACAAAAATGTAAGAAAATGTAGTAAGAATTCTGTGGAAACCTTTATAAGATCTTGCAAAGTTTAATAGAGTGTTGTGTTCTATACCTCCTCACTTGTAACCATATCATAGGTTCTATTCTGCTGTTACATTGACATACAAAATATTGTAAAACTGGTTTACAAATTCAAGAAAAAATGGATTAATGGAATGGAATGGAATGGAATGGAATAGAATAGAATAGAATGGAATAGAATAGAATAGAATAGAATAGAATAGAATAGAATAGAATAGAATAGAATAGAATAGACCAGGTTGGAAGAGACCTTCGAGATCATTGTGTCCAACCAATCATCCAACACCATCTAATCAACTATACCATTGCACAAGCACCCCATCCAGTCTCTTCCTAAACACCTGCAGTGATGGTGACTCCACCACCTCCCTGGGCAGCCCATTCCAATGGCCAATCACTCTCTCTGAAGAATTTCATCCTAACATCCAGCCCAGTCATGTTCCTGGCAGTGCAAAGTAACTTATCATTTGGGATTGGGAAATGTATTTGTTTTCCTGTTCCGTTGTTGTCCCTCAGTGCTATAAAAATTACTTGAGAAGCACATATCAAGAGTGGCTGTATCTTCCATATTAAACTGGTTATCTGGGCAGCACATTATTGGGCTAGTAAAAGAATTAGCAATAGCAGATGATGTAGACTGTACTTAAAGGGGGAAAGGCATAATGCTATTATAGTCTGTGAGAAGCTGTGGCATGACACACTGTTTAGAGGGATAGGGTGCTAGCAAGGACCGTTGGCCTGTTTCTCTGAGGCATCCTGGGGTCACTGCAGCAAATGTGAAGTCTTACAGAGTTGAGCCATGGGCTTCTGA
The DNA here is from genome assembly GCA_033816785.1 of Picus viridis. Lineage (NCBI taxonomy): Eukaryota > Metazoa > Chordata > Aves > Piciformes > Picidae > Picus > Picus viridis. The sequence continues at coordinate 46,035,050 of CM066567.1, read as the reverse complement.
GAAAATAGGAGCCAACAGGGACACATCAGTGAAATACTTCAAAGAAGTTGATGGGAATTCCTCTAAAGAGGTAACATGATCAACAACCCAGCTGTAGAGCCTCTACACCAATGGACATAGCATAGGAAACAACTAGGAAGAGATGGAAACCACCACACTGCTGGTCTGGCTGCCTTTACTGAAACTCGATAAGACAAATCCCGTGACTGGAGTGCAACTATCGATGGTTGCAGGGTCTTCAGAAGGGACAAGAAATCAGGGGGAAAGCATTGCCTTCTGCATCAAGAAGTGGATGGATAGGTTTTGAGGAGCTGTACCTGAAGAATAGCCACAAAAAGTTTGAAAGCTTATGGATAAGAACTGATGACCATGCCAACAAAGGGAGCGTTGTGGCTGGTGTGCAGGTACAGGCCATTGCATTAAGGGAAGCCTAGTGATGAAGCCTTCTTACTCCTTGCAGGATGCTTCATGTTGCAAGCTCTCATCTTGTAGCACAACCAGTTCATAGAAAGTCTGCACTTCTTTACAGAAACTAAAGAGAATAACCTTTTTATGTTACTCAACACTGTGCTGCAACTCTTACAGAGAGTTGCACAGAAATACATGACTTAAATTTACACCACTATGAAGTTAATAACACAGTTTTTAATTGAAGCAGTAAAAATGTGCTTAGCTCAGGTACATTTCAGATTTGAAGCAGTTGGAGAAAAAGGGAGTTAAAAACTTACTCTTAGGGATTATAACCATTAGAGACACAAGAACCAGAAAAAGAGAAACCAGACTTCACTTCCATTTTTCTCATTTCAGACCAAGAATGCTTATACCATTTCCCAAAACTCAAGGTAGATTCATTTTATAGTCAAGATATTAATGCAGCCTGTGAAAAGAAAATGTTTCACACTGATCACACACATTGAAAGAAGTGACAAATGTTGGATCTTGAAATTGTGTGCAAATTTACTGCTAAAACCCTGGGGTCCCAGCTCTACAGTGGGCTCTTTAACAGTGAACCCTCTACCCAGAAACAGGCAACGTTTCAGGCTTTGAGGGTCTGCATTTGCTGTGTTCACATACAAGGTTACAGTTTTTCCATTTCATACTTTTTCTATTTGTATCTTTCTGAAAATCTTTACCAAAAGCAATTGTGTAAAATCAAGATAAATGTTTAAACATCCAAGTGGGAGCGTGACACTCTTGAAAATAATGGCTGAAGTTTAGTTAATTCAGACCTGCTTTAATAGTGCGTTTTGGGTTTCTTGTTTGTTTTTTTGGTTTAAATACTCTGAGTACAAGGTTGCATTTAACATTACCAAGGGACAATTTTTATCTTTGAAAATGTTTTGTTGTCTATAAAGGATTTGAATAATGGAAGAAATGTTCTATACACAGCTTGTTTTCAGCAGATTTCTGGGGGGTTTGAGTAGGAAAAAAAAAACCCTTTCATTTTCCTAAGCATACCATATGCTGCAGTAGGCTAAATGTGACTATTTCATTAGTTGGATAAAATACACATTTTTACTTCTTGAGAAACTCTCACTGCAAACCTTGAAAGGTTACCTTGCTATTTCTAGATTTAGTCAATTGTAAAATAAATTACTTGTGTTCAAACACACACACTGGTTTATCGTTCATACACTGCTGCTTTATAAGAGGAATAGAGAAAAGGTTGCACATACTGAGGATTCTATATTTCAGATTCAACAAAAACATAAAAAATGCTGGCTCTTTGAAAATTTAATGTAGATCTCCTACCACCTTAATGATGCCTCATGGAGTTAGTCCAAAATGTATAAAAGAAAGTCTTCGACAATTTTTTCCCTGTCACTTCAAGAAGTATTCCACTAAAGCTTTTAAAGTGCTTTGTCTCTGAGCACACACGGATACATGCATGAATTTATCTCAGGAAAGGCTGAGGGAGCTGGGGTTGCTTAGCCTGGAGAAGAGGAGACTGAGGGGTGAGGTTATTGCTCTTTACAACTACCCGAAGGGAGGTTGTAGACAGGCAGAGGTTGGTCTCTTCTCCCAGGCAGCCAGTTCCAGAACAAGAGGACACAGTCTCAGGCTGCGCCAGGGCAGGTTTAGGCTGGATGTTAGGAAGAAGTTCTATACAGAGAGAGTGATTGCCCATTGGAATGGGCTGCCCGTGGAGGTGGTGGAGTCACCATCATTGGAGGTGTTCAGGAGAAGACTTGATGGGGTGCTTGGTTGCATGGTTTAGTTGTTTGGGTGGGTTGGATTGGTTGATGGGTTGGACACGATGATCTTGAAGGTCTCTTTCAACCCGCTGTGTTGTATTGTATTGTATTATATTACATATAATATAGATATTGCTATTGTTGTTGTTATTATTACATTAAGTGCTTTAGGTATGCTGAACTTCAACAGGAACATGAATGATGAACTAATATAACATTTCCATATAGCAAACAGTATCTCCAGAGGAGAGGCTCCCTTGTACTTGGTTATGTGAATAGTCACAGGGATTGTGCTACACTGATAGGTAAAGAAGGCAGAACTGTGTAATTAATTTTATTTCCAGCTGTTGAGATTTCAGACAATAATTCTAAGCTCTCTGAGCAAACATCTTCCTTTTCTTTACTTCTTTCCAGGCAAACTGATCAGAGGTGCTTTGGGGGTTGGCTGTGTGCCCAGTTTCCACAAATGCCAAAGACTCCTGCACATTGAGTTAATTAAAATTGACCGCTTGTCTTAGGCAGAGGAATCAGGCTAAACTCTGGCTTATTCTACAAAAGGACTGAACAATTTGGACAAACAAAATAATGTGCTACTAAGATGGGGAATAAGAATAATGTATTGCTTTGTCTTGAAAAAGCAGATCATATTTACACGTTGTTTTAATTTCTACCTCAGACTTTTATATATTGTTTGGTTGGTTTGGGTTATGTTTGTTTGTTCTGTTTTTTTGTTGTTGTTTTTTCATCTGCTTTGTTTTGTTTTGTTTTGTTTTTCTTTACTGCAGTGAATTATACATTGTTAGGTCTGTGTATGCCAAGGACAGGAAGGATATATCAAATGAAGATTTTACAGCTGAAGTTATAGATGACAATAAAAAGTCTAATCTTGCAGGTGTTAAAACCTCACAGGTATCTCCCTTTTTGACTGAAACTTCCCCAGTGCCTAGTGTGACTTTCTTATTCAAGTACATCAAAACTGCTGCAATCTACACAATTTGCCAGCTATCAAATGCCTAAGAGCAGCCAAATACCAAAGGTCTCCAAAGGACATTTAATGTGCATTGCCTAAGAACACCTGACTGACATCAACAGTAGAGCTCTCAATGAACAATAAGACATATTGAAGATTTATAGCATTCATACTCCAAGGTTCAATGCCCTTTTCAGGTTAATGGGTTAAAATTCGTATATGTCTGAAGGTGTTTATAGTTCTAGAGTATGTTGTGAGCTGAGATTAGCAATGAGAAGCTACTCCTTCATCCTCTGCTCCTCTACAGGAAATATGTGATTCACAGGAATATACAGAAGAGGTGAAAGAAGAAATTGGTGGCAAGTGAAAAGAGCAGCACTAGAAAACTACATTATGCTATAACTCAGCATTTATAGTGTTCATAAATTCTGCCTTTGCTTCAAGATGCTGTTTTATACCTTTCAGTAACCAGTCTTCTGGGGAAAAAGATGAGCAGAGTTGACAACAAACTCATAATTGACTATTTCCCTGATGAGTGCCTACCCCACAAGGTTACAGAGTCACGTGCTGAGTGTTTCTAATGGATCTTGGTTTCTCCTTTGTATAGTCCAGAAGGTTTCTGAACAAAAAATGGCCTGTAATTTGTTAGAGCAGTCTTCAGGGGGAAAGTGACATGAGTTAGGTGGTAGATGACATTGTATCACAGCTTTATTTTAAGAGAAAAGGCTTTGGCTTTTGAAAGAATCTATCTCATGAGCTAGGTCCAGCCTCTGAACGTGACAAAAGCAGAAGTTTCTCCCTATGTGACTTAACTCCTCAGCCACTCCTTAGGGTTTCTTATTGATTTTATATATGTGACTTCTTCTTTTCTGGTCTGCAATCTGAGATTTTTAGTGTCTCCCTAGGGATGTGACAGATGTTGTCAAATCGATATATACCTTCAAAGTAAAAAATGTTTAATAGCATATTAATAACTTTTCCATAGTATAAAATATTGTACAAAAGTCAATATATAATAATACACACATCTCCATAATATAAATGTTATACAATTTTGTGTCTTCCCAGAAAGCAGATTTAATTTTCTTTTATTTGTTCTAAACCAATCCATCTGTCTAATAACTGATATTACTTATCTATTTACATAACTGTGATTGTGTGGAAACATGTCAAATCCTGCTCATAAAAGCAATGTGATGTTAATTTTACCTACTGCTATTATCTGAGGATTTAAATAGAAATATTAAGTAATCCTGGTAGTGTATTCATAATATAGGCCATGGAAAGAATCTGGTAGACTAAAGTTAGCCTAGGGACGTTAATCTCTCCACTCGGCTTTCAAGACATGGACTTAAGATGTGGTTTTGGAAGGAGGTCCCAAGAATCAGCTGCTCACATGTAGGGAATCTGTATGCAGCATTGCATCAGGGACTAATCTGAATGTATCAGGCTTCTGGTATAAGAGAAATACACTTTATCCACAGCTTTTCTGATGGTCAAAACTCATGGTGTCTGTGCTCCAATATAACTGTATCAGTTGCAAAGCTGATATTAACTCAGGCAGGGTCAAATGGTCAAGCAGCTTGGACCAGCTTGGGCTCAGATTGGATGGGTTTTCTTCTTCTTCAATTCATTCCTTAGCCTTATCCACACAAAAGTAGTAGCTGTCTTCTCATTGTTTCTGTTAGCAATGTGGTTTCTCAATTTCCAACTGTTTTTGTTAACATCAGGTGTAGAAACATCTGAGTTGCTGCACTTATGGAATGTCTTTGTTACATGTGCCTTTGCTTCAACTAAGTGATGCCAAGCCATAGCCCTTAGGAGGAGAGCGCTGCTACAGGTATGTCAGCACAGATCAAACTGAAGTTTCTACATTGCAGATACTCTAAGCATGTCCAGACAAACACAAGGTGGAGCCTCATCTTATTGAATGTTCTTATGCACATTTCTGTGCATACATGTCATATCCCAGGCCTTCTGGCTTCTTAAAGGTAAACCAGAATACTGTGTTGACTTTGTAACAGTTCACGATTTATATGGATTTGCTTCTGGTCTGAATCACTTAACTCAATCAATCAGACCAGGGATAATAATCTCCCTGGAGGATTTTTAATTTTGAAAATATCCATTTTAGCTGCATGGCTTAGTACCTTTGGATTCAAGCATTATATGAGTAAAACTCTCTTCAAGATTATGGAAAAATTACCTGGATTATGGTTTGCGAAATGAAAGAGTAAAAATTCTGTTTCTGTTCTAAAATGTATTTAATTCAGAAACACTGTGTTTAAATGAAATTTTCTTTAACAGCTGATAAAATTAAACTTTCCTAAAATACAGCAACAAAGCAGTAAAAGAAAAAATTCGATTTCAAGGAGAAAGAAAATTAACTGCTAGGAACGGCTGAGATGAGATGGAAATAAAGAGAGAAGGGATAATTTTGGGAGGGACTGAGACTATTGCACACACAGTTTAATGTAGAGATACTGCCTCCAGGAGTTTGTGCCCTGTGAAGTCTGTTCTATACGTCTTTGAAAAGAGCAATAAATATAGGCTAGCCATCAGACAGCAGTACTGTTTTGAAGGCTGCTGGAGGACATGCAAATGAAGTTGGTATCAGACCAAAGGTGGAAAAATACTTTATATGTGTGTCCTATAAAGGACATTAAACTCTAACCAAAGAGTAACTGCAGTTATATAAAATAACAATGGTTTTTAAAAATTAGGAAAGGAAGACAGAGAAGATACACACTTGGCCCTAATTCTGAGCCTTAAATGGTTCTGCAATGGAATCAAGCTTTTTATTACTTTAATACTGAATTATTTTGTGTTATATATGGAGGGTGTAGTTTTTCTTTAAATATATTCATTTGCTAAGAGGCTAAATGTGCCTTCCTAAAATTCAGGTATTCTAATAAAGGAAGCTCTATTTACTATAGACTGAATCCTTAACTTCCTGTCTAACCTGTTTTTCCATTGCATTTTCAAATGCTTATTGGATTAAACACTTCTATTCAGGCAGATTTTTGAATGAATGGATGAAGCACAAATATGAGCAAATATTGTCACAGCAAATGCTGCTGTATCTCGTATTCTTCACTATCTTTTCACTGTTAGACTATTGTGGCTTTTTCTCACTGAAACTCAGAAATTAAACACCCCTTGCATTGCACTGAAGAGACCGGCTCAAATCAGATAAGTACATCACACTTTAAAGAAAAGAAAATGTGGGGTTTATTTTTTCCAACAGTTATGAACTTCTCAGCATTGACAATGAGAAATTTCATAGACATATTTTCTTTCTCATTTTGGACTATATCTGCAATACAGAATGCTAGCTACTGCCAGCAAAATAAGTTAAGCCTTTTCTGTTTTTCCTAGTACCTCATCTAGAACTCACATTGCTCAAATGTGAAACACGTGTCCATTTATTTTGTTAAATCTTTTATGAACTTTGATTCTTAAACTTTTTTTCCCCCCCCTTTAGTTCACTTTTTTTGTCTTTGCCAGTAGGTATCATTTGATCAATAAATTCACATGAATGAGTAATGTGGGTTTTTTTTAAATATTTCTAGACTGGCACTTAATATTTGTAAACATTTTTGTGGCCTTTAAATCTGTGTCAAGACTTAAAGAGACAGAAATCTGAAATGGCTCAGAAATCAGATTAATTGTAATACAATTTAAAAATGAAACTAAATGTACTAAGTAAATTTGCTAGCTCCATCAAAAATAAAATGGTTAAAAATGTAAAGTTAAATATTGCATCAATTCATTCTTAAATGATACTATCCCCAACTGCTAATTTTGTTCCTTACACTAATTTTTGTGTTACTCAGAATTAATAAATGAAAGGTACATAGAAGTAACAGAAAGACATCTAATATAGATAACAGTCACAGGGCAAACACTGATAGGTCTAATATGTCTGAAAAATTTGGTTCTTCATCAAAATCTGTTTACAGTCTTCCAAGTAATGCTGTCTCTTTTAAAGACCAAGTGTAAGTGAATGATCAAGTTTGCCTGAAATGCTCAAAGAACCATAAATCAGGAATGGTTAGAATAGAATAGAATAGAATAGAATAGAATAGAATAGAATAGAATAGAATAGAAATAGAATAGAATAGAATAGAATAGAATAGAATAGAATAGAATAGAAATAGAATAGACTAGACCAGGTTGGAAGAGACCTTCAAGATCATCGTGTCCGACCTCTCATCCAACCCACCTAATCAACTAAACCATGGCACCAAGCACCCTATCAAGTCTTCTCCTGAACACCTCCAACGATGGTGACTCCACCACCTCCCTGGGCAGCCCATTCCAATGGGAAATCACTCTGTCTGTGTAGAACTTCCTCCTAACCTCCAGCCTAAACCTCCCTGGTGCAGCTTGAGACTGTGTCCTCTTGTTCTGGTGCTGGCTGCCTGGGAGAAGAGACCAACCTCTGCCTGGCTACAACCTCCCTTAAGGTAGTTGTAGAGAGCAATGAGGTCTCCCCTGAGCCTCCTCTTTTCCAGGCTAAGTAACCCCAGCTCCCTCAGCCTCTCTTCATAGGGCTTGTGTTCCAAACCCCTCACCAATTTCATTGCCGTTCTCTGGACACGTTCCAGCAAGTCAACATCCTTCCTAAACTGAGGGGCCAAGAACTGGACACAGGACTCAAGGTGTGGCCTAACCAGTGCAGTGTACAGGGGCAAAATGACTTCCCTGCTCCTGCTGGTCACACTGTTCCTCATGCAGGCCAGGATGCCATTGGCGCTCTTGACCCCTGGGCACACTGCAGGCTCATGTTCAGCCTACCATCAACCAGTACCCCTAGGTCCCTCTCTGCCTGGCTGCTCTTCACCCACTCTGACCCCAGCCTGTAGCACTGCATGGGGTTGTTGTGGCCAATGTGCCGAACCCATCACTTGGATGTGTTAAATCTCATGCCGTTGGATTCTGCCCAGCCTGTCGAGGTCCCTCTGCAAAGCCTCTTCTACCCTCCAGCAAATCAACTCCTGCTCCCAGCTTTGTGTCATTTGCAAATTTACTGATGATGGACTCAGTGCCCTCATCCAGATCATCAATAAAGATGTTAAAGAGCATTGGGCCCAGCACTGATCCTTGGGGCACACCACTAGTGACTGGCCGCCAGCTGGATGTGGCACCATTCACCACTACTCTCTGGGCTCAGCCCTCCAGCCAGTTCCTAACCCAATGCAGTGTGCTCCTGTCCAGGCTCTGGGCTTGTGCTCCAAACCCCTCAAAAGCTTAAGTGAAAACATAATTTTGGGCATAAACTGAATTGAATCTGTCTGGAGTGCTATAAGTAGGTGAAAATGCCTGTCAGGAAGAAACATAGAATAGAATTTAATAGAATAGAATAGAATAGAATAGAATAGAATAGAATAGAATAGAATAGAATAGAATAGAATAGAATACCCAATAGGGAGCATCTCCCACGGGATTAGAGAGGGGAGAAAGTGTTTGACTTTGCAGATAGATTTATAGGGCACAGGTGTCTTGATCCGGAGAGGGAAAGAGATTGAGGTTTTTAATGAATATTCCCGTGCTGTGAAATTAGAGGCACAAACGAGGCCAAAATATCAACAGCTAGACTATTTATTACATAAATAAAGTGGAGGGATCAGAATAGGAAGAGAGAGAAGAAAGGGAGAAGAGGGAAAGAATTATATTACCACACCCCTCACCCCCCAAGACAGTTTGAGTCTGTGGAGGAAAGGTGCTGCAGGAGATGTTGGGTCTGTGGAGGAAAGGTGCTGCAGGAGATGTTGGGTCTGTGGAGGAAAGGTGCTGCAGGAGATGTTGGGTCTGTAGAGGAAGGGTGCTGAGGCTTTGGCTGTAGAAGGGATGAGGTCCTCTGGGCAGCTTCTTCAGCTCCATGAGTTGCAGCAGGCGGAACTTAGGGCACGGAGAGTCCAAGATCCATTGTGTTGGCCCCGGGATGTTTCCAGCGTGTGCTGCCGTCTGCTTTCTTCTGCATCTTGCTTCTCCAATTTTCTCCTCCTAAAGCCAGTAGTTGCTCCAGTCTTTTATACAGTTTTTTAGCCCTTAGGCAAGTGTCCAGGTGTTGTTCCCCAGGATATCGTTCTGGGAAATCATCTCTAGGTCCAGGTATCGTTCCCCAGGAAATCTGTGTACTCAGGTGAGTTTGGGCAGCCACTGGATGGAGGGGGGAAGGCCTCCGCCTCCTCCTGCTCCATCTAGCTACCCACACACTCTTTTCACATCAGGAACCATTGTCCTTTCCTGGGGTATCTGATGGCTGGAAATGATCTTGTCCTGAAGGTGTGAAATGCTGGGCCCTTGGGCCATTGTTGTAGGCCAGCTGCAGTCCCGTGAGCAATGTTATCTTTGCACCTTCCAAGAGTCCTTCCAGTGGCTCTGCCCAACGCACATCAGCTATTGTCTGGACAAACAGCAAGTGATTTTATCTTTGTTGAGTCACCAGGAGAGACAAGCTTTAGTTTCTCACAGCAGGACATTATGGGTATGAAATATGCAGCTTCATGTGTTCACCCTCTGGGCTGGACCCTTGGGACACTGGAGGTGTATCTTGTGTGGCAGCAGCAGGAGGCACCCAGCCTAAACTGCCACAATCCAAGGGTTGTGTACTTCACTGTATGCATGTATGTCTGTGGTAGGCTTTTGAGAGAGATGTGTCAGAAGTATTAGAAGGTTTCTTTTCAAAGACATTCAGAGAAAGAATGGAAAAAATAAATAATTTCATACTGTTGCCAGAAGATAGCCAGTGATATACCCAAGGTATTGCAAAATTATGTCCACAATGGCCAGCCAAAATTTAATACATTCAGCAGGACATATCTTAATTAAGTTAAAGATTTTGGGATCAAGGTTATCTCTTCAACTCCTTTAGCAAAGGAGTTGACTCTAGGAACAGTCCTAGACAGCATTGAAACTAGGAATTTTGCCATAAATTGTTAGGTCCAAATCCTGGGCTAGGGTCATAGGCATTCCTTCTCTCTGTTAAAATGGCTGTGTGATGTTAAAAAATATGAGTAAGGGAAACATAAAGAAAACCTGATTTTAGACTTTATTTATAGTGTAAAGGAAAACCCTGTCCTGTCAAGATATATTCAGTGAGGCCTGAGAGCAATTCTTAAAGGCAAATTTTATGCATCTACATCCCACTTTTCCCTTTCCCCTAATCTTCTGTGCTGATCAGAGAGTCTCTAAGATGAAAAATGTTGCCATTAGTAATGTAATTCAGCTGCCTGGGGCTTACTGCTGACCTGGAGACCTTTGTGCATTGACTCTGTCCAGGGTGTGTATAATTTTCAGACTGAACACCCTTGGCATCACCTAGCTATTTGATCCAGCTCACACCATTCTGTCTGGAGTCGCTGCTTCAGTCTCACTCCCACTGCTGCCATTCTCCACTCTTCTCTTCCTTTCTTTTTCTCTTCTCTCCTCTTTGACTGACCTTTTTTCCCTCAGTGATCTTCCTGTAACAAAAATCCACTTGAAAAAAGTTAAAGGCTACACACAACTCAAATAAAAATGGAGAACCAGCAGGAAAAATGAAAAACAAGGTATTATTTGCTCTTCTCTTGTCAAGCTTCTCTCCTTTGCCTCCAAAGGACTGCATAGCTTTTCAGATGACTCAAATCCTCTTGCAATCACACACAATGAGAAATTAATTTAGTATCTTTTTGTTTTTCAGCAGAAGGGCATGTTCTAGGGGGCATCTCATCTGTGATTCCTGCTGTAAATTCTTAGCTCTGAGTCCTGTCCTAAGGTTGCACATAATTTCTGTTATGGTTCTTTCTTACTCCAGAGGTTAAAATGGAAATCTGCTACACTACAGTATGTGGGAGAAGAAATGGTAGTAATTCTTATGTTTTGCTTGCTGTCAGCATGGTTATGGAGTTCAGTTTTTCTTTAGCTATTCAGTTTGCTTAAAAAGATAAAAAGGCTAAGCTTAAATTCTGCTTCTCACGCTGTTTTGTGAATTCAAAGTAACTCCATTCAAGTTGAATGAGAGGGAAAAACAACAACAAAACAAAATCAGTATTACACTGTATATTCACCAGGAGCAAGTCTCACTATTTCATATTGTGTTTTATGTTCAGTGACAGAAGTAGGGCAAAGAGATAAAAAGTAGTAAGAAAACCCTGGGTCATTAGTCGATACGATGACAGTGAATGAAAAAGGGATAATAGAGTGGCTTAAAAAAACATACAGTTTTTCTTGCAATGAAAACAAGTGTCTAAGCCCCAAACAGGAGACTAAAACACTGGCTTTGTAATGGGCTGAGGTGTTTACACACTGAAAAGAATTAAAATAATCCTTTAATAACTGACTGTTAGTATTATAGTCTCTATAAAGGAACTAAAGGATAATATGATGTAGCTTCCAGTTACTGTTCAGTGAATTGGTATGCTGCAAAGCTAATCAAATTAAAGTTAGATAATACCCCCTGTAAAAGCCCCATTTTCACATTGTTAGAGGAGGCAAAAAGCCATTTTCATTCTACAGGATTTAAGGGTCTCAGGTGTTCATTATGGCTGGTACTGATTTGTCTCAGGATTACATTTTATTTTGAGAATGTTTCCTCCTGCTTTTTGTTAGAAGTCCAAATAGAGAAGTTTCAACTTTCCTCTTGAGATCTGCCTTTTGCATAGCACAATATACCATTTACAACAAGGCTTAAAAAGATTTTGAAGAGGAAATAATGGGATTTCCTAACTTTGCCACAGTGTAAGATGTTGATAAACGGTAATTCTGAGCTGCTAAGTAAGGTGATATCGATTTTGTATGTTGGCAAGCTGGACATTAGCTTTGTGGAACAGGGATATAATGGCCTCAGAGTTTTGAGAAAAAAGATAAGTATACATATCAGAGAAGTAATTTTTCTCTTTAACAGTAAGTTAATGAATGGCAGGGAGTTGGGTCATGCTACACTTGATAAGAAGGTGCCCTTCAGCAGGAGCGAGGCTGAATGATAGAATCTAGATCATTGTCAACTGAAAGACTCAACTTAGAGAATTAGCAGCGTTCACCATGGTTGTCTTGAGTGACAGCAGTTAAATACTCAGCACAGGAAACACTCATGGCCTTCTCAGTATTCACTGAGAGGAAAAACCTCAAACCTTCAAAATGGTTTTAACAATTATTGTTCGTAATCTGTTACTAAGAACTCTTGTGGGCTGGTTGTGCATGCGCTCAACCTAATAAGAATATGGGGTCAAATAAAAGCTTATCTAACAGTGGTAACAGAGATTGGGCCTCAGGGCTCTCAGATCAGAGAATCAAAGGATCACAGAATCACCTAGACTGGAAAAGAACTCTAAGATCACCAAGTCAAATCATTAACCAAAGTGTAGATCCTGGCATTTGGCCTTATTGAAACTTCTACAACAGGCCTTGATCAGGTTTGTCCAGATGCCTCTGCAGTGTCCCCCTACCCTCAAACAGATCAACAGTTCTATACAGCTTGGGGTTATCTACAAACTTACTAAGGGTGAACTCTATGCCTTCACCCAGCTCATTGATATAGATGTAAAATAGGACTTGAATAAAGATCTTAAATAGGACTGAATGATTCAAAACAAAGCAATTTTTACCAGTTGAAGAACTAGAATTTCCCCTTAGTCCTCTGAGGAAATGGAAATAGGGTGAGGTGGTTAAAAAGATCAAGTTAGATACATAAAAATATATTTATTGCAGTTTGTTGTTTTTTGTTGTTTTTTTTTTTGTTTTTTTTTTTTTTTTTTTTTTACATTGCTTAAGAATGTCCTCATAAGAGTTGAGATGATGTTAGAAGGAGACAAGGCTTTTACAAGCTTTTACAAATTAATACATAATGGTTCTCAAATAAATCAGTTGTATGATTCAGTAATGCTCTTTACAGTTTTCTATTTCTGGCATAGGTCTTGCTTTCACATATTGGAAAATTGTATCAACTATTACCACACTTACGCTTACCATCTGTGGCTAGGAGAATAACTGATGGGCTCGGAGAATGCCTCCACATTACTACGACCTTCCATTAAACTGTCACCAGTTTGAAGAATGCAACTTTTGAAAGGATGCTAAGAGATTTCAAGGGCAAGACTGAGACAGGTGATCTTAACACTGAAAATTGCCTGCAGGGTTAGCATGCAAGCCTTTGTCTTTAAAGCTCTTCCTAAAAAAGATGTTACACAAAACATGATTTTGGTGTAGAGATATTTCTTTCTTTTTTTTTTTTTTTTTTTTAACAGAGATTTTTTTTCTTGGAGCTGACAGTTAAGTCAAGGCCTTCTTGATTCATCACTGAGAAATCCTAAAAGCCTAATACATTGGCTGAAGTATCAAGGAGACAAAAATCTTGAAATTCAGAATCCAATATAACATAGAATCATAGAATCAGTCAGGGTTGGAAGGGACCACAAGGATCATCTAGTTCCAACCCCCTGCCATGGGCAGGGACACCCCACACTAGATCAGGCTGGACAGAGCCTCATCCAGCCTGGTCTTAAACACCTCCAGGGATTGGGCCTCAACCACCTCCCTGGACAACCCATTCCAGGGCTTCACCACTCTCACGGTGAAGAACTTCCTCCTCACGTCCAGCCTGAATCTCCCCACCTCCAGCTTCATTCCATTCCCCCTAGTCCTATCACTACCTGATAGCCTGAGAAGTCCCTCCCCAACCATCTTGTAGGCCCCTTTCAGATACTGGAAGGCCACAATAAAGTCACCTCAGAGTCTTCTTTTCCTCAGACTGTTGTGGGCTGTTTGTGCATGTGCTCAGTTTTAAATGCATATCTAAAAAATTATATTCTGGAAAAATAAGCAAGTGATCTGAAGTTCATATTTCTGGGAAACTGAGAAAAATGTAAAGTCATTTTCTTTTTCTGCCAGATTTGTGAGTTGAAAAATCAGTGCTATGTGAATAATTAGTGGTGAATAATTCATATAAAAATTTAAATGGATTTGGAGCTTTTTTTTTAATTTATTCATTCTAAATTATTCACAGATTTCCTTACTTTATATTTTTGACTGTAGACTGTTAACAACAGGCAATTTTTAATTTACAAGTAATTATTAATTCACAGTGTTACTTAGCAAAAGTACAAGTTTGGGGGGAGGAGGAGAGTTTATTAATGGGCTTACTTATATGAGCAGCAATACAGCATGATTCCTTTTTTACTTTTCTACTTATTATCATAAGACTCCCAATTCACAGCACCATTCAATTACTTACTTTGGTCCTGCAAAATTTGCAGTGTCTTTCTGGTTGCATAAATGAAACGGTCAGTGAGCATTTTCTAAACTGAATAAACCAGTCTCTCTCTTAATGCAATTATCACGAATAGGTTGGACTTGATGATCTCGAAGGTCTTTTCCAACCTGGTTAATTCTATTCTAATATTATTTCAATTATTTGCTCACAGAATCAAAGTATCACCAAGGTTGGAAGAGGCCTCAAAGATGATCAAGTCCAACCTGTCACCACAGATGTCATGACTAAACCATGGCACCAAGTGCCACGTCCAGTCCCCTCTTGGACACCTCCAGGGATGTTGATTCCACCACCTTCCTGGACAGCCCATTCCAATGGGAAATCACTCTTTCTGTGAAGAATTTCATCCTGACATCCAGCCTAAACCTCCCCTAGTGCAGCTTGAGACTGTGTCCTCTTGTTCTGTCACTGGTTGCCTGGGAGACCAACTCCCACCTGTCTACAACGTCCCTTCAGGTAGTTGTAGATGGCAATAAGGTCTCCCCTGAGCCTCCTCTTCTCCAGGCTAAACAATTCCAGCTCCCTCATCCTCTTCTACTAGGGCTTGTGCTCGAGGCCTCTCACCACCTCATTGCCCTTCTCTGGGCATGTTCAAGTGTCTCAATGTCCTTCTAAAATTGAGGGGCCCAGAACTGGACACAGGACTCAAGGTGTGGCCTAACCAGTGCTGAGTACAGGGGCATGATGACTTCCCTGCTCCTGCTGGCCACACAATTCTTGATGCATGCCAGGATGCCATTGGCCTTCTTGGCCACCTGGGCACACTGCTGGCTCATGTTCAGGTGGCTGTCAATCAGCACCTCTCTCTCTCTCTCTCTCTATCTCTATATCTATCTCTCTACATCTCTGTATCTGTATCTATATCTATATCTATACCTATATATATCTATATCTATATCTATCTATATTAAGGTAGCTTGGAGACCTTTGCTTGAAATGATATCACCAGCAAAGCCGCTGTACTACATTATATACTGCTAATGTCTATTGTTTGATAACCAATAGATGTTCAGCTATATAATTTACATTCTTACCAAGTCAAAGACAGAAGACCACAGCTGTCACTGTTGTGGTATTCACTGCTGAAACATTTTGAAAACAATACTCAAAGAAAAAAACAGAATCATACACACACAGAGATATTTTGATAAATAAATTTGGAAGTGGTCTTGTCTGCTGAAAATAGATCCAAGAAATAATACCATTGGTTATATGCAATTTCCTGCCAAGCATTGTATCTTAGAAACAAATACAGTGTCATACAAGTGACATCTATATTTGTAAGAGTAATGTTAGTTTGTCAGGCACATCAAGGTGTTATAAATATCTTTTATACACTCACACACACAAACATTGGATTTAAAATAGCATTACTTTTGTCATTGTGTTTCCTGTCATTTAAATATTTAATAATATTCAATAATATTAAAACTGAAAATTTATCTCCCAGCAATGGACTTCTGTACTTTTAGGATTTGCTGATTTTTATTATTTCAGTGACTTCCCTGCTGATAAATATTCCAGCTCTCCTCCTTACTGTTGAAGTGTTGGCACAGGCAATGTCCTTTCACAGGCATCCCAACAAGAAACACAGCTGAAATGTAAGTTAGCCTCTACCCCAGTGGGGCTATGGACTTCCTCAGCTCGAGATTAAGACAGTATTGTAATGTATCTGAAATCAGTGTTAAAAACAGAAAGCTCAGGTATGGGGCTTCAGGCATGGAAACAGCAGGTGAGCAGAGGTGTGCTGAGGTGGAATGCACTAGAGAGGGCAGATACTTTCTCTCCAGATGTTTCTTTCATGACATAGAATCACAGAATCATAGAATCATAGAATCAGTCAGGGTTGGAAGGGACCACAAGGATCATCTAGTTCCAATCCCCCTGCCATGGGCAGGGACACCCTACACTAGATCACGCTGGCCAGAGCCTCGTCCAGCCTGGTCTTAAACACCTCCAGGGACGGGGCCTCAACCACCTCCCTGGATAACCCATTCCAGGGCTTCACCACTCTCATGGTGAAGAACTTCTTCCTCACGTCCAGCCTGAATCTCCCCATTTCCAGCTTCAATCCATTCCCCCTAGTCCTATCACTACCTGATAGCCTGAGAAGTCCCTCCCCAGCCTTCCTGTAGGCCCCCTTCAGATACTGGAAGGCCACAATGAGGTCACCTCGGAGCCTTCTCTTCTCCAGACTGAACAGCCCCAACTCCTTCAGTCTGTCCTCATAGGAGAGGTGCTCCAGCCCTCTGATCATCCTCGTGGCCCTTCTCTGGGCACGCTCCAGCACGTCCACATCCCTCCTGTAATAGGGGCTCCATACCTGGAATAATTAGAAAAAGTTTCTTAGTTTACATACTTCACTCTCCCCTATTTGAAAAACCCAGGGCACCAGTCACACATTCTAGAGACAGATAGTTTTTAAGAAGACTAAAGCATCTGGTTCACACTCTAATTATGAAAACCGGTAAGTATAAGTAATGAAACCAGTTTTCCTATGGCTTTTTGTCTTGTGATTGGATGATATAGTTTCTCATATGAGGCAAGAACTGTCATTTCCCTACTATTGCAGCTATCATAATAGTTCTCAGATAGATGTAGTCACTTGTAGCTAGTGAGGCTAGCACAGCAGTGCAGGCTTGTCCCTCTACATGCTGCTGATTTTCCTGACATTTCTAGGACTTAAATTTATTTACTCTTTCCCATGTGCAGTTTAACTTGGCCATTAAATAGGAAATATTTTGAGAGGTGAGAAAATCAAAAAGGAGCAAACACACACACACTCAGAAATAGCACAAAACTTCATGGACTTTCATTCCTTGGGAAGCTCTATTTAAATAATAACATAATTGAAATGCAAATGTCACTTGTGTATAAGCAATTGTGCTAACTAAATTCCCAATTCAGAAACAGTCAAGGATGCCTCCAGCATATTTTGAAATGTGTTTTTAAAACTGCACTCAGGTAAGATGTCAAGCATATGCTTCATCCATTGAACTTAATGTTTTGTGGTTTTATTCCTGAAGATTGTGACAGCTACAAGAAAAGAAGTTGAATCAACTCCAGTTTGACCATGTCAAATGGTCAGATTGACAGAAGAACAACTACTTCATTGTGTCACCTCATTATTTATATTCAGTAAGCTCGAGCCAGTTTTAGTGATAAAATATCAATTACTGCTATTTTTCAGATGTCCAGCACTGCAGTACCTGTGTGAGCAAATGAATTCTGAAATATAAAACATCCAGAGAAAGTATAAATGCATTCATATAACCGAAGATTTATTAAAGTTGATGATGTGAAAGCCAAGTAGAATGCAATTAAATCTTTATATCCCAGGAACTGTCTGCATTTGTTAACTAACAAATAGGAGTAGTGTATTTTTTCAGTAGTAGACTGTAGACACATAAAACTTAATGTATTTAGGTTGATTTTCTAAAAGTTCACAGTTTACTTTGTAGTGAGAGTTTATTTGCCTCTATATCCTTTTCTAACCTGTCAGCCTTTTTCAGTCAAAATTTAGTAGAAGATACTTCAAAGATAGCAACTACTTAAGAGTTTTCCTGAATATTGGTAGCTTTCTAGAGGCAGAAAGAGTTCTTTTGGTTCATCTGCTAAGGACAGAAGTGGGAAGAATTCAAATATTGCTGATAAGGGCAAACTATATAGGGCTGTGTTGTCAGTCAGTGGTCACTGTGGTTATTTTGCCTGGAGAAGAGGTTATTCAGGGGGGACCTTGTCACACCAACAAGTTCCTGAAGGGAAGGTGTAACAAGGTGGGGGTTGTGCTCTTCTCCCAGGCAACTTATGACAAGACGGCATGGCTTGAAGCTGTACCAGGCTTAGGTTAGATGTTAGGAAGCACTTGCTCACAGAAATGGTAATTAGAGACTGGAATGGCCTGCCCAGAGAGGTGGTGGAGTCGCCGTCCCTGGATGTGTTTAAGGAAAGATTGCATGTGGCACTTAGTGACATGGTCTCATCAATGTGGTGGTGTTAGGTCCATACACTTGATGACCTCAGAGGTCTATTCCAGCATCAGTAATTACATGTGTATCTTCTGGATGATTCCACTATGTATTGCCACCTGGTCAGTGTATAGACCGAAAACATAGAGAGATGTGGACCAAATACAAGGCTGTTGTAATAGAGCAGCCTGGTTGCCAACTTTCCCTAATTGCTTTGGAATAGGTATTCTTCCTGCTTCTTGTGTAACACTTGATATATACCACTTACAGACTCCAGCTCTGAAGCAGAGAATAATTACAAATCTGATGGAATTCTTGCACATACTACATAGAAATGTTACTAGTTCTTCACTCCTGGGGATCCAGGATAGAGTAAACATAATTTAAAAGTGCCTGAGCATTGATAATGCCTTTGCAGATTTTTCAGAATCCTTGTCAATCATTGTCATCTTTGCACACCCAGATTATAGCTCTGTTAGGTTTAACTGCCTGTTTATTGAAGCACTAATCATAATAAACCAATTATGGATAATGCAAACAACTTTTCTCCGAAATGTTTCCCAACTGCACTTATTTTCTGT
Source organism: Picus viridis (assembly GCA_033816785.1). NCBI lineage: Eukaryota > Metazoa > Chordata > Aves > Piciformes > Picidae > Picus > Picus viridis. The sequence goes on along the minus strand of CM066567.1, from coordinate 46,016,082 downwards.
CTAGAATGAAGTCCCAACTTTCTTCAGCTCAGTAATAATTAGTTTCCTCTGACTCATATCCATATACAGCTATTAAAAAAAATAATAAAAAGGCTTATAATCAAACTGTTGCACGAAAGTAGAAAGCTTTTGGGTTTTCCTGAGTATTATTTTTAGTTTGTTGCACATATTTGCCTAAGAGAGGCTACCCCTTTATGTCAGTGTTACTTACTCTCCTACCTTAGCAGTAACACCTTCAGTGTGATGTATGTCTCCAGAAAGCTGCATTTATTTACTCTCTTTCCCACTTTCATGTTTATGGATTTCTGCTAGATTTTACTTTAAAGTCTTTATTCAACATACATAAATCTTGTTGAAGCACTTTCATGAATAGCTGACATTCTTCAATAACTCTGTGTTTTGTCTCAAAAACTCTTTGCCTACATACTTATAGCAAGGGGTAAATGTGCAATGGTTAAACTCTGCCTATCAACAAAAAGAAAAAATACCAGATTTTTCTTTATTTCTTCCAGAACTTACCTGATGCTGGATTTTAAACAGCTATTGAGGAAGCTGAAGGATAGAATGCACCCTGGGTTCACATACTGGGTAGTGGAATATGAGCTACTGCCGCTGTTACTGAATTACCATTGAATTACATCATGACCAACTGAGAAGGGGTTTAGGCTGCTGAAGAAAAAAGAATAAACATCATGGAGGCTAAAGAACATATAACTGTGTTGTATTTGGAGGATTGGTATTTGAAGGATTGGTGTGGTTCTAAAATATCTCACTACCTTCCATGCTGGGTTCTCAGAAGGCCTATGAGAGGATTTTCTGTGAGGCTTAGAATGTAGCATTGGCAAAGAAATGTAAACCTATTTCTAACACCAAATGAAAGCTTTAAAAGGGAACAGAACATGATAAATTCTTCAAGATAAAAGCAGTAGGGAGAGAGCTAGTCAGCAGCTGTGAAAACAGAATTAAAACTTGCATAAATTGAAAATGGTATTCCCCAAACCAAAGCTGAATCCAAATAATACAGTGTGTATAATCTCAACACAGGATTCAAACTGGGTCAACAGGACACTGTGACTAACTCTGTGGATGACTGCCAACATGCCCAGACAATTGCAGCCTATTGACCAATGTCAAACAGTTCAAGTTTGCTTTCCCCACAGATTTGAATTTTTCAAATAAATATATCTTAGAGCAAATGAACCAGTAAGTACTCAACAACATAGTGCTGAGTGTTAGATTTGGAGCTCAAGTCAAATCGCATTTAAGCATGTTTCAATGCAGTACGTGGGTGATAAGGGTGAGGATTTCGAACATACATGGAATTTGGAAGAATAAAAGATGGAAATCTTCTACACAGTTTCAAGACTGATCAAAGATAATTTTAAAAGACATAAGATGACAGTAGAAAAGAATGTACCAGTTCCAGTTGGAGACATACATTTTCATTGCTTTACAATATATATTGCCTATAGTTGTACTTCTTTCTTTCTTTCTTTCTTTCTTTCTTTCTTTCTTTCTTTCTTTCTTTCTTTCTTTCTTTCTTTCTTTCTTTCTTTCTTTCTTTCTTTCTTTCTTTCTTTCTTTCTTTCTTTCTTTCTTTCTTTCTTTCTTTCTTTCTTTCTTTCTTTCTTTCTTTCTTTCTTTCTTTCTTTCTTTCTTTCTTTCTTTCTTTCTTTCTTTCTTTCTTTCTTTCTTTCTTTCTTTCTTTCTTTCTTTCTTTCTTTCTTTCTTTCTTTCTTTCTTTCTTTCTTTCTTTCTTTCTTTCTTTCTTTCTTTCTTTCTTTCTTTCTCTTTCTTTCTTTCTTTCTTTCTTTCTTTCTTTCTTTCTTTCTTTCTTTCTTTCTTTCTTTCTTTCTTTCTTTCTTTCTTTCTTTCTTTCTTTCTTTCTTTCTTTCTTTCTTTCTTTCTTTCTTTCTCTCTTTCTTTCTCTCTTTCTTTCTTTCTCTCTTTCTTTCTCTCTTTCTTTCTTTCTCTCTTTCTTTCTTTCTCTCTTTCTTTCTTTCTCTCTTTCTTTCTTTCTCTCTTTCTTTCTCTCTCTCTCTCTTTCTTTCTCTCTCTCTTTCTTTCTCTCTCTCTTTCTCTCTTCCTTTCTTTCTCTCTTTCTTTCTCTCTTTTCTTTCTCTCTCTCTTTCTCTCTTTCTTTCTCTCTTCTTTTCTTTTAATATATTTGCATCTATTTTAATAATTTTTTCAACTGATGTAATTTTTCACAGATGTTAATCTTCATCTCATTTCATCTCTGGTATCACCTTTCCTTCTCCACAGAAATTAAATTCTAACAATGAATATTATTCTGAGTTTTTACCTTCCAGTTGCAGACCAGTGACTTCTGTATGAACAGTTCTGTGAAACAGTCTGCATCTCAACTTGTAAATATAACAGAGAGAAAACATAGAGACTGACACTGGCTAGAGAGTCAGCATCACCTCTCTTGACCTGCTGGCTGTGTTTGTTTTGGTGCAGCCCAGGATAGAGTTGGCCGTCTGGGCTGTGAGTGCACATTGCCAACTTGTGTTCAGTTTTGCTTTCCCCACTATTACTAAATCCTTCTCTACTGGACTGCTCTCAATCCCATCCTCCCCCAGCCTTTGTTGATACTGCTGATTTCTCAGACCAAAGTGAAAGACCTTGCTCTTGAACTTGTTGAACCTCAAGAGGTTCTCAAGTGTTTCCAAGTTTCTCTGAATGGCATTCCATCCCTCAGGCGTGTCAGCCACACCTCATTGAGGGTACAGTGTCCATCTCTGGAGTTCTCAGCAAAAGGAAAGTAGGAGCCTGTTTGAGTGAGGGAAGTGGCAAAAAAATAATCAGAGGAATGGAACCTCTCTCCTATGAGGAAAGTCTGAGAGAGTTGGAGTTGTTCCATCTGGAGAAGAGAGAACTCTGAGGAGACCTTATTGCATCATTTCAGTAGTTAAAGGAGGTCTTATAAGAAAGATGGGGACAATGTTTTTAGCAGTGCTAATTGTGCTAGGACAAGCAATAATGATTTTAAGTTAGAAGCAGGTAGATTTAGACTGGATATAAGGAAGATGTTTCTTACAGTGGGATTAGTGAAACACTGAAATAGGTTATCCAGAGAGGTGGTAGATGCTCAGTCTCTGGAAACATTCAAGATTAGGTTGGACAGGTCTCTGTCATGAGATCTAGTTAAAGTTAGCCCCGCTCAGTGCAGGAAGGTTGGACTAGATCATCTTTAAGATCCCTTCTAACCCAAAGCATTCTATGATTCTCTGATTCTATGACTGTCTGTACTGTTTATCTCTCAGAACATTTCCTGGTATTGGTTTAGTCAGTGTCAACTATCACCACTCCAGACAGTGCCTGGACAAAACCAGTACCCTTCAAGTAGGCAATTTGAATGCAGCTTCCCAGTTTAGGAGTCAGACATTCAGATAGATCTATTTATAATGAAAGGTATAGTCATCCTTCTGATCAAAACTTCCAACCAAATGGTACAGTTGCTTGCATCTAAGTTGCCATTGATGTTGGGATGCCCTTATCCCTTCATTACTTCCATGTTCTTCATGTTCCTTTTTGTTTCTGCCATTTATTCTCTCTCTCACTTTTAAGATGGATGTGAAGATATACTTCATCTCCTGCTTCTTTATTCCTGTGAAATTGTTTCTTAGGAAATTTTTTACCCTATTGTGCAATTGTCTCCTACTAGCATTTTATGATTCACAGTTCTCTGTCTGTTCTCTTGATCTGCCAAACATCTGTGCAATCTATTTCTCAGATGTCTTCTTCTGTATCATTTGCTAGTATATTATTAACAAATTACCAGCGTGAAGCAAATTCCTTGTGCTTCTTAAACTTACTGCACCTTCTAGGCATTATCAAACATGCATAATTCATGGAGTCATTATTCTCCCCAAAGTACTCGCACTATGACTGGGGAAAAAAAAAGAAAAAGAAGAAATAAAGTGATGTCTATGGAATTTTCCCCCCATTTTCTTCCCCAGGTTATTTCCTCTTGTAAGTTTCACTGCTATATGAGTAATACCTTGAATCTTCTCTAGTTTTTATTTCATTACTGTTCGGTTTCAGGAAGATTTAATCCATGTTTTAAATAACATGAACGGAGTATCCAGTGTTCTGTCATTATCCAAGAATGATCTCACACAAATGTTAAATAAGAAAAGATCTTTGAGTGCTTTTGAGGGCAGAGAAGTGTTTGCCTAAATAACAATCATCAGCATATTGGAACAGCATTAATTCACCATGTGTTCATGTCATGCATGTCATGGATAACTGTTGATAGTTCATATGATATTAAAGTTCTTGTCTTTAAGAAGGCTGTTTCCTTACAATGTATGTAGTGCAACTGAAAAAATATTGCTAACGTGTTGCATGAGTAGCAATATTCCATTACTTTTAGAATAAAGAAATTGATAGAAAGAATAAGTAGTTCACAGAATGGTGCCAGCTGAACCAGGAAACTGAGAATAAATTCTTCAAGTTTGTCACAGATTCCTGGAAGCAGTACTCACCAGGTGGGGGTTAGTCTCTTCTCCCAGGCAACCAGTGACAGAACAAGAGGACACAGTATCATGCTGTGCCAGGGGATGATTAGGCTAGATGTTAGGTAGAAATTTTTCACAGAAAGAGAGATTTGCCATTGGAATGGGCTGCCCAGGGAGGTGGTGGAGTCACCATCATTGGAGGTGTTTAAGAAGAGACTGGATGGGGTGCTTGATGCCATAGTTCAGTTGATTAGATGTGCTGGATGATAGGTAGGAGTTGATGATCTTCAAGGTCTTTTCCAACCTGGTCAATGCAATGCAATGCAATGCAATGCAATGCAATGCAATGCTATTCTATTCTATTCTATTCTATTCTATTCTATTCTATTCTATTCTATTCTATTCTATTCTATTCTATTCTAGCATTAGCTATATGAATCTACTTCCTTACCCCACTGTTTGAGTTTATGTTGATTAAATCCTTAGAGATTAATGAGAAGTCATTTCCAAAGGTAATCAATATCAGAAGTTACATACAGTTCTATGCAGCAGAATAGGCTTCCAACATGAGAATTAGGAAACATGGTTAAAATAAGCCACTGGCTGGATAGTGTTCAGTTGGGTAAAAATGATGCCTAATTGAAATCTAACTAAATCTAACATTCAAAAATGTACTGATGTGCAGAAAATATTATCTTTAAATGAATTAATTGATTTTTATCACTGGAAAGATATTATTTGCATTCTAACCACCTCCAGTTATTGGTTAAGAATGGAGCCCTTCCTATCCAGTGACAGGATGTGCTCTAGCCAGAAGCAGAATGCACATCTTTCTTCAAACTGTCAGTACCAATGGACCTCATAAACAGTATTATGGTTTTATTCTATCTTGGGTGTTGAACTATCCAAGTTTATCCTTTATTTTGGAAGTGAACTATCATTTCTTTCTTTCACTAAAGAAGAGACAGGATGGAAAGAAGCAAGTTCTGCCAGCAAGCTGAAAGTATGATTTAGTATGTTTTATTAAAAATGAAAGGAAAAAAAAAAAGGATCCAGGAAAAGTGAAATCTGGAGGAAAGATCTCTAACGACCAAGGTTGGTTCTTGCATGCTGTTATGGCATAGAATAAATGTTATTATTTTTAAAGGAAATAGTGAGGAGATTAATGAGAATGTCTATATAAAAGTATACACTCATTAATTAGAATACTATGGTAAAGTTCAATTTGATTAATTGAGATTTAATAATAATATTCCAGTTGCTTTTAATTCTCAGTCTTCCTCCAGAAAGACATTTGTCCTGAAACTATGACTTATGACTTTGGAAGACTAAAATACAGTAGTCAAGGTGTGGCCTTACCAGTGCTGAGTACAGGGGCTCAATCACTTCCCCACTACTGCTGGACACACTGTTTTTGACACGGGCCAGGATGCTATTAGCTTTCTTGGCCACTTGGGCACACTGCTGGCTTATGTTGAGCTGGCTGTCCACCAGCACCCCCAGATCCTTTTCCACCAGGCTGCTTTCCAACCACTCCAACCACTCTTCCTAAGCCAAGCTGTAGTGTTGCTTGGGGTTATTGTGACCAAAGAGGAGGACCCAGCACTTAGTCTTGTACATGTGGTGCTCAATGACAAGGTTCAGTGATGGATTTGTCTGTGTAAGGTGGTGAAGTCACCATCACTGGAAGGGTTTAAGAAGAGACTGGATGAGGCACTCGGTGCCATGGTTTAGTTGATTAGATGTTGTTGGGTGATAGGTTGAACTTGATGATCTTGAAGGTCTTTTTCAGACTGGTTCAATTCAATTAAATTCTATTCTATTCTATTCTATTCTATTCTATTCTATTCTATTCTATTCTATTCTATTCTATTCTATCCTATCCTATCCTATCCTATCCTATCCTATCCTATCCTATCCTATCCTATCCTATTGTGAAGGTGCTAGGTTAACAGTTGTGGACAATGATTTTAAAGGTCTTTTCCAACATAAAAGATTCTCTGATTTTTATGAAATTAAGAAGAATACTACATCAGATTAGACATGGCTCCATCTTTTAAATATAGCAGGTAAAAATTATAGGTCCAGTTTTGGAATAATGAAGATGCTCCTGCTTTAAAATATGTTTTATATTTGTCTGAAAGAGTTATCAAGTATTTTGAAACAGTAAAAAAACTGACTCACAAAGTTCTGAATATTCTGAGAGACATAATTAGGTCCCTGAGAAAACAAGCACACTGAACTTGCTGCTCAGAGTCATTGCTAATTCTTTGTATGTGGGAACAACATGAAATAGTCATGAAGAGTCTTGCAGCTAATGTGAGACTTGCCTTTTATTTCTTCTAAATGTGAGGAAGTGGAACAGACATTTTTCTCCACAGCAGGTGTTATCTGGAAAGTGATAAATTCAGTTTCACATTCCTTGTTTATCTGTTCTAGAAATGAGGGAGGAGAGTGGTAACAACTCAGAGAAAGAAAGAGAAGTGCAAAGCTTCCCTATCTTGGCTGCCAAAAGCCATCAGAAGAGCTTGGCTGCCTGTGCAATCACAGCCTCAGGAAGTGGAATGCTTGCCCAGAGCAGAAAGGGAGACACAAAGAGATTATTGTGAGGTTGAGAGAAGACTTGTGAGTGCTTAGATCTTGATGTTTCTTGCCTAGGTTTCTCCAGTGGCAAGAAAGCAGAAAAAAAGTTTTATCTTTCCTTTCTGTGATACATGGTTAGAAGATTTCTTGTTATAGTTTAATTTATTTGGAAGGAAACCTGAAAAGTTGTGTCTTAAACACTGATAACACAGGCTACCATTTATTCCAGAGCATATCTTAACATGAGCAGCTGAGAACCGTATGATGCAGCTGGAGGAAAGAGAGGGGAGTTTCATTGCTCTATGAATACAACTGCTTTGGAATGTTATATACAGAGAAATGGTCTCTAAATAGCTAAGCCTCAAGTCAATTAAGATTGTACAGATTTGGATGAGAATTATAAAACTGGAGGACAGAGAGAAACCTGTTCTTTTTGCAGCTTACTGTTTATTGCATTAGGACTTTGTTAAGATACTACTGATTCTAGCTGTCTCCTGGAACAGCAGCAGTGTGTGCAATTACAATCAATCAATAATTTAAAAAAAAGAAAAAGGTATCATAGTATCAGTCAGGGTTGGAAGGAACCACAAGGATCGTCTAGTTCCACACCCCCCCCCCCACACTAGATCAGGCTGGCCAGATCCTCATCCAGCCTGGGCTTAAACACCTCCAGGGACGGGGCCTCAACTACCTCCCTGGACAACCCAGTCCAGGGCTTCACCACTCTCATGGTGAAGAACTTCCTCCTCACGTCCACCTCCAGCTTCATTCCATTCCCCCTAGTCCTATCACTACCTGAGATCCTGAGAAGTCCCTTCCCAGCCTTTTTGTAGGCCCTCTTCAGATACTGGAAGGCCACAATAAGGTCACTTCAGAGCCTTTTTTCTCCAGACTGAACAGCCCTTCAGTCTGTCCTCGCAGGAGAAGTGTTCCAGCCCTCTGATCATCCTTGTGGCCCTTCTCTGGACATGTTCCATATCCCTCTTGTAACAGGGGCTCCAGAACTGGATGCAGTACTCCAGGTGGGGTCTCACCAGGGCTGAGTAGAGGGGGAGAATCACCTCCCATGACCTGCTGGCCACACTTCTCTCGATGCAGCCCAGGATCTGATTTGCCTTCCAGGCTGCAAGTGCACATTGAGAGCTCATGTTGAGCTTCTCGTCCACCAGCACCCCCAAGTCTCTCTCCTCAGGGCTGCTCTCCAGCCAGTCACTGCCCAGCCTGTATTTGTGCCTGGGATTGCCTCGACCCAGATGCAGGACTCTGCACTTGGTCTCGTTGAACCTCCTGAGGTTGGCTTGTGCCCACCTCTCCAGCCTGTCCAGGTCCCTCTGGATGGCATCCCTTCCCTCCAGCATGTCTGCTGCACCACACAGCTTGGTGTCATCAGCAAACTTGCTGAGGGTGCACTCGATGCCACTGTCCATGTCACCCACAAAGATGTTGAACAAGACAGGTCCCAGGACTGATCCCTGAGGGACTCTGCTTGTCCCTGGCCTCCACTGGGACATGGACCCATTGACAGCCACTCTTTGGGTGCGGCCATCAAGCCAATTCTTTATCCATCTAGTGGTCCACCCATCAAACCCATGCTTCACCAGTTTGGAGACCAGGATGTGGTGTGGGACAGTGTCAAAGGCTTTGCTCAGGTCCAGGTAAACATCAGTTGCTTGGCCCTCATCTACTAATGTTGTCACCTGTTCATAGAAGGCCACCAGGTTTGTCAGGCAGGATTTGCCCTTGGCAAAGCCATGCTGACTGTTCCAAATCACCTCTTCACTATTCTTCTGAGTCAGTAGTGCCTCCAGGAGGATCCGCAGTTGTCTATTCCTGGTGACTGAAGCCAAACTAGAAGCACAACTCTGTGTCTTCCATTTGTTAAACTTTCTTTAACAAAAGTAATATAAACCTTTTATCAGTTAGTCTCCAAAATTATGGAATATATTTAAAGTCTACTGCTTTGTCCTGAATAAATGGGTTGCGCCCTAACATCTGTCCTTCAGTGTCTCTCTCTCTCAAGGGTTCAGACCCACACTGATTTACTATAAATAAAACTGATCTGCAAAAGCTGATGGAATATTATTTCTGTAGTGTTCCTTTCATTGCAGTGCTGTAATCAATGTGTGGTTGTGCAAACCAGGAGACTCAGCTCAGAAATTTAAATGCTCTAGTATACTCTTTCTTCAAAGAAGGTGTTCATAAAGAGGCCATAATGACATAGGTATATGTAATACATAGGATGCTGCTTGCACTTTCTTGCATGCTAAAATTCTGATGAACCCAAAATTGATTGTTGGTCTGTTTAAAAGATTTTTTTTTAAAGGCTTTGTGGTCTTTTATGCCAATTTATCATGTCCATGTGCCAGAACTGGCTCTCAGTCTGCTGCCTGCTTCACCAGTGAATTCTGATTCTCTGTACAACAGCAGAGTATATTGTTGTTCCAAAAGGGCAACACAAATAATGAGAGTACACATTGATCTCACAGATTAATGAATTTTAGTACAGCATTGGTAAAAGACATGCAAAAAGAATGTGCTTTATCTGTTTTCTTCAAAGCTCCTCTAACTTTTAAGGGCAAGTATTGTTCATCTAATGTCATGACTTAGCAGAAATGACTACTTTAAGCTTCAGTTTTCTCCTTACCAGTTCCCAAAATAAAGTGCTGAATCTAATAGATAGAGGTGATTTATTTTCTAAGCTATTAACTACTTTCAACTTTACTGATGATATTGCAGAATAAAAAGTTTGTCTCAACGTCATGCAGTTATATTATTTTTCCATTTGGAATGCTAAACCCTCAAAGAGTCACTACCTTTTGTCAATTTCAGTTGCCAAAGAGTGTCAGTATAAATAATATTCACTTATTTCTCTGAGGATTTGGATGAATTGCAGTCTTTTCTGTGGACAAGAAATAAGAGCTTATAAGTAGCATATAGAAATATGCATCCATCTAGTAGCAGTCTCATGAAGGTGCCTTTACTGAGGACAGATTCCTTTATACCTATCCCAGAGCATGCTAATTCTAATATGACTGAGCAACTGATTTCTGTACAATGCCATTGTATACAATGCCTATGTATACTTACCTATTATCACCAATGCATGTGATTGTAGCCTGATATATCTTTTTAGAAGGCATGTAATTTTCATAGAATCATAGAATTGTCAGAGCTGGAAGGGACCTCAAGGATCATCTAGTTCCAACCCCCAGACATTGGCAGGGACCCCTCACACTAGATCAGGTTGCCCAGAGCCACATCCAGCCTGGCTTAAAAAACCTCCAGGGATGAGGCTTCCACCACCTCCCTGGGCAACCTGTTCCAGTGTCTCACCACCCTCATGGTGAAGGTTTCTAATATTCAATCTGAATCTACCCACTTCTAGTTTTGCTGCATTCCCCCTAGTCCTATCATTACCTGACACCCTAAAAAGTCCCTCACCAGGTTTCTTGTAGACCCCCTTCAGATACTGGGAGGCCACAATAAGTTCTCCTTGGAGCCTTCTCCTCTCTACACTGAATTGCCCCAACTCTCTCAGTCTGTCTCCAGCCCTCTGGTCATCCTTGTGGCCCCTCTCTGGACACATTCCAGCATGTCCAGATCTTTCTTGTACCAGGAGCTCCAGAACTGGTTGCAGTATTCAAGGTGGGGGTCTCACCAGAGAGGAGTAGAGAGAGAGAATCATCTCCTTCAACCTGCTGGCTATGCTTCTCTTGATGTAGCCCAGGATATGATTTGCTTTCTGGGCTGGAAGTACAGACTGATGGCTCATGTTGAGCTTCTTGTCGACCAGTACCAAGTCCTTATTCTAGATACTGCTGTAGTGAATGCTGCTTTCTCTATAACTATAGCGATAAGACACATCATTCCCTTCTGCACATCCCCCACAGTCTTTGGGGATTTTTAAAGCCATGCCTTTCATATGCAAACTTATCAAGCAGGCTGTTGTTGACACTGGCCTTTCATGTGTCATTTTGAGTCTGAACATACTGGCTACAGAACTTAGGCCTTGTTGGCAAGAGTAGGAAAGGGCCACAAATGGAGTTGAATTGCTGTGAAAGAGTGAAGATGCTCATCTGAGAGGGATTCATCTAGTCCTGCAGACTTTAATTTTTGCTCTTTACCACCTCCCCTGTGTTTTGCCCAGTGGCTGCTTATGTAAAATAGAGCTATGCTGGGGATGATCTAGGGAACAAACACAAATTGCAACATGAGGAGAAAAAATGAACAAAACAAATGATATATGAAGTGTATTTGAATTATTTTCAGTAATATAGTCTATTCCTTTATTTGACAAAGGTTTATCCAACACAAATTGTTACCTTTAGGTAATTCTATAAAACAATATTTCTCCATCAACTGTCCTTTAAACAGAAATGCATTTGAAAGGGGAGCTTGCAGAGCACACTTCAAGGCATGGAAATAGTGGGTCACTACACACCTGTGCCTCCAGTATTCATCCTATTGTGTGCTTTAAAGTGCTCAAATGACTTTTTCCTTAGGCTACAAAGCACTCCACATTTTCAACCATGAGTTGGTTAAAAATGAGGGGCATTTCATTCAGGGCTCTTAGGAAACTTTTCGACACCTAAGGCTGACTCTGGATCATTCATCTTTTTGGTAAGCAAATATGCATTTGACTAAGAGCAGTGTTCAGCTGCCTGTCTTTCGGTGGGAAATGCACAGATGGACTCCTGCACATTGGCAGGATAATGTACCCACGGAATCAAGATTTTCCATTACCTTTTTCATCCTTTTATCTTGTTTTTGTGCTTTGCAGTGCCATAAATTTAAGAAGCAAAAATCAAGCAATAGCTGTAGAGCCAGTTTAGTTAAATACCACATGTACTGTCACATCTCTTCTAATGGTATAATTAAACGGGAGTTAGTATTTGCAATATGTAGACATTTTATCAATTAAAGATAGACAGGGGAGAGATGGAAGGAAAAAAAAAGATATATAAAAGCTTTTGTGATGTCAGTTATTTCTATGAGGTTACTCAGAAATGTGGCTTCTTGTTACATTCAAGATAAAAGGAATTTAGTGCCTTGCTTTTTCTTTTCTGATTTTCATGTACAATGTTCAGTAGATGTTTACTCTCCATTTATATCTTGGTTCACTGCTGTGCTTTTCCAGATGTTGCTTTGGAAAAATAATTACAAGTCAGTCAATCAAATGTGCAATGGTGGGTTCTACAGTTTGGTAAATTCTCCAGTGCAGCTTCTGAAGAGAGATTTTCAGCTTATTTAGAGATTAGATTCTCTTCCTGCTCTACTCTCCCTAAGAGTCAGTGTTTTTGTGATATAGTCCAGGGTATAAATACTGGGACACAGTCTCAGAATGATTTGCTACAGGGATGACACATTTTACTCTCAGCAGGTGATGCCATGGAGATGGCATATTTTCCACCAGCAAAAACCTAAGGAAGACTTATCATTAACTAGCCTTCCATGATCAGGATGGCTGCTATAGTTTAGTTACAGTTTAGTTTTGTATTTCTAAGCAGTACCCCTTGCAGCTGTACAAGGTTACTGATACATGTTTCTAAGCATTCCCATTTATTTTTCCACAAACATTAAAGCAATGGTAAAGAAGAGAATGGGAGGCTTATTCGTTGGGTTGGTATGGGGAAGATAAAAATACTACCAGTTTAGAGGAGGGGAAACCCCTCAGACAATGAAAGCAGAGGAAAAACAAAAGATGCAGCATACTTAGATGATTGTAGAAAGTATTGAGGTTTAGCAGTCTGCAAATCCTAAAGGTTCAACACAAGTATTGAATAAACTGGGAAAAGGGAAGGAGGTGAGCGTATCTGACTGGCTGTGAACTCCTTAAGAAGTTCAAGCAGCACACATCTAATGTTCAAAAAGAACTAGAGATGAGAAATGTGTTAAAGTAAGGCTTGAGGAGCATTCAGAGAGATCATACCCAGGGTAACAGGGACAATTTCAGTGCTTAGCACTTACACTAATACAGAAACAAATTGCTTTAATAGGTGCTTCATGTCAGACTGCATGCTTTGGTGTTTGTTTCTGTGGGCTTCTGAGTTGTGATTCTTTGCTTCCTTTTGTCCAGGAGAGGAGAAAGGATGAGAAATTTCAAACTGCTGAGAAATTTGCTCTCTGCTTGCAAAGTACAGCTGAGATACTTATCTAATAGATTACATAAACATTATTTATTTGTTTGAACATAGCTTCATTATAGTTTTTCACTTGCTATATATAGGTGTAAAATTGAACTAAAAAATTCCTCTATAAACTTTGAAGTAGCCAATTCCTGATTTTTACCTACAAGCTAAAGAGAAGTTGTAGCCAGGTGGGAGTTGGTCTCTTCTCACAGGTGGCCAGCACCAGAACAAGAGGACACAATCTCAAGCTGCACCAAGGGAGGTTTAGGCTGGATGTTAGGAAGAAGTTCTTCATAGAAGGAGTGATTGGCCATTGGAATGGGCTGCCCAGGGAGGTGGTGGAGTCACCATCACTGGAGGTGTTTAGGAAGAGACTGAATGGGGTGCTTGGTGCCATGGTTTAGTTGTTTAGATAGTATTAGACGATAGGTTGGACTTGATGATGTCAAAGTTTTTTTCCAACCTGGTTAATTCTATTCTATTCTATTCTATTCTATTCTATTCTATTCTATTCTATTCTATTCTATTCAATGTGTGTCATGAAATAAAGAACACTGTGCAGGGACTTTAGCACAAGTCTAGAAATTTTAGACAGCCAACATACCCTCTCAGATTAATTCAGTTTCCTCTAAAATAACATCAGCAGGTCAGATAGGCTTTTCCATCACCATTTTAAAGCCATAGGTGCAGGTGGAATGCTGTCACAGCTAGACAGGGGTGATAATCTGAACTATACTGAAGGAAAGGAAAGCTCATGTTACTCACAGTATCAAAATATCACCAAGGCTGGAAGAGACCTCGAAGATCATCGAGTCCAACCTGTCACCACAGACCTCATGACTAGACCATGGCACCAAGTGCCACGTCCAATCCCCTCTTGAACACCTCCAGGGATGGTGACTCCACCACCTCCCTGGGCAGCACATTCCAATGATGAATGACTCTCTCAGTGAAGAACTTTCTCCTCACCTCGAGCCTAAACTTCCCCTGGTGCAGCTTGAGACTTGTTGTCCTCTTGTTCTGGTGCTGGTTGCTAGAGAGAAGAGACCAACCCCAACTCAATTGTGTGATGCTTAAACTAGGAGAGTATTGTACTCCCCTTTCATCTCTAGAGATCCATCTCCACTTATTCCCCCGTCAGCCAGCAGACTCCTTGCAGAGTGAGTATGAGTTTAGAAAGACCTATAGATCCTCAAAACTGCTCTACAGTTTCCTGCAATGTGTACTTCTTAATTACTGTAGCAACTGCAATTAAGTTAACTATAAATGCTATTGCTCGCAGGAAAGATTGTTGATCCATAAATGTTTCATAATAGTACATCAGGGGATGTGCAAATTCCAAAATTAAAGAGATGACACTGAGGGACCACAGTTGGTTGCAAAATAGGAAAACTTTGGGAACTTCAACAGATTTTGAGTTTTTAGTAACTTTTCCCATTTGTACCTGGACAAACCTTCAGAACATACAAAGAATTTTGAAAGCAAAATTCAATAGTCAAAAGAAACAGAAAGGCATTCAATGTTTTCTGTTTCTTGAGTCTTAAGTGTCTAGATTTTCCAAGGCATACATAAATTATCATTATAAATTAATTTCAAGTAAAATAAAGGGCAAGGAAAACCCCACAGCCTTGAGGTATGTCATTTAAATTGTGGCAGCAGCTACAATGTGATGATTATGTGTGACACACTTCAGTGGTGATGCTAGAGTAACAGTTTTCTTATTTCCACCTATGTTCCCTGCAATGTAATCATACCTCTACTTGCTAAAACACTAGTGTCAAGTTTGCTTGCAGGATAGAGTCATAATTACTAACAATCTCTGAGAGAGAGAGGAAATCATCTTATTCCTGTATTGACAAAGCAGGAAAATAATAGCACTTGAGATCTGACAATGTAAGAATGGTTTCTAAAGGGAAGACAAGAGGTAGTTTAGTCATTCAGGACACTGTTCCCTAAAAATTGTAATGAATGCATGAATCAGATTTTCTGGACAGAAGAGATTTTTAGGAATCCTGTTTTTAAACTTAAAATGTAAAGATCTGGACAAATGAGATTATTTATTTGACCATCTGCAGAGTAGCACTGCATATTTCTCCACAAACAAAACTAAATGAAACAAACAAACAAGCAACAAAAAAAGAGCAAAACCAGACTTTGAAGTCTTCAGTTCAAGATGACTCATATAAGACATGAGTTTTTTTGTGCCTTTTATTTTTCAGCATTGTGTTTTATAGTTATCACTCCTTTACAGGCAAATCCAGAGTGATCAAGCAATCGTTATAACAAGAAAAAACAAACACCTAAAAAACAACCAGACAAAACCCCACCAAATCCATACATTTGTTGGCCGAGGCAGGCAGTCATTTAGCAAGGTGAAAACCCCTTCTTGCTGCTGTGTAGTTCCTGATTGCACAAAAATAGAGAAATTTCCTTCTTTCTCTTGTCAGCCTTATACCTTTCATGTTGTACTTGTTTTAGTCGAGAAGGAGTCAATTTTCTTCATAGCAGAAGCTATGGAGCTGCGTTTTGGCTTTGTGCTGAAAACAGTGTTGCTGTGTAAAGATGATTTTGTCATTGCTGAGCAGTCAAGGTCTTTTCTGCTTCTCAACCCCACTGCACCAGCGAGTAGGTTGGAGGTGTACAAGAAGTTGGAAGGGTACACAGCTGAGACAGATGACTGCAGCTGACCAAAGGGATATTCCATACTATATGATGCCATGCTAAGCAATAAAAATCTGGGAGAATAAGAAGCAAGCATGGGGGATGTTCAGAGTGATGGTAACCATTAATTGTGATGGAGCTCTGTTTTCGTGGGGATGGCTGAGCATCAAAGGATCACAGGATGTTAAGGGTTGGAAGGGACCTTTGAATATCAAGTTCAACCCCCCTGCCAGAGAAGGACCACAATCTATCACAGGTTGCACAGGAGCACATCCAGATGGGTCTTGAAAGTTTCCAGAGAAGGAGACCCAACCACGCTGGGCAGCCTGTTCTAGTGCTCGGTGACCCTCACAACAATGAGGTTCCTCCTCATGTTGAGGTGGAGACTCCTGTGCTGTAGTTTATATCCATTGACCCTTGTCCTATCACAGGGGTAAGGGAGAAGAGCCTGTCCCCTCCCTCTTGACACCCAGCCCTCAGATGTTTATAAAAATTTATTAAATCCCCTCCCAGTCTTCTCTTCAGACTAAAAAGCCCCAGGGCTCTCAGCCTCTCCTCATAGGGCATATGATCCAGTCCCTTCATCATCCTCGTAGCTCTCCATTGGACTCTCTCCAGCAGATCCTTGTCCCTCTTGAACTGCAGAGCCCAAAACTGGACACCATATTCCAGGTGAAGTCTCACCAGGGCAGAGTAGAGGGGGAGGAGAACCTCCCTTGATCTGCTGGACGCACTCTTCTTAATGCACCCCAGGATTCCATTGGCCTTCTTGGCCACAAGGGCACATTGCTGTCTCATGGATAAATTCTTGTCCAAGGATCACAAATGTGCTTAATCTATTTCAGAAAAAAATGAACTGTTCAAGCTTTCATTTAGTTTTCTCCTTTTCTCATAGTATTTTCTTTTTCTTACTCACATCTCAGCAAGGTTTGGATTAGGGTTAGCAATCTGATACACCACTTGGACACTCACAAGTCTATGGGCCCAGGTGGGATCCACCTGACAGTGTTGAGGGAGATAGTGGAAGACCTTGCCAAGCCACTTTCTATCATCTGTCAGCAGTCCTGGTTAACAGAGAAGATCCCAGACAATCTGAGGCTTGTCATCTAGAAGAAGAGCCAGAAGAAGATTCCAGGGAATGACAGGCCTGTTAGCATGACCTCAGTAATGGGAAAGATTATGGAATGGTTCATCCTGGGTGCACTCACATGATGTGTGCCGGACAACCAAGATATCAGGCCCAGCCAGCATGGGTTCATGAAAGGCAGGTCCTCTTTGACAAGCCCAATTTCTTTCTTTGACCAAATGACCTGTCTAGTGAATGAGAGAAAGGCTGTGGATGTTGTCTACTTGGACTTCAGTAAGGTTTTGACATTGTCTCCCACAGCATTCTCCTAGAGAACCTGGCAGCTCATGGTTTAGACAGGTTTACTCTTCAGTGAATAGAATAGAATAGAATTAGAATAGAATTACCAAGGTTGGAAGAGACCTTGAAGATCATAGAGTCCAACCTGTAACCATAACCTCACAACTAGACCATGGCACCAAGTGCCACATCCAGTCCCCTCCTGAACGCCTCCAGGGACGGAGACTCAACCACCTCCCGGGCAGCCCATTCCAATGACGAATCACTCTCTCGGTGAAGAACTTTCTCCTCACCTCCAGCCTAAACTTCCCCTGGTGCAGCTTGACACTGTGTCCCCTTGTTCTGGTGCTGGTTGCTAAGGAGAAGAGGCCAACCCCTTCCTGGCTACAACCACCCTTCAGGTAGTTGTAGAGAGCAATGAGGTCACCCCTGAGCCTCCTCTTCTCCAGGCTAAACAGCCCCAGCTCCCTCAGCCTCTCCTCATAGGGCTTGTGCTCAAGGCCTCTCCCCAGCCTTGTTGCCCTTCTCTGGACATGTTCAAGTGTCTCAATGTCCTTCTTAAACTGAGGGACCCAGAACTGGACACAGTACTCAAGGTGCGGCCTAACCAAAGCAGAGTACAGGGGCACAATGACCTCCCTGCTCCTGCTGGCCATACTATTCCTAATGCAGGCCAGGATGCGGTTGGCCCTCTTGGCTGCCTGGGCACACTGCTGGCTCATGTTCAGCTTCCCATCAACCAGCACCCCCAGGTCCCTCTCTGCCTGGCCGCTCTCCAGCCACTCTGACCCCAGCCTGTAGCGCTGCCTGGGGTTGTTGTGGCCAATGTGCAGAACCCGGCACTTGGATGTGTTAAATCTCATGCCATTGGACTCTGCCCATCTGTCCAGCCTGTTGAGGTCCCTCTGCAAAGCCTCTCTGCCCTCCAGCAGATCAACTCCTGCCCCCAGCTTGGTGTCATCTGCAAATTTACTGATGATGGGCTCAATGCCCTCATCCAGATCATCAATAAAGATGTTGAAAAGCAGTGGATTAAAAACTGGCTGGGTGGCTGAGCCCAGAGAGCTGTTATGAATGGAATTAAATCCAGTTGGCATCCAGTCACAAAGAGTGTTCCTCAAGGCTTAGTACTGGGGCCAGTCTTATTTAGTATCTTCATCAGTGATTTGGATGTGGGGATCAAGGGCTCCCTTGGTAAGTTTGTGGATGACACTAAATGGAACATGATTGTTGAACTGTTTGTGGGTAGGAAAGCTCTGCTTTTGGATCTGTACAGACTGGATAGGTGTGCTGGCATCAGTTGTGTGAAGTTTAACAAGGCCAAGTGCTGAGTCATGTACTTGGGTCACAAGAACCCCATGTCGTGCTGCAGGCTAGTGGCAGAGTGGCTGGAAAGCTGTCTGGCAGCAAAAGACCTGGGACATTGGTAGACAGCAGGCTGAACATGACAGCAATGTGCCCAAGTGGCTGGGAAGGCCAACAGCATCTTGGCCAGTATCAAAAAACTGTCCAGTGAGAGTGGGGAAGCGACTGTGCCCTTGTACATGGCACTGGTGAAGCTGTGCTTTGACTAATGTGCTCAATTTTGGGTGCCACAGTACAAGAGAGACATTGAGGTGCTGGAGCATGTCCAGAGAAAGGCAACAAAGCTGGTGAAGGGTGTGGAAAACAGGTCTCATGAGGAGTGGCTGCGGGAGTGGAAGAAGAGAAGGCTGAAAGGAGAACGTATTGCTCTCCACAGCTACTTAGAAAGGTGGTTGTAGTCAGGTGGGGCTTGGTCTTTTCTCCTAAGTAAATAGTGATAAGACACAAGGAAATGACCTCAGGTTGCACCAGGGGTGGCTTAGATTGGGTATTAGGAAAAAATTCTTTATTGAAGGAGTGGTCAGGCACTGGAAAAATCTGCCTAGGGAAGTGGTAGATTCACCATCCACCAAAATGTGTAGATGTGGCACCTCAGGACCTGGTTTAGTGGCTATGGTGGTGTGTGTGGATGGCTGGACTAGGTGATCTCAGAGGTCCTTGTCAACCTTAATGATTCTGTATGTTAGACTATAGTGTATCAGAGAGGAAATGTGACCTAAGGATGATTAACATAGAGAAATAGCAGAATTTAATTCCAATTTTAAGCTTATTAAGATGCATAAACTCATCTGTCTCAGGATACTTATGAAGTAACTTTTCTACAGAAGCTGTCTTGCAGGCTTTAATTTTTGGTTTAACAAGTCGTAGATAGGATTATGCATCTTTGATAATTTGTGAAATGCTTTAATTCGTTCCTGATATACTAAGCAGATTTTTTATTACACGCTTTAATTTGCCTATGATATACTAAGCAGATTTCATTCCTACTCATATGAAATAGCAGTAATTAGCTAGATTATGCTTGAAGAGGATTTACGAAAACATTTGAAACACTTTTGCACTCCCAAATACATGATATATATAGACCTTTTATGTGGAAAGTTTTGGCTGAAGTGTTGAAATCTAGGTATGTTTTCCCTTTTCAGAAACTTTTGAAATAGAATAGAATAGAATAGAATAGAATAGAATAGAATAGACCAGACGAGGTTGGAAGAGACCTTTGAGATCCTTGTGTCCAACTCATCATCCAACACCATCTAAACTATCAACTAAACCATGGCACCAAGCACCCCATCAAGTCTCCTCCTAAACACTTCCAGTGATGGCGATTCCACCACCTCCATGGGCAGCCCATTCCAATGGCCAATCACTCTCTCGATGAAGAATTTCATTCTAACATCCAGTCTAAACCTCCCCTGGCACATCTTGAGACTGTGTCCTCTTGTTCTGGTGCTGGTTGCCTGGGAGAAGAGACCAGGCCTCACCTTTCTACAACCTCCCTTCAGGTAGTTGTAGAGAGCAATAAGGTCTCCTCTGAGCCTCCTCTTTTCCAGGCTAAGCAACCCCAGCAACCCCAAACAAAGAATCAATTGCTTGTTCCACATGAAACATTCTTCCCTTTGAAGCCTCACTGAAGTGTAAACATTCTTATTGTCACCCTCAGGTAATATTCCAGTAGTACTACCTCTGGAAATTTCAGGTCAATAGAAATATAAAAATGAGAACTTAAGACCACAGTTTAGCAACCTAGTGGCATGTTCCCAGTGTAAAGCAGAATTCAGGAACTCTGCATGCGGGTTCCAGAAACCATGATAACGCTGAACATACAATAGAATAATACAATAGAATAAACGAGGTTGGAAGCGACCTTCAAGAACATCGCGTCCAACCCATCAACCAATCCAACCCACCTAAACAACTAAACCATGGCACCAAGCACCCCATCAAGTCTCCTCCTGAGCACCTCCAGTGAAGGTGACTCCACCACCTCCACGGGCAGACCATTCCAATGGGCAATCACTCTCACTGTATAGAACTTCTTCCTAACATCCAGCCTAAACCTCCCCTGCCTGGGAGAAGAGACCAACCTCTGCCTGGCTACAACCTCCCTTCAGGTAGTTGTAGAGAGCAATAAGGTCACCCCTCAGTCTCCTCTTCTCCAGGCTAAGCAACCCCAGCTCCCTCAGCCTCTCCTCATAGGGCTTGCATTCCAAACCCCTCACCAGTTTTGTTGCCCTTCTCTGGACACGCTCCAGCAAGTCAACATTCTTCCTAAACTGAGGGGCCAAGAACTGGACACAGTATTCGAGGTACAGCCTAACCAGTGCACTGTATAGAGGCAGAATGACCTCCCTGCTCCTTCTGGCCACACTGTTCCTGATGCAGGCCAGGATGCCATTGGTCCTCTTGGCTGCCTGGGCACACTGCGGGCTCATGTTCAGCCTACCATCAACCAGTACCCCCAGGTCCCTCTCTACCTGGCTGCTCTCCAGCCACTCTGACCCCATGTGTCATTCCTCTAAAATCTTGAGGTGCGATATTCTGTATCATTAAGTATAGCACTGTCCTTAGCCTGGTAATTTCACCAGAATGATTAATAAAAATATTGCAATGCATTTGGCAGACAGCACATTAACCACATTGAAGGGTTTTTGTGTGAAGCATATTAAGAGATCAGTCAGACAACTTTGCTTTAGTTTAGAAATCTTAGCTCATGCATATCCATCCTGCTTCCTTCCCATGAGATAAAGACTGATAAAGGAAAACCAGACAGATTCTTGTGGATTAGGTTGACAACTCCATGTCAAAGAGGATTACTGAGGGAAAGGTGGATAAAATAATCAGCTCAATGGAAAGACAGCTAGCAGCCCAGCACACACACACACACAAACTCCAAACCAAACCACAAAGGAAACTAGAATAAAATAGTGTTAATCATGACATACTTGTTCACATCCAAGTGTATGCGTTTGACATACTCGTTCACATCCAAGTGTACGTGTCTCTCTTCAACACAACTCTGACTTGTGTAAGTATTTAAAGTTACACCTATCGTTTGGTGACTTTCTGGATAAGCATTGCTTCTGAGGGGCATGCTGTGCTGTTAGTAAAATTTGTTTTACACACATAAAATGGAAACTCCCATCACAATTTGAAAATTTGCTAGGATTGGAAGTCTTTGAAGTTCCTCTGCGTTATTACCCAGACATCATATAAATTAAGCCATGACTGCAGCTCAGAGAAACATACTGATGTAAAAAATGCATGTCAAGATAGAATCTGATTTCCCAATTCTTTAAAATAAGGAAGAATGAATGATGATTAGTTTTGATGACTGTAGAAATCCTTTGGTGAGATCAGAGGAAATATAACAATTTATAAAACTGGTTTCTTTTGCAGCCCATTCAGATGCTTTCGGTCCAAAACAAGCAAACAAGCAGGCAAACAAAAAAAGAAATACATAAATGTAATTATCTGTCATGGATCCTGTTAAAAACCAGTCAAGCAGTCTTGAGTTGTATGAATTCAGAATGTAGAACTGCAAAAAATATTAGTCTAATCATTTAGCAAGACGGTTGATCATTAGTATTGTGTTTACATCAGTTTTGGTGGCTCTCCTCCCAGCATCATTCACAAGAAACATAAACACACTATTCTTATCCAGAGGTTCTATTATGAAGCTGGGGTTAGCATCTCCTTTCAAGTCTAGGGATTCTCTTCTCTTTTGGTTTTACTTATCTCAAGTGCAGGATCTTAGACTGAAGCTTAACCTGAGCCTATGAATCGGCTGCCTGTGGAGGTGGTGGAGTCACCTTCATTGGAGGTGTTCAGGAGGAGATTTGATGGGGTGCTTGGCTACATGGTTTAGTTGTTCAGGTGGGTTGGATTGGTTGAGGGGTTGGACGCGATGATCTTGAAGGTCTCTTTCAACCTGGTGTATTGTATTGTATTGTATTGTATTGTATTGTATTGTATTGTATTGTATTGTCTGTAGCCAGGAGAATTAAATTTGACACAGTCCATTTTCATGTCTAGGTGTCCTGGCTGCCAAATAAGTAGTTGGTTTCCTTTAATCCAAAGTCAAAGTGAGAACTAAAGCCAATCTAGTTTCTGTGATGAGGGAATTTGGAACTCCAAGCTGACATAAAAATATAGATGCACCCAGAAAGACATTTTTAAATGAGAGTTATCAACAAACTTAGTGACAGGTAATTTTACCTTTTTCACTTATAGAAATAAGTTATCTCAGAACTGAAAATTAACCATCTTTTAATAAAACATCTTTCTGCATTTAAGTATGCTTAATAGAACATCTCTGGCCTGTAGTCATTCTAGGCATTTCAGTCCACTTGGGATGCTACAGCTAGGGGTGCTACAGCAGCAGTAAGTGCCAATGGAGCAAGAGTCTTATGTTCATGTAAGCAAATGGAGAGCGTCTCAGGGAAATAACAAGGGAATGGCTGCAGAACCAAGCCCATTTATTTCTCAGTGTTCTGTTTTTGTCACACAATGGAAAGTCCTTGTCCTCCACCTGCAAGCTAAGTGAGCGAGAGAATTTGCCAGGCAGACCAAGGAATCAGATGCATCCAAACTGTCTCTGTGCATGTTGGAAATGCTAACCTTCACACATACATCATTTTGAAACATGATGTAGCATTGAAAATGCAGGTGTGCATGCACAGAAATGTCAAATATGAACCATCTTTATTAGCACTTAGATATTTCCTTATGAGTTGCAACTATTTTCTGTCCCTGCTTTAGTTTTTCACAACCCATATATACAAACTCATATGTACAAATAGAATCTTGGGCACAGAGAGTGAATAAAGCATGTGAAAGCCTTTTATCCCAGGGAGGAGTGCTCTGACTGAACTTTCTCTTTCCTTTTACTTTGAGTCCCTGAAGAATAATGACAGTTAAACAGTGGCTTTTGTGGCAGGATGTGTTTTGAGGTGAAAAGGCCTATTTGGACTGGAAGAATAATGTCATCATGCCAAGGATACTACAGAGTCTGCCAGCTTGGCATATATATCCATGACCTCTCAATCCATTTACTCTATCTGCAGTAATCAGATGTGCCAAACTCAAAGAGCACCCCTCTTCATCAGTGACATAGATTTATTTCATTATTTCTTTTAAAGTGTTACCCTCTTCTGCATCTCTTATGTTTTCTTCCTATTGAATGCAGTTTCTTATATTCTCCCTAAGTACTATTCCCTTGAAAACGGTTTTTGACTGTTTTTGTTTCTTTTAACTCCTCAGATCATCCAGATAAAAGAAGTATGAATTGTGGATTTTGATAGTAAAGGTTTCTAGGCAAAAAAAGGTTTCTGTATTTCACTCAACTGGACCTTATGTGTACTCTGCAGTTTTAGTCTAAGGAGCGATGTACAGCAGATGCTTGTAAAAGGAAGTGGGACTGTACATGACACTCAGTGATAGAGCAACAACGCTACCATGATCTTGCAGCATCAGATCTTGCAAGCTGCTCACAACTGGTCTTTCAATAATTAGTTGAAGTATCTTCAAAGGAAAAAAAAAAAAAAAAAAACAAACCAGAACAAAACAAACAACAAACAAACAAACAAAACCCAACCTACCAAGCAAACAAACAAAAAAACCCCAAGCTACAAAATTAGCTTTGAAATAGTTTTGCATCTCTAACAGCAGTGGATCAATGTGCTGGGACAGTGATTCTCATACTGCTTGAAAACATTTTAAGAATTGAAAATGAAGGAGAAAACACTCCCCTACTCTGTCATTTATTATTGGAAGAATTCTGTCTTTAGTAGCCTGTTAAATAATGGCAGAATATTAATCTGTACAACAAATGATCTTTTTAGGGGAAAAAATCGTGTTGATATCTCAAATTGCTATAGCTTTTTTTCCCCCTGAATTAACATTTTCTGTAGCATTTCATGTATACCCAGCTGAGAGGTTTCTCACCATAGTTAATTTATTTTAGTAGTGGGTAAATTGACCTTTTACATTTATTGCACATACTGGTTTGTGAAGCTATAGGGTACTTTTGAAACAGAAATGTTCTTTTAAGGGATTACTCAAAATCAGATCTTTCCCCCTAATACTTCTGCTCTTTATAAGCTTAATCACTACATTTGATTGGATAAGCTTTTAATTTTCTTTTGTTATAGCAATATTTCAGACCTAATATGCATTTATTCTCTTTGTATAGAGTTAATTTCTTTCATTCACCTTCTCCTCCACCTCTGTAGTTGTAATAATCAGGCACTTCAAATGCACTTCTTAGTGCACCTTTGTCACTGATAATCCGAATACATTTTCTTTGTCAATAAAATGCCAAACCACACACCTGACATCTTTCTGAGAGCAAAATAGGAAATAAAGTCTGACTGCTGAGTCAGTGCTGCAGATTTCAGCAAGATTGACAAAGAATTGGGGTAAACATGAATGCTGTAGATAATAAGAGTTTGATGGACTGATACAGAAATAAATGGTCTGGGGGACTTTGGAGCACTCAAGGTCTTTCCAGGTGGCATGCTTGTAAATTAGAGGCATGGGATACAAATGGAGTTGTCAGCTTTATCCTGTCAGGAGCACATGCTCTGGATGTCAAGGATAGAGAGAGCTCAGAGGAAAGATATAATAGCTGAACCTTCCTATATGCATTACAATAATCTGGTCTGTTAATGGACAAAACAAAGTTGTTTTCTTTTCTGTCTCCTTCCCTCTATGATTTCAGGTTCTTTAATGACCTTTTTTTGTTGTCATTCTTGGAAAAGGGGGCCAAAATAATTTTATCTGGCAGGTGTCATTTAACAAATAAGAGAGACAGTTCACTTGAATGTGAGTTGATTTAGTATACAGAAAGAAAACTAAGAAAGAAAGCTAATGACATTGAAACATTTCTTGTGTTTTGGAACTGTTATTTGTACTGGAGCATTTATATATTATATATATATATATATATATGTGTGTGTGTGTGTGTGTGTATGTATATATATATATTAACAGTTCCATCTCCTCTACCAGAGACATTTCTCAGATGAGTTAGATTTGAATGAGAAATTATCTGAAGATTTATGACTCTGTAAGTACCTGTCCTTGGAGACCATAATGAGCCCAAATTTTAGCATCTTGAGAACACAAGATCCATCTCTCAATTCGTGTCTACCTTTAATATCATAATAAGACCACAGGACATTTGTCAGAAAGACAGATGACCAGAGGAAATTGCAGGTTTTAAAAAAGTTAAGAGTGTGATGAGGGAGGATGTAGACTTGACAGGAATTGCATGTTCTCATTTGGAAGAACTGTAAATCACTAAATGAACCAATGTAATTTTCTTACGGAGATAACCCTTACACAGCAGAAATCCCAGCCATTATGAACCACTACACAGATATGAACATTTCCTTCATTTGACCTTTCTATCAGGGGGTATCAAGAGATCTTCAGTCTCCTTTGCTACATTTCCCCCATTCTAGTGCCCTTTTTAGCTGCAGTTGAAATTTAGAAAATTCATTAAGCTATGACTTTTGACATTTTTATCATAGGTCACTAAAGGTCATGTCTGCAGCAGTGTGTAACATCAACCAGGAATTAGTCATAAGTATGAATTCCTCAGCCTGAAGTCATGAGTTCATTTGTTATCACTAAATAATTATAATGGATTAAGAAACTAAGAAACTACATTATTGATAACCACATTCTGTTTACCTGATAAATAGAAAATCGCAAAATAATCTAGTAATGTATGACAGACTTTTAGTAATGGCACAGATTAAATCTGCCATTGGGCTACCAAACACAATGTAGACATGCTGCTTAGGTGATCTGTGCACTAGGTATATCAGAGGGTGGATCATATTGAATTCTGGTTTTGAAGACTCACAGGAGGATATCTAGTTCTTTACCAGGAACATACCCTCTGGCCATGGATGCATTACTTGCATAGTTTTGCAGTGATTTCACTTATTTAAAAGATGACAGAACAATAATTCAGTTTATACAAGCGTAAGTGCAATATTGGTAAAGATGTAATGTATATGATGTTCTTTAACAGTAGGCCCTAATACCTTTTCAAAGACAACTTTTCAAAGAACCCTATAGCTCTGATGCTGTAATCCTTGTTCTTACATTTATTTTCCTTTCTGTGTTCATTTTGTCTGAACAGACTGTCAGCCTGGTGCAATGATATCTTGGGGGATTTACAGCTTGCATAGCTATGAAAGAAAGGGCTGCTTTTTCCTTCTTTTAGTCAGTGTCACATCAGTACAGGCATGCTTCACTGCTGTGCTGAGCACAGAGATATGCTGACACCTGTCCCTTCCACTCCACAAGCCAACACTTGTATCAGTGACTTCATCTCTGAGGAGATGGGAGAACTTACTGGGAAAAGGAATAGTAAAATGATATGACAGGGAAGACTTCTTTCAGGTAGGGACGTCCAAAATTTCAGTTCCAGGAGGGAACACTGAACTATGCACTGAAAGTCTGTGAAAGAGAAATGCAATGTAGTCAAAGCAGCATGAAATCAGGTACCATAAAGTGGCCTTAATTTCTATTATTTTTTTACTTTCCTTAATGAAAAGGTTTCACTGAAAATGAAAAACAGATTTGCTTTGAATAAACTCTATTTATAGATCCTTAAATTTTATTTGACTGGGCAGCACATCTCTATTTCACACCATCTTCAGTATATGCAAACTTGTGGTATTTCTTTTTGTCTTTCTTTGATTAAACATCTCCTAACTGATCAGCCAAGTCAGCAGAAGATGTTTTCGCTTGCTGCCTCAGAAATGTGATAACTTACATAAAAATCACGAAATATTCATAAAATATTATTTGTGATACATGGGAAATGAAGGCTTCAACTGGAATGTGAATTTTTGGCTATTTCATTTGAAATTATAATGTATGCATTAGAAATTACTTTGTAGATAGCTAAAGCACAGCTGGAGAGAGGGAAGGCGGTTTTATTACTATTCTGCCTATAGTAAGACCACTGTAACTGCATCTTTCTAAATGGAACAAATGTTTTCTTCTATTTCCTTTTGCCCATGACCCACAAAAGGAAGATGTAGTAACTGAGTAGCAGATGGCTAAGCTTATGTGACTAGCAGTGCTTTTGTGTTATTATTTCTATCAATCAATGATAACTTTTAACTTTGAGCAGTGCTACTTTCATCACGCCTGTTCTTATTGGGCTGCTGCATTAGAGCTTCCTATGGCAGTCTGTTCCATGATAAGTGGCAATTTAAAGGCTATAGCACTAGATGGTGAGTTGTTTGTTGCCTGGATAATGACTGACAGTGAGGATTCTTTTGTTATTATCACTCTAAATAAAATAATACAGTCTATGACATTTCTGTTTAATTTTGGTGGTGGAACTGGCATTGGGTTTCTGGGTAGTGAAAGCAGATGTCCCTCCTCTGCTTCTGCTCACTGAACATTTTATATTGCCATCTAATTACTGTACTTATCCAAAAGGCCTCTTCACATCTACCTTCTCTCTTTCCTCATCTCTCACTCCTCAATTCCCTCTGACCTTTTCATGAAATAGTCTGACCACCCATGCAAAAAGAACGAGCTCATGGAAACATCATCAATTTCCTAGGCAGGCATGTATGTGTTATTTTGAGAAATTCAGTGTTTGAATGTTTAGTCTGTTTCTGTATATCTGTAGTTCATGGGACACTAATGATCAGTTTCTCATATCAGCTCCTCACTAGCTGATGAATAAATCAACAGTTTACACCCTTCTTGGCTCATGTAAATCTACTATTATTAATCTTAAGTTGTCATACAACAACATAAGTATTGAAGTTAGTGCTTCTGGCCTGAATAGCATCCAGATCAGCTTCTACTTGTGAAAATTTCAGAGCTGACAAGCTAGTTTGGAAGATATACTATTAGAAGAGCATGCTGTTTCCATTTTCCTTGCAACAAGCTTTGTAAGACCTTTCTTAATCATAGAATCAGTCAGGGTTGGAAGGGACCACAAGGATCATCTAGTTCCAACCCCCTGCCATGGGCAGGGACACCCTACACTAGATCAGGCTGGCCAGAGCCAGAGCCTTAACCTGCAAAGTTTTAAGCAATTAGAACATCCATGTGTAATGAATGGTTGCATGGAACTTTGAGGTTAAATTCTAAGTAGAACTGCTCTTTGTTCACATTGGTGAGCATTTTAGACTGTTCAGAGCTATTCTTAATGCCTTAGAACTAATTTGAGGTGGAATTTCCTAACACTAACAATTGAGTTGTTTATTTCTTACATAGCAAATAACATTTGTCAGTGTCCTGTCACTGAATGTTGGATGTAGTGATCCAACTTGTTTTCTGTTGAAGGAGGCAAATTTACTTCATGACAAATCCTTTCTGTTGTTATTTTCATGAGGAAAAAAAAGTGGGGTTCTTTTCCCTAATGCTTTGTATCTGCTTGGTACAGGGCACAAAAGTTTCTGGGTGCTTGGTAGCATGTCACAGATCAAGACAAGGTAGCCTGTAGAGTCCCTTCATATAAGACTCCGTACTCAGAAGAATACACTGCTTCTCTGTAAATAAAAGTAAGCTCTATTAGTGCTCATATCTGTACTCATATTATCTATTTAACATCTAGAACCTACTTCCAAGGGCTTACATTTCTGGAGACATAGTGTTAAAATCTGACTACTGAAAGCACAACTTCTTTTTTTTCCTGAACATCCAAGAGTTCTTGACTTATTAAAATATGCAAATCACTCTACCACTTTGTTTAATTGCTGTTTCCTTAAACCCATCAAATCTTCTTAATTCTTTCCTTCTTTGTCCTTAATTAACACCCATTCCCTATTGGCTAAAGTGTAGCCCAGAAGACCTACACTCGTGAAATTCCCAACTTATTAAACCTAATTGCTATAATAATTAGGAACCATTGGCAAAATATTCATCACACAGAAACCACAAAGACATCTAATTAACACTCTCAAAATGCTAGGCATTCACTTCTTGATATTTTACCTGGCTTTTCATGCCTTAATTTCTGGAGATGTTTGACATAATATGTTGTCCAAAGGATAAATAGGATAAGAAGTTTTCTTAAAAAGCTGAATTTGCTAAAACTGAAGCTTTTCACTGCAACAATCAAGAATTGCTGTAAACACTTCATGTAAATTGAATTTCTCAGGCTGCACATAGGATGCCCTGGCAAAAAAAAAAAAAAAAGGCCCAAATAGAGACCAGCTCTGTAAATCAGATACTTTGCAGATACTTTGGGCCTGATCCTCTCCAATATCTTTATTGATGATCTGGACGAGGGGATTGAGTCCATCATCAGTAAGTTTGCAGATGACACCAAGATGGGGGCAGGTGTCAATCTGTTAGAGGATAGGAGGGCTCTGCAGAGCGACCTTAACAGGCTGGACAGAAGGATAGAGTCCACCAGCATGAGATTTAACACATCAACCCCATGCAGGGCTACAGGCTTGGGTCAGAGTGGCTGGAGAGCAGCCAGGCAGAGAGTGACCTGGGGGTACTGGTTGACAGTAGGCTGAACATGAGCCTGCAGTGTGCCCAGGTGGCCAAGAAGGCCAATAGCATCCTGGCCTGTATCAGGAACAGTGTGGCCAGCAGGAGCAGGTAAGTCATTGTGCCTCTGTACTCAGAACTGGTTAGGCCACACCTTGAGGACTGTGTCCAGTTCTTGGCCCCTCAGTTTGGGAAAGATGTTGACTTGCTGGAACGTGTCCAGAGAAAGGCAACAAAGCTGGGGAGGGGTCTGGAGCACAAGCCCTACGAGGAGAGGCTGAGGGAGCTGGGGTTGCTTAGCCTGGAGAAGAGGAGGCTCAGGGGAGACCTTATTGCTCTCTACAACACTTGAAGGGAGGTTGTAGCCAGGAGGGGGTTGGTCTCTTCTCACAGGCAACCTGTGAGAGAACAAGAGGACACAGTCTCAAGCTGTGTAGGCAGAAGTTTAGGCTGGATGTTAGGAAGAAGTTCCTCACAGAAAGAGTGATTGGCCATTGGAATGGACTGCCCATGGAGGTGGTGGGGTTGGTGTCCCCGGAGGTGGTTAAGAAAAGACTGTATGAGGCACATAGTGCCGTGGTCTAGTTGATTAGTTAGGCTTGGGTGATTGGTTGGACTTGATGGTCTTGGAGGTCTCTTCCAACCTGGTTGATTCTGTGATTCTGTGTGGGGCAGAAAAGGACACTGAAGAGCAACATCCTATTACCAGTGTGGGAATCATCTTCACTAAGGTACTGCTTAGTTGTTCTGGAATGTTTTTCTCTTGGGTTTTGTTTAATTTACTCTGAGGGGAATAACAAGGTAGAATCACAATTTAATACTGGTATGAAAGTGCTGAGGTTATCTGATGTGGAACAGAAGTGTTCTGGAAATCTGCATTATTTGTGTTGTAGAATAAATAACATTTTTCCAGTAGTCTTAAATCTATGGTCTGCTGGAGCTGAAAGAACTGGTATCTGATACAGTTTCTGCACCTTGTTTCATATTTGTACAAAATGGATTTTAATTTCATCATATACTGTGACGTACACAAGGTGTTGAGAAGGCACTGTATAGAAAAATAAGGAAGACTTTTAGCTTTTGTGTGACAAAAGAAGCTCTTTCTTGAATTGAAACATTCAAAAGTTAAAACTGTTTCAGCCACAGGTGGTGTTGTATTTAATTTTATTTTCCCTTGAAGGAAAATATAGATTTATTGTGCAAGAAAAAACATTTCTACATTTTTTTCTCACCCCAAATCCCGTTGCAATCTTTAGGAATTGGTGTATATGACAAATACAGAACCAGATATTCTGTTTACATTTCAAGTGACAAACTCATAAAATAAAACTGTGATTCCAGAGAAATCTTTTTGCAAGATTATTATTCATTTTTGTCCTCTAACACCCACAGTCTCTCATGAAAAGCTGCACTTCTCATGCACTGAGCACCACTGTCTTCTCATGACTGTGTCCTGACACTCTTGTGGTTCACGACTGTCATATCAGTTCTGTGTTAAGTAGTAACATCAAAGCTGGCAAAATGGGAGAAAGATATATCAGTGCAAGTGTAGTCCAAACAACAGCAAGCCTGATATTGCAATTGACAATGCAAACATGCAGAAGTCGTACAGCACTCTTCAGGGTGCTGACATAGAGTAGTCTGAATTGGCCTGAAGTCAAAGTGTTTGAAAACAAACATTTTAGTGGGGCTTAGTAAGCAAAATATTCCAGGTGGCTTTGACTTCTCAAAGAACAGCAGGCTTCACTTTCTCCAGTGGAAGCTGGAGTTTTGGGTTTTATTGCTGAGTGTTCAGATTTGTATAAAAAATTGATGTCTTCCTATGGACAAAAATAATGAAGAATCTTTTGGGTTTCTGTCTTCATCTCTACTTTTGACAGGGGAAAAGTAAAAAGATATATTTGACAACTTGTACTGTTTGTCAAAGCATAACTCAAAGGAGGATATTTAGATGGTAGCTGGTTAATGATATTCTAATTCCAGTTTACAGTCCTAAAATACATTAATTAATCAACTAATGCAACTCAGTGTCAACCTGCTTTTTTTCCCCCCTCACCTTTAAGTAGCACTTGCTATTGTTACTAACACTTTAAATTGCAACTATAAATTATATTTCATTACATATTTATATGACATCATCATAACATTGAAAATAGTGACTACTGGAAGGAAAGCAAAATACGGGGGGGAATGATTAGCAAAAGCCAAAGGGGAGCAGGTGTAATGTTATACACAAGATCCTGACCTCTGCCTATCTCAAAACTCCCTAATGTTTACTGAAACTGTTTGACAAGATTAACATTTTCCTCTTTTCCAGGACTTTCCTTTGACTTGCACTGAAACAGGTTCAGAAAGAATACTTGACAGGTTTGTTAAAGTAACAGATACCACAGGTTTGCAATGGGTGGTGATAAATGCACTAACTCCAGGTGATGAAGAGCAAGTTAATAATTGCTGGGTAACATCAGACAAACATGGAGGTACAAATCTTTGTAATAATGGTAATTTATTACAGTAATGGTAGCAAAAGTAAAGCCATATATTGAATGTGCAACTCCTACCAAGAAGGCATTCCTTGTCTTGGCTAATGGCATGGAAGCACAGCCCACCAACTGTCTTCATCTCTGCTAAATCCACAGTCCCTCTTTGAAAAGATTTAACAATCCAAGGACTTGTCTTTACCCAATTCCTACACAACAAATGCTGAGCTCCTTTCCTAACAACCTCTTTTACCTTACCTTGTCTGGAGACTCTCTGCAGCTAGCAAGCTTTTCAAATCACTGTCAAAAAGACTGAACTGCTGAATCATTCTTTAAAGAAAACATTGAGACAGTGCTTTATAACAAAAGAAGCAGCTATAAAATGGGAGCAGAAAAAATGTTTATATATATTGTAACAGAAGGATCTTTTTTTGAAAAATATTGAAAATGCAGCATTTGGTGTCTATTGATAAGCAGCATCTTACTATACATAAAGAATAATGAGACTCTCAGCCACTCTGGATTAAAAAATTAAAATAACTTCTGACTCTGCAGTTACAGTTTTATTTGCAGGCTTAGCTCAGCAGTAATATCAAAACAAAATGCTTATAATGATTTTAATTTAAGAGGGGCACCATTACCTGCTTTTCTCAAGACATCAATGTGAAGTACTTTCAGTACACTGTGTTAGGTCTTGAATTTAGGAAACTCTACATTCTATCAAATCCAGTGATTGTTTGGTATCTAAAAAATCAGGTAAATGGATAACACAAACATTTATGTCAAGCTTTTTCATATAGGAGCATCTCTTGGAGACTACAACTTAGAAGTCTCACAAATATATCAAGCTGCCTTGTGGTGTTTAGAGTCAAAATGCATTATGTAGCAGAATGATCATATTTCTTTTGTGTCTGTGATATACATGCCACATGGAATTGCCGCAAAAGCACCAAGAAAAGAAATTAATGCAACAAATCCTTAGCACTCTCTACAGTGTAATTTGCTACACTTCTGCAAAGTGTAACACTGTTCTGTTACAGACAGTAACAGAAAATCCGTTTCTGAACAGTAACACAAGTGTCCACAAAAGTACTATTTAGTATCATAGTATCAGTCAGGGTTGGAAGGGACCACAAGGATCATCTAGTTCCAACCCCCTGACATGGGCAGGGACACCCCACACTAGATCAGGCTGGCCAGAGCCCCATCCAGCCTGGTCTTAAACACCTCCAGGGACAGGTCCTCAACCACCTCCCTGGACAACCCATTCCAGGGCTTCACCACTCTCATAGTGAAGAACTTCTTCCTCATGTCCAGCCTGAATATCCCTACCTCCAGCTTCATTCTATTCCCCCTAGTCCTATCACTACCTGGTAGCCTGAGAAGGCTATTTAAAGGAGAAAAGAAAACCCCACCACACAACATTTTCATAGACCTTAAGGCTGCAGGTAGTTACTTTCCATTTCTCTGTAAATATCGAATACTATGCTTTCAAGGTGGCCACATGAACTGTCTTCTTTATTATTGCATAAGTTAAATACACTTAAACACCTTCCATCGTGTAAGTAAAGATGACACAAAATAAATATTCAGTTTCAAATTGTTTTGGACTACTTACATAAGAATTTGACATGGTTTAATAATGTAAGTCCCAGAAAAAACACAGAACAGCTTCCTTTCCCTGGTGCAATTCATTTTCAGGTTAGCTATATATCAGAACACTTCTTTTTATCATCATCTATTTGGAAGCTTTGAGGATGCCCAGCTTCTGAACAGCAAACCTGGTTCCCTTTAGACTTTGCCCATATTCAGCCAGCTCTGTTCACAGAACTTGGCTTTACTGAGCTCACTCTAGAATTTCCTCTGAGAAAGTACTGTTATTGTTTGTTCTCTTGGTAGCACTAGTTGCCATTAGAGTGGCTTTGCAGATGCTTGACTTGTCCTTTCCAATTAGCAACAAATATTACAGGATAATTTGTCCAAGAAGAAGATCGATAGACTGTTTGGGAAGAAATTATTTCATTTAATTTTAAAATAATTACAAACACAGATATGGTTACTGGTAGTGCAGGAGAGAATGGCAAGTAGCTAACTGTTTATTAAGTCATTTGGCTGGGTGAGATTCACATCTCTGCTCTGAGTTTGAACAGATCAGCACTTGAATCGCCCCTAACAGCTAAGGCTCTGATTTTTGGATGTGGCTACTATGTACAAAGAGTTCACTTTTCACTAGAAATAACATTCCCAGCACAAAAGGCCTGCCCAGTGCCTGGTCTGTCACTAGAAATATGCTTTAGTGAGGTGTTACATTTTTCATCATATGAGGTCTCCTTCTTCATCTCATATATTGTCAAACAAGTTTCATGATCATTCTGAAACATGTTATTGCTTTCTGTTCCTTAATTATTTAGACATTATTATTGAGGTCTAACAGCGAGAATGCAATGAAATATGTCATGGTCAATATATTTGGGTGTTGTTATTTTGTTCTATTTTTTCTACTGCAGTGGAACCATCACCTACAATTTTCCTTACCTTAGTTGTTCTAAATACATGTTTGACTTTGCTGAAGCAAGTAGACTGAGCTATTAGAGTTCACTTTATCAGCTTTGTTTTCCTCTAGCTTTACCTCCTTGTTTGCTGAATGTATGTCTGTTAGGCATCCCATGCTTCTGTGTGGTGCTCAGTTCCTATAAGACAGAGCTTGATTTTGCTGGTTAAACACAAGTGCAGTGTCCTTTGAGATGTCCTGGGTACCATGTCATGGCTTTCAAATGACTGTCTAGAAAAGCACAGGTCTTCCATGCCCTTTATCATGATTATTAACAATCCTAACTCTTAAAAACACAGATGTCTTTGGCAGATGAACCAACTTCTAAAAGTAGGAATCAAGTCAGGATTAAGGCACTGGTAAGTTTAAACAATCATTCAGATTACCAGAAAAATCCTTCTGGCTGAGCATTTAATGTCTTCTTAGATTCTTTTGATTGTATAAACCAGCTCTTCAGAATAAGATCCACACTGACCATGTAGACTTCTAAATTTAGTTACTTCAACTGAAGTTGTATCCCACCCTTCCAGACCCTTCCTCAACTCATATGCACGATGATAAACCTCCATCCTGTACTAGTGTTTCTTCCCAACCTTAAGCCATCAAGATCCATGAAGAAATCTCCATTTCTTAACTTGGACAGCAACACATGAGCACACAGCAGATCTGGGAATGACTCCCCAGTTCAAAGCCATCTGTACCTTCAGCACTACAATAATTACACTGCTTCAATTTTTCTCTTAATGCCTATAGCCATTTAACCTGCAATGCTGGGATAGGGTAATAATATTTCCTGCAATGTGATGATATCAAGGACCACTAACAAAGGATCAGAACTGCATTGTGGACATGTATTTAGGCTGTGTTTTTAATGTCCATGCCTTTAAATATTGCCTCCTTTGCTCCGAGTCCAGATGCAGTTGTACATTATCCTGATCTCCCATGCAATTCACAGCTTCTGTGAGAAACCAGGGGAAACTGTTCTGTAAAATGTGACTGGACATGCAAGGCTACCATTTTCCATGTTATGCCACAGCAATCAGTGATCCTGGTCCTCAATCAGAAGCTGTAACAGCTAGGTCTTTTTAGCATAGCTGCTATCATAAACCTGTGCACTTCAACCAACCTTTTGCTATAGCCATAATAGATCAAATATGATAAAACATCTCTCCCAAACTGAATAGCCTTGGTGTGTTTGGGAAGTAGGTAACCAAATTATGCAAACAACCTATGTGATCATCAGAAAGTGTAAAACTGTCCAGAAGTACCTATAAAAAAGGAGACTTGTCATGGGTTAAATTAGATATTTGCTGCTGTTATTCAAAACCATCCTGCCTCATGCCAACAAGAGAACACAGTCTCAAGCTGCACCAGGGGAGGTTTAGGCTCGAGGTGAGGAGAAAGTTCTTCACAGAGACAGTTGTTAGCCATTGGAATGTGCTGGCCAGGGTAGTGGTGGAGTCACCATCCCTGGAGGTGTTCAAGAGTGAATTGGACGTGGCACTTAGTGCCATAGTTTAGTAGTCATGAGGTCTGTGGTGACAGGTTGGACTTGATGATCTTTGAGGTCTTTTCCAACCTTATTGATTCTATGATTCTAACTTCAAAATGAAGATACTGGCTGGCGCAAAAGTATTACAGGGCCTGAAGTTCAGATTGTCACATGAGGGGCTTCCTGTTCCAGTTGCTACTTTTGGGTTCCAGGTTTTGGGTGTCGGCTCCTTTCCCATGGGGATGGCAGCAAGAGAGGTGGGAGTTGGTTTTCTGCTTTATGCCTTTATTTTTTATCTTTTAATTTTTACATTTCATTGCACTTTTTCTGCCAACA
The DNA here is from genome assembly GCA_033816785.1 of Picus viridis. Classification (NCBI taxonomy): domain Eukaryota; kingdom Metazoa; phylum Chordata; class Aves; order Piciformes; family Picidae; genus Picus; species Picus viridis. Next base: position 45,979,164 of record CM066567.1, on the reverse strand, counting down.
GGCTAAGCTAAGGTAATTGTGCATTGTATTATTAGCTAAGGTAATTGTGCATTATGTTGTCTGATTTATATTAAATTCTTTTCTCCCAACTCTCTCTCAACCCAGAGTTTTTTTGTGTGTGTTAGTTCTGTGTTGGGTCAGGTTAAGCCATTACGGTGCTTTAACCTGTTACAGGACTGTAAACACCAACGAGGACAATAACAAATCAGAAAACAGCTGTGTGGGTTCATCAGGCTAACCACTATCAAACTGTATCTACCTTGTCTTTATAGCTTAGGAAACTTACACCTTTTGACATGTCTGAGAATTTCTCGAATGACTCTGAGGAGGGCAAACCCGTGACCCTGCATCAAGATCTGAATCTCTCTCTCCAGTCTCTAGGAAGTCCCAGGAGTGGAAAGGAGCCCAAAGAAATCCGATGATCCAGCTCCTGGACCAGGTGCAGCTTAAAAGGTACCACATCAGTAAATTTGCAGATGACACCAAACTGGGGGCAGCAGTTGATTTGCTGGAGGGCAGAGAGGCTTTGCAGAGGGACCTCGACAGGCTGGACAGATGGGCAGAGTCCAATGGCATGAGATTTAACACATCCAAGTGCCGGGTTCTGCACATTGGCCACAACAACCCCAGGCAGTGCTACAGGCTGGGGTCAGAGTGGCTGGAGAGTGGCCAGGCAGAGAGGGACCTGGGGGTACTGGTTGATTGTAGGCTGAACATGAGCCTGCAGTGTGCCCAGGCAGCCAAGAAGGCCAATGGCATCCTGGCTTGCATCAGGAACAGTGTGGCCAGCAGGAGCAGGGAGGTCATTCTCCCCCTGTACACTGCACTGGTTAGGCCGCACCTTGAGTACTGTGTCCAGTTCTGGGCCCCTCAGTTTAGGAAGGATGTTGACTTGCTGGAACGTGTCCAGAGAAGGGCAACAAAGCTGGTGAGGGGTTTGGAACACAAGCCCTATGAGGAAAGGCTGAGGGAGCTGGGGTTGCTTAGCCTGGAGAGGAGGAGACTGAGGGGTGACCTTATTGCTCTCTACAACTACCTGAAGGGAGGTTGTAGCCAGGCAGAGGTTGGCCTCTTCTCCCAGGCAGCCACCACCAGAACAAGAGGACACAGTCTCAGGCTGCGCCAGGGCAGGTTTAGGCTGGATGTTAGGAAGAAGTTCTACACGGAGAGAGTGATTGGCCATTGGAATCGGCTGCCCATGGAGGTGGTGGAGTCACCTTCACTGGAGGTGTTCAGGAGAAGACTTGATGGGGTGCTTGGCTGTATGGTCTAGTTGTTGGGTGGGTTGGACTGTTTGATGGGTTGGACGCGATGATCTTGAAGGTCTCTTCCAACCTGGTGTATTGTATTGTATTGTATTGTATTGTATTGTATTGTATTGTATTGTACTACAGTGACTTTTCCAGTCTCTCTTTGGGACTGTACCATTGCTCTGAGGGGACAGGGTGAACATACAAGAAACCATCATGGTAAGCCACCTGACTTCACTCCTTCACTGCACCATCTCCAGCCCGGGACAAGGATATTGTGTGATTAATAAAACTGGATGTGTCTGTGATTAAAGTGCTTTGATATTCAAATCTGTTTAGCGTTCTCTCTGTCACTTGGTCATAAACCACCACAGGAGAACACAGCAGGAAGTCTGTGTAAACCTACAACACAAAAGCAAGATATTGTCAGTTTCTAAACCACTGCATTTTAGTCAAAGTCATTCAGCCATTGCTTGGTGCTTTCACACAATTGTCCCATCTCAAATGTTTGTCAATCGATATACAGTGTTCTGCAAGAATTCTCTGGTTTTCCTCAGATTTAATAGTGCCAGTCTAGACTTCTTATTTAATCAGAAGCCTGGGAAAATTACCTGGATATTCTCTGGTCAAGTGATGGCCAACATATTTTTTTGAACTTTAATTCTCCTGAATGATAGACAAGAGTTCAAAAAGGCAAAGCAGGACATCAATCTGAGCTCAAATGATTTTCAAGCTGATGAGTGAATTAATTTACTTTTACCACAGAAGACATGAATAAAACACTAGGAATTGCCTATAATTTGAACTGAAGTGCAAGGCAGTGTGTAGGCAGTCTAGATTTAAGTGGGAGTTTGAGCAACAATAGATATACAGCCATTGTATCCTAATGTGATAGGAAGATAATGAGTGAGGCTGCAAGGGACTGTTCTTATATGTAATGATGAGTGCACACTGTCAATCAGTTTTATAGAATTTCAATTATGTGGTGGTTAGGCTATTCATACAACATGTGCTAGTCTCAAGAAGAGAACCATGGGTTGTGAATGTACCATTGTGCCTCAAAATGAATTACTGTTGTACTTTTCAGTTACTCTCAATATGCATATATATATAATGACAAAAAGAGGACTGGCTTCTAGAAATGTTATATTCTTTAGACTCTGGAGAGAAGACCAATAACTTTCTCAGAAACCAGATCTCTGATCAGGTTATGATGATTTAGATATTTAATATACGTGCCAAGATATTAATTCTCTCTCAAATATTGGCAAATATCTGGGCATGTTTTTTAAAAGACACTTAACCCTACTCCTCTATTTTCCATGTTTTGAAAGGCTAGATACCAATGCTTTTTGTAGTACTTTTGTACTATGCAATCTTGTCCTGCCATCTTTATACTAACAGAGCTATGCTTTGCAAACATGTATCAGACAGCAGTTAATATGCTCTAAGTGTGTAAGGTATAAAGATATATTTTTCAGGTATGGGAACAGAAGGAGTAAGGGCACAATGGGGAGAATCCAAATATTTTTAAGTCAAAAAATGTTTTAAATGAAGGAATGAACATGCACAAATCCTGTTTGCAAAGTAGAAATCACTGGGAGTTGTCTAGTAAGAGAAAGAAAGCAATCTCGAAGCTCCCTACCTCCAGAATCACCTAAAAACAACACTGATGTTAACAGCACTTCTAGTCAATGAGTATTCTGTACTGCTCAACTTTCTATGTTCTTGTCCTGAAGGCCAGCTGAGTGCTTAACTACAGCAAATCACAGGTTGAGAAATGTGGAAAATTAGAAGTTTTGCTCCAAGAATCAGTTTCATTATCTTTCCTTTCGGGTCCTTTGGTCTTAGGTTTATGACTAGACAAACTTCCTCCAAAAGAAGATTACAATGGAGATTAAAACTCTTACACTGAGAACTACTTCAGTTATTTCTGTGTATCAGACTATGAAAATCTATCTTAGGATCTCAAAGTAACAGGTGAAAAAGGAAGATTTCTTCTGTAATATTGCTGACCGTTAGGTCATTACATTAGGACTGTCTCTATAAAAACTGAAACCTAAAGGAGCAGGTTAACCTGTGGATTGTTTCCTTACAGATTTATGTTTGCTTCAGAGAGATGTGGAGAGGTTGCTTCTTTACTGATAGTTATGTGAACTGACTGTGAAAAATTCATGATGGATTACTTAGCGTATTCTTAAGCATATTTCCTACTCTCATACAATCACTATTGCTACAACTTACACATTTTATTTACTTGTACGTGCAATGTGGGAGTCCTCTAATTGAAAAGCTGCCTACCCAAGCTATTTAAAACATGGTTTCCTTAAAAACAACCACCACAACAACCACCACCCAAAAGCCAAACAAAACAAACAGCCAAGCAAACCTCACATCATTCTCTTATAAACAAAACTGCATAAACTGCACTGGTTAGGCCACACCTTGAGTACTGTGTCCAGTTCTGGGTCCCTCAGTTTAGGAAGGATGTTGACTTGCTGGAACGTGTCCAGAGAAGGGCAACAAAGCTGGTGAGGGGTTTGGAACACAAGCCCTATGAGGAAAGGCTGAGGGAGCTGGGGTTGCTTAGCCTGGAGAGGAGGAGACTGAGGGGTGACCTTGTTGCTCTCTACAGCTACCTGAAGGGAGGTTGTAGACAGGCGGATGTTGGTCAACAAGAGGACACAGTCTCAAGCTGCACCAGGGGAGGTTTAGACTGGATGTTAGGAAGAAGTTCTATGCAGAGAGAGTGATTGCCCATTGGAATGGGCTGCCCAGGGAGGTGGTGGAGTCACCATCATCGAAGGTGTTCAGGAGGAGACTTGATGGGGTGCTTGGTGCCATGGTTTAGTTGTTTAGGTGGGTTGGATTGGTTGATGGGTTGAACGCAATGATCTTGAAGGTCTCTTCCAACCTGGTTTATTGTATATTGTCTATTGTATGACAGTACCACATGCTAGCAGGCCATGTGCTAACTGGTGTGGCTTATTTTATTCACCAGATGAGCACTCTGCACAGATGAAAGTAAGAATTTGAGGACCACTAAACACTGGATTTTCTCAGTATTCAGAACCACCTGCATTTTTGCAGTTTAATGTAATCAACTGTGAAATATTCAGTGTTCAACAGACCTAAAATATTCTCATTTCTTACCCATGATACAATGATCTAATGCCTATGTGTTGGGATGAAATATGTAGTATGATTAGGAAAAGATCCAAGAGTGTTTAATAAACCTCTCCAAAGTGCACCAAATATTTGTTATCCATAAACACTTTTTTTTGTTCTGAATTTATATTTATCATAGGCAAACAGCCTTCAAAGATAATATGCAGAAAAAAAACGTGTAAGGGAAAAAAAAACCCAATCCGCCAACCAAACAACAGCAAACAAACATTTAATAAAACTTTCACAGAAAAGTACACACTTTGACAATCAGTTTTCTTAACTGTAGAACAAAGAGTATTTCCAGAAAGTGGTTCTTGCAGAACGTGAAAACTGAAAATGTATGACTGTAGTGCCAGTTCACTTATTAAACATTCATCAAAGTGTTGAGTATCTCTTATTAATTCAGTGGTTCAGATATGCCCTGTCAGAGCACCCAACCACAACTCTGTGATGAGAGCAGCAAATCCTTCTGTTAGACCAGTGCCAAGTATCAGGACAGGACAGGACAGGACAGGACAGGACAGGATAGGATAGGATAGGATAGGATAGGATAGGATAGGATAGGATAGGATAGGATAGGATAGGATAGGATAGGATGGGATAGGATAGGATAGGATGGACTAGACTAGACTAGACTAGACTAGGCTAGGCTAGAATAGAATAGAATAGAATAGAATAGAATAGAATAGAATAGAATAGAATAGAATAGATTAGAATAGAATAGAATGGAATAGAATAGAATAGAATAGAATAGAATAGAATAGAATAGAATAGAATAGAATAGAATAGAATAGAATAGACCAGGTTGGAAGAGACCTTCAAGAGCATCATGTCCAACCTATCATCCAACACTATCTAATCAACTAAATCATGGCACCAGGTATCCTATCAAGTCTTCTCCTAAACATGTCCAGTGATGGCGACTCCACCACCTCCCTGGGCAGCCCATTCCAATGGCCAATCACTCTTTCTATGAAGAACTTCTTCCTAACATCCAGCTTAAACCTCCCCTGCAGCTTGAGGCTGTGTCCTCTTGTTCTGTTGGTGGTTGCCTGGGACAAGAGGCCACCCTCCACCTGGCTACAACCTCCCTTCAGGTAGTTATACAATACAATACAATACACCAGGTTGGAAGAGACCTTCAAGATCATCGCGTCCAACCCATCAAACAATCCAACCCACCCAACAACTAGACCATACAGCCAAGCACCCCATCAAGTCTTCTCCTGAACACCTCCAGTGAAGGTGACTCCACCACCTCCACGGGTAGCCCATTCCAATGGGCAATCACTCTCTCCGTGTAGAACTTCTTCCTAACATCCAGCCTAAACCTGCCCTGGCGCAGCCTGAGACTGTGTCCTCTTGTTCTGGTGCTGGCTGCCTGGGAGAAGAGGCCAACCTCTGCCTGGCTATAACCTCCCTTCAGGTAGTTGTAGAGAGCAATAAGGTCACCCCTCAGTCTCCTCCTCTCCAGGCTAAGCAACCCCAGCTCCCTCAGCCTTTCCTCATAGGGCTTGTGTTCCAAACCCCTCACCAGCTTTGTTGCCCTTCTCTGGACACGTTCCAGCAAGTCAACATCCTTCCTAAACTGAGGGGCCCAGAACTGGACACAGTACTCAAGGTGCGGCCTAACCAGTGCAGTGTACAGGGGCAGAATGACCTCCCTGCTCCTGCTGGCCACACTGTTCCCGATGCAAGCCAGGATGCCACTGGCCTTCCTGGCTGCCTGGGCACACTGCAGGCTCATGTTCAGCCTACAATCAACCAGCACCCCCAGGTCCCTCTCTGCCTGGCCACTCTCCAGCCACTCTGACCCCAGCCTGTAGCACTGCCTGGGGTTGTTGTGGCCAATGTGCAGAATCCGGCACTTGGATGTGTTCAATCTCATGCCATTGGACTCTACCCATCTGTCCAGCCTGTCGAGGTCCCTCTGCAAAGCCTCTCTGCCCTCCAGCAAATCAACTGCTGCCCCCAGCTTGGTGTCATCTGCAAATTTACTGACGATGGACTCAATGCCCTCATCCAGATCATCAATAAAGATGTTGAAGAGCATGGGGCCCAGTACTGATCCCTGGGGCACACCACTAGTGACAGGCCGCCAGCTGGATGTGGTGCCATTCACCATTACTCTCTGGGCTCGGCCCTCCAGCCAGTTCCTAACCCAACGCAGTGTGCTCCTGTCCAAGCCACGGGCTGCCAGCTTGGCCAGGAGTTTGCTGTGGGGAACGGTGTCAAAGGCCTTGCTGAGGTCCAGGTAGACCACATCCACAGGCCTCCCCACATCCACCAGGCGGGTCACCTGATTGTAGAGTTGTATATTGTCTATTGTCTATTGTATATTGTCTACTAGTTGTAGAGAGTAATAAGGTCTCCCCTAAGCCTCCTCTTCTCCAGGCTAAGCAAGCCCAGCTCCCTCAGCCTCTCCTCATAGGGCTTGTGCTCCAAACCCCTCACCAGCTTTGGTGCCCTCCTCTGGACATGTTCCAGCAAGTCAACATCTTTCACCAACATGGTTCTGTGCGCTGGCCACTGACACTAGGAGAAAGATCTCTGTATGCCCTATTGGAAGATTATGTTTAAAATTTCCTGATCTTCTTTCTGTTTCTTTATTTTCCCATAGTCCTCTATCTCAATGATATCCCATCTCAAATTCTGAGGAATAAAAATACACATTTCCCTCAAGAAATAGCAAGGATCTGCACCTGTATTTGCAATGTGCCTTCACAGAAATCAATATTATACAGAGTAGGAGGTTCCAGCTGACATTGTCCAGTTCTGCAGGGCAGAAGCAGACCTCAGTCTTGTTAGCACTAAGGTAGAGGGATGGATGTAGCAACTATCAAGAGAATAATATGGAATAAATAACTAGAATTGATGTTACTTCTTCTCTGTTTTTTATTTCTTATTATAAGGTGCTTAAATATGGAGATAAGGTAGAAGAAATTAGTTGTACAACTTGACAAATTAGGGAGTTTAAATTAAAGCTGGAGGATATAGCTGATAAGGGAAAATGAGAATATGTTTACAAAATTTCTTTCTCTCAAGCTAAAATTGGCTTTTACTTGCCACTGGGTAAGAGTGCGTATCTCTCTAATTAGTCCACCTTAGCTGCTGTGCAGTAACTTCTTAGGGCACATCAACTTGAGTGTGTGTATAAACTCACTGCAAGTTCAAAATAAATATTAAGAGAAAAAAAAAATCCTACAGCTAAATAAATGTTAAATATCAGGATGTCTGAAGTTTACCTCTGTCTGTCCAAATATGAAACTTAATGATCAGAGGGCTGGAGCACCTCTCCTATGAGGACAGACTGAAGGAGTTGGGGCTGTTCAGTCTGGAGAAGAGAAGGCTCCAAGGTGACCTCATTGTGGCCTTCCAGTATCTGAAGGGGGCCTACAGGAAGGCTGGGGAGGGACTTCTCAGGATCTCAGGTGGTGATAGGACTAGGGGGAACGGAATGAAGCTGGAAATGGGGAGATTCAGGCTAGATGTGAGGAAGAAGTTCTTCACTATGAGAGTGGTGAAGCCCTGGAATGGGTTATCCAGGGAGGTGGTTGAGGCCCCGTCCCTGGAGGTGTTTAAGACCAGGCTGGACGAGGCTCTGGCCAGCGTGATCTAGTGTAGGGTGTCCCTGCCCATGGCAGGGGGGTTGGAACTAGATGATCCTTGTGGTCCCTTCCAACCCTGACTGATTCTGTGATTCTATGATTCTATGAATACGAATCCACACCCATCCAGGTCAAAACTGTACCAGGCACCAAACTACACAAATTCATTGAGGTTATTTAAGTTCATTCATACATTTCCAATTCAACAGGAGATTATAAAAACACTATCATGGAGCATATACTGGATCAGTTAGTCCTTATTTATTCAACTTCAGACCTCCAAGAGGACTTGCACATATGATGATTTCCTTTCTGAAATGAGCTTAAAATAGATGATGTTTTTTGTTACTCAGTGATATCTGTATCTTTCTTAATGCAACACTAGTGAAAACTTGGTTTTCACCAACCTGTAAATACTTATTTCCTTTTAAACACTTAGGCAAGTTCAACAGCATCACTACAACAGTGCCAAAGTCTAAACCTCTGACTGGTTTGAACCCGCAGAGGAGCTTTGACATTATGACAGTGGTAAAGTACAGCTTTTGGGGGTTATAAGAGAGAAAAAGACAAAAGCAAGAAGAGTGGAGTGCTAATCAGTGGAAGATACAAAGAGAAAAGTGAAATCTTCTGACAAGTAAAAAACTCCTGAGAGCCAGCATGAGAATAAACAAGATTTTTTTTTTTTTTTGTTATTATTATTTCCCTTTGAGCACTGCCCAAGGGAAGTGCTTTGATGTAGAGGCAACGTGTGGATATCTAAAACTGTGCAGTCCTTATAGGCCCTGAACACCAGGTGAGTAAGCAACTGTGTAACCCAGAATATGAAAACTGAATCATGCAAAAATATTTTGGTCCAGTTTTGACTAATTTCTACAGTTATTTAGTATGATTTTTAGATTGAGTGCTGAGTCTGAATTTATTCATTTGATGAGTATTTCCATTCTCCAATTTCCTCTTCCCAATACCCGGACTTTTTTGGACTATGGAAGACGTAAAACTGTTGAATAAAGGCCCGGAATGGTGTGTCCTGTGCATGTGAAAGTGATACAAGCAGGAGTGGATGGAAAGGAGAGATGTGGTAGAAAGAAGGAATAGGGCTGCTAGTATCCAGGGTGCAGGGCTTACTGGACACTGCCATATCAGAGTGCCCAAGTCCCAACTATCCCTCCAGTTATTGCTTTAGTTGGGCAGGTGCTGTCCTCAGTAAACACTTGACCTGTGGGGTGCCTCTAAAATGGCACATGGTGCTTCCATAACAAAATGGTCAGAATTTCTTGAAGTCTGTATTGCCTTCATGGTATTCAGATACAGCAAATCCTAGCTAAATGCCTTCAGCCATGTGCCCTGACTTGCTTCCACTGTTTTCCCTAAAGACACTGTAGTTGTGTCTAATATTTAACTTCAGAATCAACTTCTAATTCAAGAGGAAGGATAGCACAATGATTTTCAGCAGCACAGAGTCCTGCTGACATTCCCTATAGAGTGTAAGACTTACTGTGTGGTTTTGGGAGTCCTTTTAATCTCTTAGTGCATTCACATTCCAATCAAAAATTCCATCAGAATTTTTGTCTTACAGCACTGTCAGTTACTTCAATGCTCTGGTGATTAGCAGCATAAAAAGTTTTAGGAATAAGTGAACCAATGTTGTGTATATGAGTACCTCCATGACTGAGAATTTAAAGACCTCCTTTTCAAGGTAAGATGGATATGTGAATACCATATATTCTGAATGACATTCCAAAGAATGAGACTCTCACAGGAAACATAAGAAGAAAAACATCCCTTTAGCAATATATTGCTAACTGTTTTGCAATTCATGACTAGTCAGTTCATTTGCATTTATGTATTTCAATATACAGTAGAGCTAATAATATTAGACACATCACACTTGGCAGTTTCTTGGTCTGAATAATAGAATTCCAAATGAGGGTTACATTTTCCAGTTAACCTCAGTGCAGAAATACTTTTTTTAATCAGCTTTGACTGCAGTTACACAGTAAACCTACGAAGTTTAAAACCAAACTACTTCAAGACCATGTTTCTTTAGATGTATTGCTTTTGTCTCTAATATAGCCTGGTGGCCCTGCAGTACAGATTATGGAATACAGAATTAACCAGGTTGGAAAAGACCTTCAAGATCATCAAGTCCAACCAATCACCCAACACAATCTAATCAACAAAGCCATGATACTAAGTGCCCCATCCAGTCTTATTTTAAACACTTCCAGTGATGGAGAGTCCACCACCTCCCTGGGCAGTCCATTTCAACAGCAAATCACTCTTTCTGTGAAGAATTTAATCCTAACATCCAGCCTAAACCTCCCCTGGTGCAGCTTGATACTGTGTCCTCTTGTTCTGTCACTGGTTGCCTGGGAGACCAACCCCCACCTGGCTACAACCTCCCTTCAGAATAGAATAGAATAGAATAGAATAGAATAGAATAGAATAGAATAGAATAGAATAGAATAGAATAGAATAGAATAGAATAGAAATACACCAGGTTGGAAGACACCTTCAAGATCATCGCGTCCAACCTATTATCCAACCCACCCAATCAACTAAGCCATGCAACCAAGCACCCTATCAAGTCTCCTCTTAAACTCTTCCAATGATGGTGACTCCACCATCTCCCTGGGCAGCACATTCCTCTCCTCTGTATGCCTTTGCAAACAGTCCCACCAGTCTTCCTGTAGGTCCCTTCAGATATTTAAAGGTCTCCTCAGAGCCTTCTCTTCTCCAGGCTGAACACCTGCAACTCTCTCAACCTGTCACAGTAGGAGAGGTGCACCACCTCTCTGTTCACTTTTGTGGCTATCCTCTGGAACTACTCCAGCAGGTCCATGTCCTTCTTGTGCTGAGGGCCCTAAAGGCGGATTCAGTACTACAGGCGTGGTCTCACCAGAGTAGAACAGAGTGACAGAATCAACTCTCTCAATCTGCTGGCAACACTTCTTTTGATGAAGCCCAGGATGCAATTGGCCTTCTGGGAGGCAAGTGTGCATTGTTGGCTCTTGTCAGGCTTTTCATACGTCAGTACCCTCAAGTCCTTTCCTGCATAGCTGCTGTCAATCTTGTCAGCCCCATGTCCTGACCCATGTGCAAGACCTTGTGCTTTGCCTTATTGAACCTCATCAATTAGAGGTTTGATTACTAGCCACTGACAGTAATTCTTAAAGATGTCAGGTATCTTTTGTCCTTCCTAAACATGATTCATGTAGACCCTGATCAAAAGTTTCCATAGAGAAAACAGTGAATTGAATTGACTCTACATCATATGTAAAATGGAGTCATATACACATATTTTATACATAATTTCTAAAGCACAGAGACTTAAATCTGCCAGTTGAGATTTGGAAAAGAAAAACTAATACTATTTACTAAACTGTAAATCATGTAACTTTTTTTTGCAAAGCTTTCTGAACTTAGTAATTCCTCACAGAATATCTCTCATAGCTGTTGCTATCCACATCAGTCAAGCAAGGTCAGCCCCATCATCACGTCTTCTCAGCAGCTGCACTGCAAGAGTGCACAATGAGTTGTTTATCATATCTTCTTCAGAGAGGCCCACAAGGCCAAGATGTCAGTTTAGTTAGAGCAAACATTTTAGCTCCCTGTTTTTCCCACAGACACATTTTCCAAACCAGTCTTGCAAATTGTATTTGTGCTTTCATGCAAACATCTCCATTAAAGCTTTATATATTTACATACAAATGGTTTAATTGCATGAATAGAAGCTTTGATTTCTCCCGTAGAGGACAGGTGACACTATTGCATTTGGATGCCAGTGGTCTCATCCTGGCTAAGACCTTGACATCTGTGGTCAGCAGCACCCTGTTATTGCACTGGGAAAACAAAGGAATAATGCAAGCAGAAATATAAATGAAAATGACAGGAAGAGAAATAGAAGAAGGAGGGAAAACATCTTTAATGGAATAATGCTGCAGAAGAGGAAGCTAGATGAGAAACCAGGCAGCAGAGAAAGTGGCAACCACAGGTTCTGTTTTACAATCATGCTTTATACTAAATAGGTCAGTAATGCCAGAACAAACAACTTCCCAAACACCATATGTCCTAAGAAACCTTAGTCATTCCTGGCTGGCTTATTTTTCTCAAGGAATGATGCATCTCCTAGGTGGTTTGTTTACATCTAATTCCATTGTCTACAGAAGAAAAATGGTTGTGCAGAGTTAGGAAACTATGCAGATTCCTCTCAAATCTTATTTAGTCTCTTGGTTTGCACATCAGATCCACCTGTAAGCAGTGGTGGTCATATGGAAGACCTGACTCTATACCACCATGTCAACGTAAAAGATATGAAATTCAGTGACATATTTTTCCCCAAAATGAAAAGTTTATTGTATTTTTAACAGTACATTGTATTAGGATATGTCACATGAAAGCTTTAGTTATACACTGATAGAACTTTCTGGTTTTTTAAACAGCTTGCAGATGTATTTTGCTGTGAGAAAAATGAGACACAAAACATTTAGTCACAAGCATCCCTTGTTTTTACCACCTCGTGCAAAATCCAGGCCTTGAAGATGCCCCAAAAAAACTCTGTGCTCTGTATAGGCAAAACTACATATGTCTGGCAGATGAGAGGTTTTTTAATGAAGTAACTTTCACTGATGAGGAACCTGCCTTCCAAACATAGATATCCATATGAAGTGCTTGAAGTAGACATTGTGAATTGTCCTTACATATATTTAACTTATTTGTATATATTTCTTTTCATAATATTCACCACAACTGACAAGCTTTGACTACTACTATGCTAAACCAAACCTGTGTAACTACTTCAAATTCTGTGTGTTCACATAACAGAAATAGCAGAGCTATAGCAGAACTCTTAAGTTGAAATGTAGCTGTTGCCTTTACAAGAAAAAAAGAAACCAGCTAAAATTAAAATATATATCTGTTGTCTGCAAGACTAATAAGAAACAGAATTGCATCATTAGTCATACATACAAAATGTGAAAATAGATTCTGCTTCATGCTAAATTATGAGGGGGAAAAGCAATAATAAACCAATATCTCTGTTTTTCAGAGCATCTTAAAAAGTTAGGGTATATAAAAAATGAACCTGTGTTTATTAATTCACACATACAAATCCTGTAACATACACTGAATATATGCGTTTGTACATATATATATATATGTATGCATTTATATTGGATATGCACAACATAATGCAAGAAAATATTCATGGCTACCACTTGATCTGCAAATAACTTGCTTTGCCTTATGTAATATTAAATTAACCAATAATAGTTTGGAAAGCAGAACAAGTTTCACGATAGCAGATGTGCTCAGCTGTAGGTAAAGAATGTTCTTCAACCTCTATGTGAATTGATTTAGCTCACAGAGGTCCTTGCTACACAGAGGATAGAGCTTTTAGTACTTTCTTCAGTAACGAGGCCATGAATACTGTTAGTGCTTTGACAATTTAATGATAGATTGTTATTATGGCCTTTGTGATAGTGGTATGGCCTGTGTGATACTAACTTAGTAGGGTATTTTAACACCATTTTATAGTGTTTATAAAGCTGCAAATCCAGAATCACAAATTCCACACAAGGTACTTTGCTTTGTATGTTTGACCTATCGGATTATTGCAAATGTATTGTTTGTGGACCTTTAGTACAGTACACAAAAAGCTTAGAATCCCTGTGAGATACCAAGAATCACTCTCAAAAGCGCAACTTCAGTTGATGCTGTTTTAATAGCCAGAGGAACTCTCTCAAACTACAAACAAGTGTATATTTTCACCAATGGACAGATGATCAAATTCTGTGAGATGCTGATGAATCTAATGGTGTCATGAATGTAAATTGACAGTGAACTAGGTTAACATACTGCATGCCTTAAGATTAGCTAAGCTGTGGAGGAATCACATCAGATATAAATATTTACTTCCCTGTTAAAGAAAGACAGCAATTTGAAAGTAAAAAGCTTTTTTTTGGAAGGACTTACTGGTGTTTGTCTTTTATTATGAATGGTACCAGGAAGCAATACTGGTTAAACAGATATTACTCCAAGAGAAATGGCAAGAGGTAGACACTAAGAGGTGTGAGAAACAGAAAGAAATTGATTAGATTTCATTATACAGCCACTGCTCTGCTTATCTTATTAAACAACATGCCAAAAATGAGTATTCTCCTTAGAAGAGATATTGTCTATAGAAAATTAATTCTATAGCAATATAATCTTAGAATCACAGAATCACCAAGGTTGGAAGAGACCTCGAAGATCATCAAGCCTAACCTGTCACCACAGACCTCATGACTAGACCATGGCACCAAGTGCCATGTCCAATCCCCTCTTGAACACCTCCAGGGATGGTGACTCCACCACCTCCCTGGGCAGCCCATTCCAATGGCTAACGACTCTCTCAGTGAAAAACTTTGTCCTCACCTTGAGCCTAAATTTCCCCTGGTGCAGCTTGAGACTGTGTAATATTGGATAGTATTTGTGTTCCTGAAGAGGCATTGTTTTTTTACTTAATTCTGTATATTGTGATTGTCTGATTTGTTATTTGGGATGAACTTTCCAAAGCTCATGGTATATAGGTACAAGTTAAGTGCACAGGCCTGGGCCACAGAACCATCTCTCAGCAGACCGAAAAGCTGTCATGATGCTCATGGTCAGGATCCCTAGTGAAACACACACAGAGTCCTATCAGGTTTTTCTACCAATAGAGCCTGTTTAGAATATGGTAAATATTTCTTTATTTAGACAATGCATTAAAAATGCCCACTCTGAAGGATTTATTCTTTATTTAAGAGGCCAGTAGAGTTTAGATATATACAATTCCACTACTTTTAGAAAAAGTTCAATGTTTTCATCCCCTAAAATGCACATTTTTCAGAGATTGAGATACCACTTCCCCCTCCCCCCCCTCTTTACAAAATGGTATAAAGTATTTGCTGGTGCAGCAGTTTCTCCAAGCTCCATTAAGTTAACAATTTTTTTCTGTGTTTCTTTCAGTACCATGCATTCTTTCTTCTAGCCCTTTGGATTATATGGCATACACCATTCACGTGGGATACTTAAAATGATTAAATAAATTAAATTCATTTTTTAGGGTACTGCTTAAATTCCATAGATGTAGAATGGATATGTACTAGACAGACAACAGATATGTATTTGCAGACACATGTAAAAAACCACATATATATGTAATAATCCTTTTCTTTGAGTAGAAACTGTTGAAGATTTTTAGAGAGTGTGGAATTTTTTTGTTGGCTTGTCTCTATTCAATGTTAGTAAAAAGATGTGATCTAAAATACAATTATTGACATTTTTCAGATTCATGAAGACAAAAACCAGCTGTCTGCTGCTGTTAATAATGCTATTTAGCACAGTCTTCCTGGACTGGATTCTGTATGTGTTAATCAGCTAATCATTAATTCAAACTCTCTAAATTACTGTAATCTTGTGATAAGTGGATTCATGTACGTGGTATTTTCCTCTCAAAAGGATGTTGTCTAGATTGTACCATGTGCCAAAGACTTATTCTGTTAAAACAATAAGTGGCTCAAAAACAAAAGGTTTGCAATTCATTTTGGAGTGATTGTTTTGACTTCAGTCACGAAAATGCTGCCATTCTTGCTTTTGATGAATATACTGTCAGGAAGAGCACAGAAAATTACCACCCTTCCCATAAATCCCTCTTAACCCTCAGTGGACTCTTTTTGACATTTTCTGTTTTGGTAATTACTGCTTTGGCACATTTGTAGGTCATATAGAGCCTGCTGAACTTGCATTATCCAACATTCGCATAATCAATATGAAACAGTAGCACAAACATATAGGCTTCATCAGAGGCGTGGTCCTATTGAACCTTTTTAATTACCAAGATTCCTAAACCTGCCCTTTAATCCCCTCCAGATTTTCAGATAAATAAGTTTGCTACCTACATGCAACAACAATGACATTCTGAGCACACCAAGATAAAGGTCTTGTAAATCAAATCACTGTGTAATTATCCTTTAACACTCAAGTCACCTTCATTATTTACGTGCACTTTTAAGAAACTGCTAGTGTAGTCTAGGGGTGCAAACAGTTATTTAAACAAAGAAAGGTTTTTTTTCAGTATGCAGCTCTTGGATAAGAACTTGCCTCTCTTGCTAAGGAAGTAATGTGCTAATCTTTTTCATCAGAGAGCTTCTTATTCATGGGTTTTATTTACTCACAAAGGTCTTGAACTTGCTCCTCTGAAGTCAATTGGAGTTTATCTCCTGAATAGAAATAGTGGGTATGGCAGCTAAAGTAATCTGAAATTGCTGTCCCTGCTTTGACATTGAAGCCAGGAATTGGTAGGCCTAATTGCAATAAACTTAAGTCTCTTAAGGATTCCTAGTGTATGTTAACTGTGGGGCCCTCAACTTCTAGCAGGGCTGAATAATACATTTGAAGTATCATTTGAAAAGCAACCTTGCAAATAATTCTTGGATCCTTTTTAAAAACATGTTTTTCATCAGAACCAAATTCAAGAAAGTATCTGTTAGATTACATGGTGATCAGATTACTGGCACCTACCACAAATTAATTGTATGTGACACCTACAGGGATATCTGCTGAATGCATTACCAGTATTATGAAAATTCATTCATGCTGACTTATTAAGGTTTAAAACTTAAAATGGACTGTTTCTCATTATTTTAAGTGTCCAATCATTATGAATTCATTTATCAAGAGTCATATGGTTCATGACAAAAAACCCAAGCAAAGCTCTGAAGAATGCATTTGATTTGTTATACTATTAAAATGCTACAGAGGAATAATAAGCCTCCTAACATCCTTAGTACACTGCATATCACACTTTAAACAAAACAAAGCAAACTGAAACCCAAAACCAAACTGAAACAAAAAAAGAAACAAACAACCAGCACAATTTTAAAAATGAAAACCTAATGCACATATGATTTTCAAGCCTGTTAATTTAATTAGAATAGAATAGAATAGAATAGAATAGAATAGAATAGAATAGAATAGAATAGAATAGAATAGAATGGAATAGAATGGAATGGAATGGAATGGAATGGAATAGAATAGAATAGAATAGAATGAATAGAATAGAATAGAATAGAATAGAATAGAATAGACCAGACCAGACCAAGTTGGAAGAGACCTTTGAGATCATCATGTCCAACCCATCATCCAACACCATCTAATCAACTAAACCATGGCACCAAGCACCCCATCAAGTCTCCTCTTAAACACCTCCAGTGATGGCAACTCCACCACCTCCCCAGGCAGCCCATTCCAATGGGCAATCACTCTCTCTATGAAGAATTTCTTCCTAACATCCAGCCTAATCCTCCACTGGTGCAGCTCATTTATCTGAATTATATGTGGTGGAAGAATGTGGGATCAAGAATGAGAAAGACAAACTCATGCACTGACTGAATAGTAGTCGGAACACAGACCTAGAATGTGATCAAAACATTTGTTTGCTTATTTCAGAGACATTTTTACTTCGACATTTCCAAACCAGGATTTTGCTTTTCAGCAAATTTAATAATGTCCTGTTCTTACACAGCCCTTACATCCCTGCTGGTAGTATTTTTTGGGGGGTTTGTTTGGTTTGGGTTTGGTTTGGTTTGGTCTGTTTGGATGGTTGTTGGTAGGTTTTTTGGGTTTTTTTTTGTTTCTTTGTTTGTTTTGTGGGAAGAACACTAGCAGAATAGAATGAAAATCAGAGAGGAAAGTGGATTTTGTTAATGAAATAAAAATACACGACTAAAACACTTGGTTCAGAGAATCTGTGCAGAAGGTTTAGGACAACACAAATGTCTATTTGTTGACTCAAAAATGATGTGATATTTAAAAACACGTCCCACCTACACATATTTTCAGATGCATTTTCTAGCTTTGAATCTCTCTGTTTATAACAAAAATTTGTAGAACGTTGCAAACATGGAATATACAGATAGATAGTAAGATATAAAATTGGTTATCAATATTTTAACTTCTTTTAGCAATTATCAAAAATACCTATTGAGGATGAGCTGATTTTTAGTCATAAATACTTGATTACTTTAGCTAAAGCTCAGACACTAGCATCAAAGTTAACTTTAATTATACAGTAGATATGACATAGTAAGTGTAATATAGAGCTAGTTTTGATAGAATAAATAAACTTATATAGGCAAAGATGTTAACCAGACCATCTGTTTTATACTATTAGCAGTTAAATGTTGGATATTTTTGCAGTGGCCAGAGCAAACAGCTGCCATTACCTTATTGTCAAAATATATTCTTTTCTTTACTGGCTATTGATGATAAAAATGAAGACGAGAAATCATATGAGATTTGGAGTGTTAAATCTTTAACAGCATTCCATTTCCCCATTTTTGCTATTCAAAGGAGAGTTTTATAACAAAAATAAAACTACTTCTTTGATGTTTTAGGATGATATTCATTACAGGATGATAGTTAATGGGGATATGTAAAACAGCCATGTAACATAGATTGAAATCATGGCCATGAATGTTGGTCTGGATGTTTCTGCCACAGAAACATTCCAATGCTGCTTTCTTAAAGAAAGAATGTCTATAAAGTAAAAAGCAGAAAGGTAAAGTTCTGGAGACAAAGAAATAAATCCACACTAAGTCCACATTACAACATAACAGATTTTAGTTGTGAATCATGGGATAATCTAGCCCAGAAAATTATGTGATTTCTTTAGCCCAGAAATCAAACAGCATCCTGTGCTGCATCAAAGGAAACACAGCCAGCAGATTGGAGAAGGCTCAGGGGAGACCTTATTGCCATCTACAACTACCTGAAGGGAAGTTGTAGCCGGATGGGGCTTGGTCTCTTCTCCCGGGCAACCACCAACAGAACAAGAGGACACAGTCTCAAGCTGTGCCGGGAGGTTTAGGCTAGAGGTTAGGAGGAAGTTCTACACAGAGAGAGTGATTGCACATTGGAATGTGCTGCCCAGGGAGGTGGTGAAGTCACCATCATTGGAGGTGTTGAGGAGAAGATTCAATAGCATGCTTGGTTGCATGGTTTAGTTGATTAGGTGGGTTGGATGATAGGTTGGACTTGATGATCTCAAGGGTCTTTTCCAACTTGGTTAATTCTATTCCATTCCATTCCATTCCATTCCATTCCATTCCCATTCCATTCCATTCCATTCCATTCCATTCCATTCCATTATTCTATTCCATTCTATTCCATTCTATTCTATTCTATTCTATTCTATTCTATTCTATTCTATTCTATTCTATTCTATTCTATTCTATTCTATTCTATTCTATTCCCCTCTGCTTTGCTCTCAGGAGACCCCACCTGGAGTATTGTGTCCAGCTCCGGAGCCCCCAGCACACAAAATATATGGAATTGTTAGAGTAGACCTGGAGCCCATCTATGAGGAAAGGCTGAGGGTTGGAATTATTCAGCCTGGAGAAGAGAAAGCTCTGAGGAGACCTTATAGCAACCTTTGAAGGAGGCCTACAGGATAGCTGGAAAGGGTCTTTTTACAATGGTATATAGTGGCAGGATGAGACGTAATGATTTCAGACCTGAAGAAGATAGATTTAGATCAGATATTAGGAAGAAATTCTTCATCATGATAATGGTGAGGCACTGAAACAGGTTGCCCAGAGAAGATACAGAGGCTTCAACCCTGGTCTAGTAGGAGGTGTCCCTGCCTACAACAGGCCTGTTGGAACTAGATGATCTTCCAACACAAACCATTCTATAATTCTATGATTCTATGATTCCTGTAGTCTGTATTCCAGGGAGCTTTTCAGCTATCACCTACCAGGTGTCAATGCTAGGGAGAGTGTCTTCCTGACAGCAGAGGTTGCCTACTCTTTTCTTATTTTGGTCACCAGTTTGTCTTAATTTTAAACTCCATTATCAGATTCCCCAGACAGTAGTTGACATTTTTCCGTATAATAGTTCCCTCTTCCCATTTTAAAAGTTGCTGAGTTTAGGAACTAATTTATGAAACAAGATGGTCTGGATGTTTATTACCTTGAGCAACCCTGAGACTCAGTCTCCATATAATAGTAATGCTGGCTTGCAACATTTATAATAACAGCCCTGGTCCTCTGTGCATCCATTCTACCTAGCAATTAGAGACATTTCTTCATCATGAAAGCACATACATTTTTAATGTTTGATATGCCCTTAATGGTTTTTAAAATAGTCAAATAAAGCCAAATTATTTTTGAGATTATCTAGTCATCATAACTCCTGTATTTCCAATATCTTGTGCCTTGAATGTTTTTGTTATAAACACCGTTATAATGAAAATTCAAGTGAAATTACTGTTGGTTTTGCAGGTTCATAAAATAACATTATCATATGTTGAGAACTACTTTATTGGTCTTCAGAAACAAATGAGCCTTTCATTTTCTGCTGACAAATAAGGCATTAAAATGACTCTTAAAGTACACTCTAAGAAAGTCCATTTTCAATGAATTTTGTTGCTAAGATAGGAAGCCATCATTCGTGTTCTTGAATTGGTTAGCACTGACTTAATGATTTGTACATGCCAGAAAAGAACAAAAGACTAAGCACAGTTTTAGCTACAGCCACTTTGTTTAATCTTTGAAAAGGCCAGGAAATTTATCAGCACTACATTTTAGATCAATGAATACTTTCAGTGTGATAGTTTTATGGAATTGGCAAGGGAAGAGAACCATCAGGTAAAGGTGGCTGTGAGGGAGAGATTATTGCCAGATTTGACAACACGAGTATGATGAAGATGGAGGCAGCTGTAAGGATGGAGAGAACTGGCTGAACTAGATAATGAAGGAGAGAGTAGGCTCAAGGGAAATGACTGTGAACAACTGAAAGAACAAAATGTGCTCTGGGTTGAAAATCTGACCCCAAAAATCTTGCCTTCATCTCAGGTACACTTTCTTTGAAAGTTATTTCCTCCTAGATAAAGAACACTCTGTAATCAGTACATGAACTTCTGAAGGGTCAAAGCTCAGGCTTAGCACAGAAAATATGGTGTCTGGTTCTTTCTCTACCTGATGGTTCCTTTTTGTCCAAGAGCTTATTAGTTGCTGCACAGTATCACTTGTCCTGAAGCCAGTGAATATGTGACATTCAGCAATCCTCGAGTGGAGGCAAAGCTAGAGAGCAATGTGGATTATCAGGGAGTGGCTTAAAGTAAATACTTAAAGAACATTTTTTGCCATTAAGTATGAAAAGGCATGTCTAAATCAACATCATTTTATTCTCTTGAAAGACTTCTTCTTGCTCTTTTGAAAACAAACACTGGAACAATTGAAAAACAGCAAAGATACCAAGAACAGCATCTAAACAGATGGACAGTGCCTAAAGAAAATGTTTTCACTATGCATTTGAAAGCAATACTGGTAAGAAAGATCAGCTATTCAAGTCACAACCAATTCTAGTGTCTGTATAGTAGATGAAAGAAAACATTTTTGTGATAACGGGGATGTATTTCCAGGATCAAGATACAATTTTTTCTTCAGAATCAAACCTATCATGTGCTATATTAACATTCTTAGAGTATGGCCACCAAATTAACAAAATAATGAAAAAGTAATACAATCTAGACTGATAAATTCTTGTCTATAAAGTCTAACAAATGCACCATGACATCCAGTTGATAAGAAGTACTCTGTATATTAGAGCAAAGATCATAAAATCATAGAATGCATCAGGTTTGAAGGGACCCTCTAAAGTCATCTTGCCTAACTCCCCTGCAGTGAGCAGGGATATCTCCAACTAGATTGGAATGCTCAGAGTCCTATCAAGTTTGGCCTTGAATGTCTCCAGGAATGGAGCCTCCACCTGTTTCAGAATTTCACCATCCTTGTTGTAAAGAACTTCTTCCTTATGTCCAACCAAAATCCACCCTGCTCCAGTTTAAAACCACTGCCTCTCATACTATTGCTACGAGCCCTTCTAAACAGTCCTTCCCCAGCCTTCCTTATATTGAAATCTAGCTATAATGTCACCCCAGAGCCTTCTCTTCTGCTCTCATTCCTGCTATCATAAAGAACAGAAGAATTGTGAGAAGGAGTTAAAGCCTGATTTTTCCAAAGTGGAGCTTTATGGAAGTAAATTTATTTTAAACTAAGACTTTCTCATGGAGGTAGAATAATTAGCACTCAATGAAACTGAATTTTGAACCAAAATACATGTAATTTTTTTTTAAAGATACACAATATATATATTTAAAGGCACACAATTCTTACATAAGAATATTTAAAAATTGGTGGATTTCTGGATTTAAGATTGAAAATTTAAGTAGCTCTCTTCTATTAATCATTTTTCAGGTATGAAAATATATTGAAATTGAAATGAAAAAACTTTTTTTTTTTCATTAAGTGATGTAACTGTGCTAATAACTTTATTTTAATGATTAAATTACGTTTACAACCACAAAGAAATGAATAAAGTAAAGAAATTTGTTGTGCTATTATTAGTCATTCACAGTGGTAATAAGAAGTACTACCATACCTAATTTAATTAAACTAAATGTTCTTATCTTAATTTATCTAGCTATTGAAATTTAATCACTGTTAAATGAGGATCATCATTTAATTAAAATTGAGGCTAATTAATGGTTTCAGTTGTTGTTTCTGTGAAAGATGCTGTTTTTCATGGGAAAGCACAAAAACTTTTATGAGGCAAAGAAACCACTTACAACATTGCCTTAGGAACATTTCCTTCCAATTAAAGCATTCACAATACTATGGAAACATATTATTATGTTAAGCAGAGTAAAATTATTCTTGCATTGCACCCCATCATCCACACAGATAAAGAGAGAGAGAGAAAGAAAGAAAGAGAACCAGCAAAGTTTGGCATTGAATTTACTCTCAAGGAATCTTCCCACTCCATTGTATTTCACATTTCTTGTCAGGGCACAGTGTGCAGCTGCTGGGGAGGATTAGACTTTGTGCATTGCAGAAGTTTTCATGAAGGCAAAATGAGAGAGAGGGGAAAAAAAAAACCAACAACAAAAAAAGAGAACAAATTTTGCCATAGTTTAAAGCTGGAATGCTTCAAGTATGTTCCTGGTTCCAAAAGAGGAATATCTTGAACCCCAGTGCCTTCCACCCATCGTCTCTTGTCCTGTCATTGGGCACCACTGAGAAGAGCCTGGCTCCATCCTCTTGGGAGTCACCCTTTACAAATTTGTAAGCATTGATGAGGTCACCTCTCAGTCTCCTCTTCTCCAAGCCAAAGAGCCCCAGCTCCCTCAGTCTCTCCTCTTATGGAAGATGTTTCATTCCCTTAATCATCCTTGTGGCTCTGTGCTGGACTCTTTCAAGTAGCTCAATGTCTTTCTTGAACAGAAGGGCCTTTGGTAAAGCCATATTGACTACTCCTAATGACCCTCTTGTCCTTGATATGTCTATGGACAGCACCAAGGGTAAGTTGCGCCATCGCATTTCAAAGTCAAATCTACAGTGGGGGAGAAGATATTCAGGAGGTGTAGGGATGAGCATTGCAGAAAGGAATGTTAGCATTTAGGGCCAAAATTACTCCGGCAAGATATCTGACATATCCTATACACATCACTTCAAGAGAGGCAGGGACCTGCTGGAGAGAATCCAATGCAGAACCATGAGGATAATTAGGGGACTTGAGCACCTCCCCTGTGATGACAGACTGAGAGACCTGGGGCTGTTTAATCTTGAGAAGACTGAGAGGGGATCTCATCAGTGTGTATAAGTATCTGAGGGGTGGGTGTCAAGTAGAAGGGCCAATCTCTTTTCAGAGGTGTCCAGTAATAAGACAAGGAACAACAGGTACAAGCTTGAACACAGAAGATTTCACCTCAACATGAGGATAAACTTCTTTACAGTGAGTGTGATGGAACAAACACTGGAACAGGCTGCCCAGAGAGGTTGTGGAGTCTCCTTCTCAGGATACATTCAAAACTTGCCTGGATGCATTCTTGTGCAGACTACCCTAGGTGATCCTGCCTTGGCAGGGGGGTTGGACCTGATGATCTCTGGAGGTCCCTTCCAACATCTGATGTACTGTGATACTGTGATGCAATTCTAACAGTATATGACACTTCTGTGGTAACGCACCAGTACTTCTGGAGGCAGACATTTCATTGTTCCTTAGGAGCTCAACCTTATAGTTTTAAACAGATTGAGAAGACACCAGTGCTGATGGCTGGTGGTGGATTGACCAAGTCTGGACACCAGGTTCCCACAAAGCTGTTCTATCCATTTCCCTCTTAAGGAGGACACAGCATGGAGAGAACAGCATAGGAAAAAAGCTCACAGATCAAGATGAAGGCAATTTAATAAAGCAAAAGCAAAGGCACATGCAGAAGATGAGGAAAACAAAATATTTCTTCTCTGCTTCCCATCAGCAGGCAAGAAAGTAGAACTTCCCAGAAAGTAGGACTTCAGTATGTCTTGCTCCAGAATATAAATGTCATAACAATGACGGTCCCACTGCACCTCCTTCTCCTTTATCTTAGCTTTAATTGATAAGCAAATGTCATATTGTATGGAATACTCTTTTTGTTAGTTTGGGTCAGTTGGCCTGGCCGTGTCCCCTCCTAAGTTCTTGCCTGCTCCTAGCTTACTGTTGAGGGGGAATGTTGGACAGACAGCCTCGATGCTGTCAGAGCACTGCTTAAAAGTAGCCAAAACATTGTTATCAACACCTTCCTAGCTACTAATGCAAACCATAGCACTACAAGGGCTGCAATGGGGAAAATTAACTTAATCTCTGTCAAACCCAGTATGGGATACATATCGGTACCAGTAAATTTGTTGTGAATTGTGTGTGCCTGGAATGAATTTCAGTGTCAGGCCAACTGGTGCAGAATGGCTTGTGTCCATAATATTAAGCTTCTTGTTTCCTGGAGCACAGCAACTGGATGCAAATATTTACTGGGCATTACTCATAAGCTGAGTTTAGAAACTGTTTGGAAGGATGTTTGTTGTCCTGGGCCAAAACTGTTACATAGAGTGCTCATACATTTCAAAAATGTGGAAGACCACAGGGCAGTGTACTCCTGTCAGGCTTAATCTTATTCATTTAAACACACTCATAAATTTCCAGAAAGTGACACGCATTATGAAGACAAATCGCTAACACATAATGCATCAGCAGACTCTATCCCTTACACAGGGACTGTTAAGCTCCAACACATTCAGAGAGAGTACACTACTCCCTTTAAAAACCACTTCTGCATTTGCTTTCTACATAATTTTCTTTCCATATTTCACAGAAAGTGAATTCTCTGAATACAGTAAGAAACAGAATATTGTTTTACCCTTTTAGACAGTCAAAGCCTTTCCAGAGCCTTCTCAGAGTGACTTTACTGAACCATAGCTGATAAGCCGCTCACAGTGGTTCTCAAACTCTTAAGCAGCTACTTCCTTCAAATGCAGCCTCTTCAACTATTACCTGACAAAGAGCCATCTTCAGATGATTTACTTTTAGCCCCTCAGTACCTGTATGGGTTATGGAGAATATGTGGTACCATTTTAAATCATACAACAACTCTTTCAAAGCAGATTAAAGATGTCTTTTTTCTTTTCTTTTAGTGTTTGTAAAGGGGAGGTGGAAATTACTCTCTTTTACCTTTCCTGTGGATCCCCCAGAATTCAGCTGTTACAATGTCTGTTGCAAATAAAGGCTAGCTATTCTCTTATTGTCCATAACATCTCAACTCATCTTGAATATCTCCCAGTACTTCTGCTGCAAGATGTAGCCAAATTCTTGTGACAGCTTCTGGTCTTTGTCATCTGTTTCCTTTTTTCTTGTCAGATCAATGTTCTTAGATTGAATTTCCTTTAGATTGAATTTCCAAACCTCTGCAGAGTCATCAGTTTTTGATTATCTTTCCTTGCAGTTGTATTGAACATAAGCCTTGAATCCATGTCTTATTAGGAACTCTAAACATTCAAGAAATCACTCAACACTGTAGATATACTGCTATGCCAGAGGTTGCACAGCTCACCAAAAGCTTGTCTTTGATCACTGAGCTATCATAAGCCTTATTTATGTTGTCTTTCACCTCAGTCTTAATAAGAAGGGAGTTGATTGTTGATGACAACTGAAACAACAGTAAGGAAGACCACAGGCTGGTTTTACTGCAAACACAGAGGGATGAGTATTGATTTAGTAGTGTCTATTTATCAGCATTTGTGCATGGGGAAAAAAGGGACTGAAACAGGAAACTGTAAAATCAACAGAAATCAAGAGATGCTAAACATTGACAATGTGGTCCTAAGTAGAGAAAAAGGAAAACTTTCTATGCAGTGTGCTGACATTCTCAGATTGCCAGAGCAGCTGCTTCTTGAAATTTGATGCTACTTCTCTCAGAAACAGAAACTTGGAATGTCAGCTGGGTTGTATTAGAACAGTATCTCAGATTGCTCAATTCTTACACTGCAGAAAAACAAAACCCCAAACAATCAAAGAAAAAACAAAATACATACAGACAACCCCCCACAAAACAACACCAATCCTCCCCCTTTCTGTCCCCTCAAAACCAAAACAAAACAAAAGCAAGAAAAACCCCAAACCCACCCAATTTTGCAAGACCTTAAATATTACCTATTTAGTCAAAAGGAACAACAATACCCCATAAAAGAAACTCACTCAGCACTTTCAAAGTGTATCTTTTTCAGGT
Source organism: Picus viridis (assembly GCA_033816785.1). NCBI lineage: Eukaryota > Metazoa > Chordata > Aves > Piciformes > Picidae > Picus > Picus viridis. The sequence continues at coordinate 45,952,519 of CM066567.1, read as the reverse complement.
AATGTAAGTGTCTACTCTACCTTAAAATATTACCTTGTGTTTTATTTGAACCATTATGACTGATAAGCAGATTTTTAATCAAGGAAATAAGGTGTAGTTAATTATGTGCATGGGTTGTGCTTTAAATTACCCTTTATTAGCTGTGTTCATCACCTTCCAGCCCACAAACCAGGTGCGACATGGCAGTTCTTTCTTTAACTACTGCTTGCAAAGATTACAGGCAGAACCAGACTTAATCCAATTAACAAACAGTGTCCTCATGTGAAAAGTGAAAAACTGCTGATAGTTGCAATGGTTGTCATTAGTGCTCTTCAGTTAAGAGATTCTTTAATTACAGAGCTTGACATCCTCCAAGGTACTGTGATAGCCTGAAGATGCACTGCAAAGAAAAACCCACATAGATTACAGGTGTAAACAAGGTCTATTAAAAAAAAAAAGAAGAAGAAATAATTGCAGATAAGGAAGGCCAAAGCATTTTCTTTAAAGTCAGAAAATAAGTAGTGATACTTGACAGAGATTAATTTTTATGGACAATTTATTTCCATGAAGTTATAAGTATTTGCTCTGCTGGTCAGAAGTACGGGTCTTTTTTTACATAATATATCAGATGCTGGTTTTCCTGAAGCAAAGATCTGCAGTACACCATTTTGAATGTCATTGTTAGGCCTCTCAGCTATTTAAAAAAACTTATTAAAATCTGTGAAATAAGATTTACTACTTTGATCATTATGGGAAATTATCTGTTCTTAAGCTGCTCCTGCATGTGGCTTTTGTTAAAAGAGTGTCCACACTAATGGTGATGATGTGGCCCAGCCTACCATCTGTATTTCATCCCCAGTGAGTATGCTTTGCAACTTCTGTTTTCATAGAATCAGTAAGGCTGGAAAAGACCTCAAAGACCATCAAGTCCAACCTGTCACCCAAGATCTCATAACTACTAAACCATAGCTTCAAGTGCCAAGTCCAATCCCCTTTTTAATCCCTCCAGGGACACTGACTCCACCACCTCCCTGGGCAGCCCATTCCAATGGCTAACAACTCTCTCTGTGAAGAACTTCTCACCCAGAGCCTAAACTTCTACAGAAGCTCATTAAGATGTCATTTTTTCTAAATCAAATAAAAGCCATAATACTTTGATATTATGTATTATATAATACACATGATACCAATATTTCCTTGTCCTCTTACAAAGTTTTTTCAGACTGATACAGCTATGCTCTGGTCATTATTAGACAGTAAAAGAGATGAATCAACATTTAAGAAGTATAAAATATACTGCAGGGCATGAAGAGAGATCATCAGTACAAGTGTATACATTATCATAAAATGACATCACAGAATCACAGAATGTTAGGGGTTGGGAGGGACCTTAAAAGACTATCCAGTAGCCCCCGCCCGAGCAGGATCACCTAGAGCAGATCACACAGGAACACATCCAGGTGGGTTTTGAATATCTCCAGATGGGGGAGACTCCACAACACACCTGGGCAGCCTCTGCCAGTATTCTGTCATCCTCACAGGGAAAAAATTTCCCTCATGTTTACATGGAACTTCCTATGCCTCAACTTCCACCCACTGCCCCTTGTTCTGTCATTTGGCATCACTGAACAGAACCTGCCATCCTCTTGGCACTCACCATCTTTATAAAAATTAATGAGGTCACCCCTTAGTCTCCTTCTCTCCAAGCTAAAGAGTCCCAGCTCCCTCATAAGGAAGATGTTCCACTCCCTCATAAGGAAGATGTTCCACTCCCTCCACCATTTGTGTGGCTCTGTGCTAGACTATTTCAAGCAGTTCCCTGAGGTCCATCTTGAACTGAGGGGCCCAGAATTGGACACAATATTCCAGATGTGCCCTCACCAGGGCAGAGTAGAGGGGGAGAAGAACCCCTCTTGACCTACTAACCACACCCCTTCTAATACATCCCAGAATGGGATTGGCCTTCTTGGCCACAAGAGCACATTGCACAAATACCTCTGTCTACATAAGGAATTGAAACAAACAAACAAACAAACAATTGTTAATGAGTCAAAAGCATATATATAATCTCCTTCTTGGAACTCATCAGCATGGTTTAAGTGTTACACAAGCGTATCCTCAAGTGATCCAGAGAATCACACAGAATTATTACCTAATCAAAATGCAAAATTCATTGATGTGTGATGTAATTAAGCAATGAATTTTGAATGTGTTCATTAAGTTGGAATCGAAAATAGATGAGACTTTAGGGTCAAGGTCCTTCAACATCTAACTTTACCCTAATGTCCAATCTGATACAGATGCAATTTTTAGTTATTTAATGAAACCTCATGCAGTCTGAAAAGGTTAATCTGTTCTTCTTATGGGACTAAATCCACATGAAAAGAATGTCAGGTTTGGAAACCGTAATGAAATCAGATGCATGCAGAATTCTGTCTAGGATTTCTTCCAGAGATGTATGAAAGCACCAACATCATAGAATTCAGTTGAGATATCAGTTTGGAAAAACAAAAACAAAACCCAGCAAAAACACAGTTGTCATATAAAGAAAATGTAATTTCTTAACCGAGGAATGTTGTAACAATCGGTGTAAAGATAACACATTTTCTATCGCGAATTTCATATGTTTGATGGAATCTTATCCAAGCTTGCTTGAAGTTACCAAACAGGCTTCAGCTTTGTGAATAATTTTTTGAAGTGTAGGCAAGGATTAAGCTCTTGCACATAGTTGTGGGGGGCTAGGTAGTCTAGTATAAATCTGTGTTGGTTTGTAGCATTGCATGTAGGGGAAATATGTGAAGATATACTGTTCAAAGGTGTTCCATTTAGCTACATTCTAGTAAAGGAGAATCAAAGACTTTGAGTAATGCAAAGTCACCTTTGTTGAGTTGCCATTGTGGAGACCACTGTCACTGGAATTATAAAATTACAGCCTTCCCTGTGTGGATAGCCTTAATTCTTATATTGAACTAACTCAAGAAAAATAACCTAGGATGCAGGTGAATGGATGGATGGATGGATGGATGGATGGATGGATGGATGGATGGATGGACGGATGGATGAAAACAACTCTACATTTCTCCATCTAATTTGGATTGGATACTCTGAATGTGACAAGACTATGAAAAGTGGAAGAATATTTAACTCAGTTAATCAAATATGCTGATAGGTATGGCAGCAGTTGTAAATTTACTAGATAAATAGTGTTGGGAGGTCTGGTGGTTTGTTCTTTCTCTCTCTTACTCATACTACATGACCCTACATGACTACTTGAATATATTAACTCAAGATCAGAGTAATCTTACATGGCTTACAAACTAACAGCTATCTGTACTCAGCAGGAAAAAAAGCACCAAACAAACAGGCATAAACTGTCTGCCCTAGAATTCATCACATAGACTATTCAAATTACTAGAAAAGACATAAGCTGTGCTGATCATGAAGTAAGCATTTTTGCATAAACATGTATTTGCAGAATCTGTCTGTAGACAACTAAGATCTGCTTATAAAACATCATGGTCATTTCTGAAGTGCTGAAGAGGGAAGCAAGCTGAAAGATTTTCAGTGCATGAGCATTTACATGGAAAGCAATCTTTCAGAATCTCAGCAGGTGTAGAGAACCCCATTTCTTTCCTTACCAACCCACAGCCCCTGCAAACAAGGTTTCAGGATTTTATGAATGTTGTTTTCAGTATTGTCCTCAGTAAATTGTGCTGAAGTGGTTAAGAAAGAGTTATACTTCCGGGCTATGTGCAGCTGGTGACACAACAGCTTCCATGGAGCCTAAGGTTATAGGAGGGACTGGACTAGCACATACTAATCTCAGGATGTGAAGGCTATGACACTATTTGTATCAGTTCAACTTTTTGTTCATTAAATAGGGACCAGTCTATTGTCCATTCTGTCACCCTCCAGAACTTCTTGTTTTGAGGTAAAGAATGGAGAGATAATAAATGGTATACACAACATGCTTTCTTTTAATTGTGCCTACTTCTAATCACTGTCCAAGAGGGTAGTGGGAATAGAGGTTTTTATTTTCTTTCATGATCACCCAGATATTTCTAAAGAACATAGATATTTTAAACTGCAGAAAGGAAATTAATTAGAATTGATGCTTTAAGAAATCTCTGCTAGGTATATTTTCAGCTCCTTGATAGAAGACCCAAATCCAAATTATGAAGTAATCTTCCTGCCTTCTCCCAGGCAACCAACACCAGAACAAGAGGACACAGTCTCAAGCTGCACCAGGGGAGGTTTAGGCTGGATGTTAGGAAGAAATTCTTCACAGAAAGAGTGATTGGCCATTGGAATGGGCTGCCCGGGGAGGTGGTGGAATCACCATCACTGGAGGTGTTTAAGGAGTTCTTGCCTATTTCTAGATATGTATTGCAAGCTACCAGCTTTTTGCCCCTGCCATGGGTTTAGTCAATTGAATCTGTTGGTGCATATTTGATACATGCTAGGGGTATGCCAGCTTCAAAATGAAAGCGCTGGCTGAAGCAAAATATCATGGGGCTTGTACTTTGGATTGTAACACGAGAGGCTTCTTGTTTCCTGTTGATGCTTTTGATGTCTAATTTTTCAGGGTGTTGGTCTTTTCTCCTGGGCTGGCTGCAGACTTGGGGCCTGGGGGGGTCATTTAACGGGTAGCTTCTGCTGCTGCTTCTGCTTTTCTGTGCTTTTCTGGAAAAAATGGGCTAATGTAATTGTACATTGTATCATTTCCATTAAACTCTCTCTTTATCTCAACCCACCATTTTTTTTGTGTGTGTGCCACTTTCCCTCCTGATATGTGCAGGACAGGCTTGAGAGCAGACTGTATTAATCCAGAAAACTCCTTTATGCAATATATTTCTGAAATTATTGCTTCAGTTTTATCTCTGTAAATAAAAAGGAAAATAACTGCTTATACAACTTTCATGTAACACTTCATCAGGGTAAATTAACCAGTAGAAAAGATGCACTCTAGCTGTCAAAATTTCTTTTGAAAACACTTGACTGAGTGAAGAAGGATTTAATGAATAATTACTACTCCAAAACAAAACAAACAAAAAAATCCCCCCCCAAAAAAAAGTGTTTATCAGTTTCACTTATTAGAATAGAATAGAATAGAATAGAATAGAATAGAATAGAATAGAATAGAATAGAATAGAATAGACCAGGTTGGAAGAGACCTTCAAGATCATCTCATCCAACCCACCAACCAATCCAACCCACCTAAACAACTAAACCATGGCACCAAGCACCCCATCAAGCCTCTTCCTGAACACCTCCAATGAAGTTGACTCCACCACCTCCATGGGCAGCCCATTCCAATGGGCAATCACTCTCGCAGTATAGAACTTCTTCCTAACATCCAGCCTAAACCTGCCCTGGCGCAGCCTGAGACTGTGTCCTCTTAAGAATTTGTGTGTATGTTCCTCCATCCTTTTAAATATCTTCTAAAAAGAAATTCAGTTATGTCAGCTACATTACCATCAGCAGTAGTAATTTTCCTACTAACAAGTTCCAAGTCAATAGTAAAGATTAATCTGCTCTGAGATCTCATTGGCATTTTTCTGTATTACTTTGGAGATGGAAGTGGAGGTCGTTCCTAAATGAAACTATTGAAACTAGTGAAAGAAAAAGAAACTTCTTGAAGAATTGCTTCATGGCAAGTGAAATTTGTGCTTAAATTTCAGACATTTCACAGAAAGAGGTTATTCTCCAAAACCTAAAATTCACTTCCAATCAGAAATGCCTTTCCTATGATATGGTAACAATCACCCAAGGGCTTCATCCAGCTATGTGTTTTCCACTATCTTTAGGTGTGTTTGCAACAGCCAAGGATTCATAAAGGCTATGACTCTGGGAATAAAGCAGATGAATCCACAGCAAAAACCTATTGGCATATTGTCTTCCCTACTAAGTATCAGCTGATTTGCCTTCCCCTTCTGCTTCCCTCCCACTTTAATCCTTTCCTTTTGCCTTAAAAATATATTTCTTTAGGTAATCATCTTTCTTTCTTAACATGCTACAAAAAATATCTCTGAACCTATTGAAAGGTTTTGTGACTGTTATCCTAGTCTGTTTTAAAAAGTGATAGAATAGAATAGAATAGAATAGAATAGAATAGAATAGAATAGAATAGAATAGAATAGACCAGGTTCGAAGAGACCTTCAAGATCATCGTGTCCAACCCATCATCCAACACCATCTGATCAACTAAACCATGGCACCAAGCACCCCATCAAGTCTCTTCCTGAACACCTCCAATGATGGTGACTCCACCACCTCCCCGGGCAGACCATTCCAATGGGCAATCACTCTCTCTATGAAGAATTTCTTCCTAGCATCCAGTCTAAACTTCCCCTGGTGCAGCTTGACACTGTGTCTTCTTGTTCTAATGCTGGTTGCCTGGGAGAAGAGACCAAACTCTGCCTGTACACAACCTCCCTTCAGGTAGTTGTAGAGAGCAATAAGGTCTCCCCTGAGCCTCCTCTTCTCCAGGCTAAGCAACCCCAGCTCCCTCAGCCTTTCCTCATAGGGCTTGTGTTCCAAGCCCCTCACCAGCTTTGTTGCCCTTCTCTGGACACGTTCCAGCAAGTCAACATCCTTCCTAAACTGAGGGGCACAGAACTAGACACAGTACTCAAGGTGTGGCCTAACCAGTGCTGAATACAGGGGCACAATGACTTCCCTGCTCCTGCTGGCTACACTATTCCTGATCCAGGCCAGGATGCTGTTGGCCTTCTTGGCTGCCTGGGCACACTGCAGGCTCATGTTCAGCCTACTGTCAACCAGTACCCCCAGGTCCCTTTCTGCCTGGCCGCTCTCCAGCTTGAGACTGTGTCCTCTTGTCCTGGTGTTGGTTGCCTGGGAGAAGAGACCAGCCCCCACCTGTCTACAACCTCCCTTCAGGTAGTTGTAGAGAGCAGATGTTCACCACATTTTTGACAGTTCCTCAAGGTCAAGTCTAACACAAATGACGACTGCATAATTTGTAAGAAATGTGACCGTCTTCCATTCCGTGCATGCAGCATTCAGTTTCAAGTCAAAAGCATCCAAATCAATATTGCAAAGAACTTCCATTTAAGCCTATAATCAATGCTTGCCAATGCTGAATGAACATCAATTATTAATAATGGATGTGGTTTGGGTTGGTTTACTTATATCTGCTTTTAGAGTATCATAAAGCATTACTCCTGCCAAGTGCATCCATTACAGAGGTATCACCATCCCAAACATAAGAAAATGTCAAAATTATTGACAAGTAATGTTTATTTAGGCACAAATAGCCCTGATTGGGCTCTAAATTTTGACCTAAGTCTCTATGTCTTCTGTCAAATTTGAACATCATAGTTGTTGAATGCATGGATCACAGGAGAGAGGGAGCAAGCTTTGCTGCCACACATGAAGAGATCACAAAAGAAATACCAGGATCCTGAGAACTCTGTAAAGCAACATGGCATCACTTGCCTTGGTGATAGCATCTACACAAAAAGGGAGTGTCCGCTTACTTATTTGGAGCTTCTGCATGGCTTTGTTGTACCATGATGTTGGGGAATTTGATCACTTAAAATGGCATGGAAAAATTGGCACCTGCATGAGCCAGGAGGAGATGGACATTATTTTGCAGCATCACAAGAGGAAGCTTTGACATAAGGTTGCCTCCTCTGGTCCAGATCACACTATACCTGCAAAGCTTAGCAGATCTGCGTAATGAAATAATAACAGTAATGGCATTAATGTCATTTAGCTGTCTACGAGTTATGCATGTAATTTATGCTCCTTTTGCATGCAAAGGGGAGATAAAAACCTAAAGGCAATTCAACCCCTTTTTGTTAGTCATCTACATTAACAAGTTATAAATTATCCCCACAAAGTTCTATTTTCTGCCTTAATTGAGAAGAGAAATCATAAAATGGGGAAAAAATGGCAAATATCAAGACTGCTAAAACTGTGAGAAAAATAAGCTTTTGTCCAAGAAGAACTGAGAATTATATACATAAAAAGAAAACTGCCCACAGAGGCCCACAGATGTCACCAACAACTGCTTTTGAGATTTTTATGTATCTGAGAAGCCATGCTTTATGGAAATGGTGATCAGTAGGCTGGGGACAGAAATGACCTAACCAATGACATAAGCGTTTATAAATTTATCACATACAGTCTCAATGGGGAAGGAGAAGACCCTCACCCAAGCAGCGTAGTCCCTGATTTGATGCCTTGCTCTCCACTCCTCTTTAAAGGCAGACATCACTCTGAAAGCCTGGTGGCTAGGCAGAGCCATGGCTTCTCTCCAGGGTCACTAAAGCCCCGAATCAACTGTAGCCCTGCATGGTGTAAGCAAGCCTGCTGCTTTGTTCAATGTGATAGTTCTGGAAAATTTGCCATGAACACATTATTTGAGTTAGCAGCTGAATTACATAGTATGAGCCTTTATAAAGACACATTTATTTCTTTTTAATTGAAATAACAGATGGAGAACAGAGTATTAATTTCCAATCTGACTTCTTTTGCACAACTCTATATATCCTTTCTTGACAAGCTTCTGTAAGCTCTGTCTCAATATATTCTTCTCGATAGGGATACAAGAGGTATTCTAACTCCAAATGTGAGATGGAGGTTATGCTGCTTTCACTATATGAAAAGTATAGGTGTTTTGTTTTTCCCTCCACACTAAACTTTTGGTATTTCATCTCACTTCATTTTTTTTTAATGCCATTCTGTCTGACTTCAAGTTGGTTCAGTTTAGGAATACTTGCAATAATTCTCTGTTCAGATTGTCCCCTCATCATAAAACAAAAGATAGTTCATTTCTATTTTGAGTAGAAATATCAAATGCTATAGCAGTCTTTAAGATATGAATAGATCAATGCAGAAAAATTATAACAAGTGGACAGGGAAAAGGTCTGTGTTCATACTAATGTTAGGAGGTTTTAATTAGCATAATTCATGTAAGATTTGCCAGGAGACATCAATGCATCAGCTATAGAATTCAGATGAAATTAGGTCATGCTAGAATAACATCACCTCTTTTGTAAGATGTTCTTTTCATTCATGCCTAAATTATTTCTTAACAGCCTCTAGCTTTAGTGGTTATGAAAAAAAAATTGAAAATGCAGAGTAATCACAATAGAATCATAGAATCATAGAATCAGTCAGGGTTGGAAGGGACCACAAGGATCATCTAGTTCCAACCCCCCTGCCATGGGCAGGGACACCCTACACTAGATCACGCTGGCCAGAGCCTCGTCCAGCCTGGTCTTAAACACCTCCAGGGACTGGGCCTCAACCAATCCACTGTAAAGGATAAGAGTAGAATGACAACGACCAAAAGGGAAGTTGAAAGACAAAAAACAAAAGGGAAGGAGAGAAATAATTCCTTACTCTGAGCAAAAGGGTTCCCTTTTCTCCTAGCTTTGTGACAAAAGTGGCATGATTGTATGTGGTAATGAATACTCCCACAGAGACAAGCAAACTAGTCAAGCTCTGCTTAGGAAGCTGTTACAGCCTTTAATGGAAAACAGATATCAGTGCTTTGGCAGTGACATACCACCCAAAGAAACCAATGAGCTTACAGCTCAGCAAGTCTGTGTGTCCCTTATCATCTGCTGCATCCAACCTCCTCTGAAGAAGTTTATTAGACTGGCCTGTTAGCTATTATGTTCAGGATTATATGATACATTTATATATATTATATATATAGTATATATAAAAACATAAATATATTATATATATAATATATATAAATATATAAATATAAACAATATATAATATATGTATTATACATATATTATACATAAAAGGATCATATTATACATTTCAATAGATATTAACCAAACAGGAATTATGTTGGCTGAGTTTGTTGTAAGCAAATCTGTGGTAGACTCAAACCCTATCTTAAGCCATACATGCAAGCAGTCTGGACATTACTGGAGCTTGAGCAGAAGTTTGAAGTATAGCAGTAAGAAAGAGCTTGGCAGACCATGCACTACAATATAAGGGAAATTATGTTTTCTCTTCCTAACATTTAAAAGGAAGACTTTAAATAATTTTAAATATAAGTGTCTAAAAGAATGATTCTTCAATTAATAATAATGCAATGAAACAAAGGAGAGGAAAAAGAAGCTGGTGATTATGATGATGTTGCAAGTACAGTGCTAGTCATGGTTAAGTACATATAAGTAGGAAAACTCAATAAGAGGTTAACCTGAAAAGGTTAGAGTAGAATAAGGAAAAAATTCCTCCCCTTTCCCCTGCCTCCCACCCCCACCCCCCAGTATTTAACATTCAGACTATGGGTTAAGACTTGAGTCTGGAATTTAACATATACAAGTATCATTAGAATCTCCACTCTTCAGCTCAAGCAATTTATTCTTTTGGAATGATTGTAAGTTGGACAATGTAAATTACATACCTTATGTACACTACCTGTGAAAGACTTTTAGATTACTTGACCCAGGATAAGATAACCAAGTGGTCCTTCCTACTTGATGCTGAGAGTTCAAGCTGAGTTGATGCTGAGATTAGAGTAATGCCAGAGTTAAGATGGAAAGGTATTCTGTCACTGCAATGTAGTCCAATCAAACAATTCATGTATTTTATATCTGAATGAGGACAATCCTGTTCACATGTCAGATCAATGTAAGAAGGTCAAGACAGAATAGGAGAGATGTTCCAAAGCTTAAATGATGTGCAATTGTTTGTTGTTTTTTTTTTTTTAATAAAATCTTGTGCTTCCTAAAATTCATCATAATTTAAAACAGAACAGAGGATGAGGAAAAGGCTGAGGTACTAAATACCTTCTTTGCCTCCATTTTCAACAGTAAGACAGGAGGACTTCAGGTAGACAGGGTCAGGGAACAGTAAAATCTCCCTGAAATCCATGAGGAAGTAGTTCGGGACTTGCTGGGCCACTTGGATACTCACAAGTCCATGTGACCAGATGGGATCCATCCTAGGGTGCTGAGAGAGCTGGCAGATGAGCTGCCCAAGCCTCTCTCCAGCATTTACCACCAGTCCTGGCTCACTGGAGAGGTCCCAGATGACTGGAAATTGGCCAATGTGATGCCCATCCACAAGAAGGGCCAGAACCTGCAAACTCCAGGCCTGTCAGTCTGACCTCAGTGCCAGGAAAGGTTAAGGAACAGGTCATCTTGAGTGCAATCACACAGCACTTACAGGATGGCCAAGGGATCAGGCCCAGCCAGCATGGTTTCAGGAAGGGCAAATCCTGCCTGACCAACCTGATCTCCTTCTATGATCAGGTGATCCGCCTGGTGGATGTGGGGAATGTTATGGATGTAGTCTACCTGGACTTCAGCAAGGCCTTTGACACCATCTCCTACAACAAACTGCTGGCTAAGCTGTCAGCCCATGGCTTGGACAGCAATGCTCTGTGCTGGGTTAGGAACTGGCTGGGGGCCAAGCCCAGAGAGTGGTGACGAATGGTGCCACATCCAGCTGGCAGCCAGTTACTAGTGGTGTCCCCCAGGGATCAGTGTTGGGTCCAATCCTATTCAATATCTGGACAAGGGGACTGAGTCCACCATTAGTAGGTTTTCATACAACGCCAAGTTGGGATCAGGTGTTGATCTGTTAGAGGTTAGAAGGGCTTTCCAGTGGGACCTTGACAGGCTGGACAGATGGGCAGAGTCAAACAGTTTAACAAGTTTAACAAGTCCAAGTGCTGGGTGCTGCACTTTGGTCACAGCAGCCCCATGCAGCACTACAGGCTGGGGTCAGAGTGGCTGGAGAGCAGCCAGACAGAAAGAGATCTGGGGGTAGTGATTGACAGATGGTTAAACATGAGCCAGCAGTGTGCCCAGGTGGCCAAGAAGGCCAATGGCATCCTGACCTGCATCAGGAATAGTGTGGCCAGCAGGAGCAGGGAAGTCATTGTCCCCCTATACTCAGCACTGGTTAGGCTACACCTTGAGTACTGTGTCCAGTTCTGGGCCCCTCAATTTAAGGACATTGAGACACTTGAACATGTCCAGAGAAGGGCAATGAGGCTGGTGAGAGGCCTTGAGCACAAGCCCTATGAGGAGAGGCTGAGGGAGCTGGGGTTGTTTAGCCTGGAGAAGAGGAGGCTCAGGGGAGACCTTATTGCTCTCTACAGCTACCTGAAAGGTGGTTGTAGGCAGGAAGGGGTTGGCCTCTTCTCTCTAGCAACTAGCACCAGAACAAGAGGACACAGTCTCAAGCTGCACCAGGGGAGGTTTAGGCTTGAGGTGAGGAGAAAGTTCTTCACAGAAAGAGAAAGTGGCCATTGAAGTGGGCTGTCCATGGAGGTGGTAGATTCACTGTCCCTGGAGGTGTTCAAAATAGGATTGGACGTGGCACTTGAAGCCGTGGTTTAGTTAGTCATGAGGTGTTAGGTAGCAGGTTGGACTTGATGATCTCTGAGGTCATTTCCGACCTTGCTGGTTCGGTGATTCTATGATTCTAAATTCCTCACCTATCTTCATTTTATTCAAATAATGATATCTCACCTACCTACCGAAAAGCAGTCCCAGAAATATTTGGGCTTGATTCTATAGTTACTGGTTCTCTGCTGACCTGCTGAGCTATCAGGGCTTTGCAGCTTGTCAAGTGTCACAAGTCTCAAGTCCAAGAAAGATTTAAATGAACGTTTATTGAACCAGGATGCTTCATTTTTAAATCGGAAATTTCTTTCCAAGTTTCAGATTAGTGTCTGAACAATCAAAAATAATCAGACCTTACCACCGTAACCTATTGGGAATCCACAAAATGGCAAAAGGAATTACTTGTGCTTTGATAAATCTGTAATTCTGAGATTATAGCTGAATCAGTTCTAACTTCACTTGACTAGACTTTCCCCCAAATTTCTTCATAATCCTAAACACCACCATACCTGCTTCTACAGAATATTTTACAGGATCAGGAAAAAGTCCTTCTTGATTCACTTTAGGCTTGATTCAGTGAAACCTTTAGGGCAAGCTTCAGCATGGGACTTCAGTAGAATTCGGGTGTCCTCTTTGCAACACTACTGGACTCTCGAGGTACCTTACCTCACCTTCCTTTCTCAAAGTAAGTTTTTCAATTTAAGAACATACATTTTGTGATTCGTTTTGTATGGAAAGATATGCACTTGCTTCGGGTCTACTAGAATGCTTAGGAAGAAGTTCTATGCAGAGAGAGTGATTGCCCATTGGAATGGGCTGCCCGGGGAGGTGGTGGAGTCACCATCACTGGAGGTGCTCAAGAGGAGACTTGATGGGGTGCTTGGTGCCATGGTCTAGTTGTTTAGGTGGGTTGGATTGATTGATAGGTTGGATGTGATGATCCTGAAGGTCTCTTCCAACCTGGTGTATTGTATTGTATTGTATTGTATTGTATTGTATTGTATTGTATTGTATTGTATTGTATTGTATTGTACACCACAGTAATGTGTTATTCTTGCATGTCTGTTTAAGTTCCTTAGCTTTCACCTATTCCTGGAACATTTTAATCTTGCTTTTGGAACCTTTCTCTTAACCTGTTTCCTAAGATATAACAGAATCACAGAATCACCAAAGTTGGAAGAGACCTCAAAGGTCTTCAAGTCCAACCTGTCACCACAGACCTCATGACTAAACCATGGCACCAAGTGCCATGTCCAATCCCCTCTTGAACACCTCCAGGGATGGTGGCTCCACCAACTCCCTGGGCAGCCCATTCCAATGTTTTCTAAGAATTTTGGCTAGGGCTTCCTGCTCTGGGGACACAGATACTTTTTTCTGAAGGCATGGTCAGGCATCAATCTGTATTCATTACTGTGCCTCATTGATTTCACGGATTTGGAGTAGAACTGACTGATTTTTATTGTTGGATTTCTTAACATAGTTTAAGGTTCTAAATTCCATGCTCTCAAAAATATCCATTCTGATATATACTCACTTTTCTTGGACCTTCTGAAATACCTCTTGCAGTAATAATAAACCCTTTTTCCATCAACTTTGTCTGTGAAAGAATCGTTTTAGGTAGTTGGTTGTTGAGACCTATATTTTGGTTTGTGTTGTCTTGCAAGAAAATTTTAAACTATATTCTGTATTAATACAGATATAATTCAGGTGATGAACTTATATATTTTATTTCATTTTTCTCAAGTGCTTTGATATTAATGATCTCAACTACTTCGTGAGGAAAAGCTACTAGACCTTCAATGGGAAGTCCATAGTTTGATAACCCAGTTGCACTTATGTTTTATGAGGTCATAAGCTGATCAAAAAGGAGAAGTATTATTGTTCTAGAGTATTTCAGTATTGATCAGATATGCAGTAGCAGATAACAGTTCACTTTCTTCTATGTGTCAGAATTGGTTTTGTGGTGGTTTCTGTCCTGCTGCCTGGGAAGGCATTTTGTCTTTCATTTGACCACTCACATATAAAGCCTATTTTTTAAATCCAATATCCCCAATAGCATACTTAGAGTTCAATTTTTCAGTCACCCTCTATTCAACTATGATTGTTGTTTTTCCTTACTACATATACTCTGGAGAGGGCTATATTTATTTTTCTTTCCTATCTTTTTATCTGTAGCAATTCTACTACTGATAACAACAACAATGATGATAGCTACTGCTAATACATGTGGTCAAGAGTACCTTACTCGGGCTTGTGATGTGTGAATGTTCTACAGAAAAAAGAACATGTATTTTTCTTCACAGTATAAGTACTACTCCATGCAAGAATTCCATAAGGTTGAAAAAACTCTTCACCCAGCTTTCTTAAGGTATATGTTGGTGCACATAATTATATCCTGTCATCATTGAGCCAAAGAAATTTTACATGAAAACAGAGTTAAGTCCATTTAGAGATCAATCCCTTCCTCTTGTTGTCTCTAGTTATATCTTTTGTAAGATTCAGAAAAATATTCTGTGCATACTGTTATTTGAAGAAGAAAGAAGAAAACAAATTAAGAATGATTCACTAATTTATTTAATGATATATGACTAGATACACCAAAAAGAGGAAAGCATAATCAGTGCTTTAGAAGTATGAGTTATTTCACTGCATTAGTTGTCCAACTTGATGAAATACCAAACCTAGGCCTCATTTGTCTGCACTGTGAAGTGAAACATTTTCTTTGTGTTTAAAGAACATGTCTACCACAGATTTCCCTTGTGGAGAAGATCAGTTTTCAATGAAAGCTTAGTAATCTGCATTCATCAGCTGTAGCACTCAATTACTTAAAGTTCTTTGGAACATAGAATAAACCATAATCAAGATAAAGTACAGGTTAATTTATCTAGGCGATAGCCATCTCTAAAGCAGTTTCTTTGCCATCCTTGCTGCTACATTCACCTTTGTAGAGGATACAATTAATTCTCTAACATGACCAAAGGTAACAGCTGATATTCTGACACACAGACTTTTGTATAAAACTGACTGCTTTCCCTGAAGTATATGTGCTCTGATATGAATGTGCATATAAATACATGTTTAAACTAACAATGGTTTCTCAATGTTTCAGTCACTTTGGGGAGAGGGGAGCCTTTCTGATTGAAAAGTAAACTGCAGAATAAGTCAGCTCACAACAGGTATGATAAATGTTTCTGTGAGTTTTAAAGACAGCTCTGGTTGAAAGAGTACTTCCTGGTTTATGTACAAAGAATGTCTTTGAATCTGTATTTTATTAATCAGTGCTGACAAAAACATTTGGTAATTCTGAGTAGTTGAACTGCTGGGTGCTTAATTTAACTTGGTGTAATATTCAGAGTATGCAAGGTCCATCTTTTCTAAAACTCAAGCTTCCCTTAGAGTCTTTGCTCAGGAATCCAAAGTATTAGGGCTGTGAAGCATCTTCCTCCAAGATGCTTAAAAGCTAAGTATGTAGTTCGAAGCAGTCATCCAGCTCCCTCTGTAGCTGGCAGGGAGAGATAAGTGCCAGCTAAAGAGCTGATATGAAAGCTGAAAAAATGTAACATCTAAGTAATGTAGCTGTGCAAGTGACATAATGAGAAATGTGAGAGTGTGATTGACAAGCTGACAGAAAACAGACTAAAAAGCAAGATGACTCTGGACCATCAAAGGTCTGAAGAAACCTACTCAAACAACTCTGCTATGATATTGTAAGTAGAAAGATGCAAAGAATCAATAGTGTAATACAATCTTTAAAGAAATAGAAAGTGAACTAAACATACTGTGCAACTAATTGCTGATGTTTCTGTCAGCATGGATAAAGCAATATTAACAAATTAAAAGTATCTCCAGATTGATAATCAATAGGACAATATATGCTACAATAAAGGTGAATCATTATATACAGGGGATATCATGGTTCTAATGTACCTAGAGAGCCCATTTACTCCAGGGATCTCAGAGTAGTCAATGGGAGGAAACAGCTGGGGGTCGACAGGAGATAGAGAAAGCAGATAATATCCAATCAAAAGTACTTTAGAAAGCTGGTTCACCCAAAATGTCTACTAAAATTATTCTCAGTGGTGATCTTCCACTGACTACAGACCAAGCCTAATTGTCAAATTTCAATTAGAATCTTCACTTTTGGGGAGTTTTAGTGCAGCACTTTCCAAGTGCACTTAAGCAAACTTTTGAGGCCAGCAGAATTTTCATTAACATCAGCAGAGCTATGACATTCAGCTGAAGAAACAACTTTGAAGCAAAAAAATCAACACTAGCACCTCTAAAGGATCATAATTAGAGCTGCAGGACAAATACCTAGACCTTCAGTGACTAGTCACATGATAGTAGATTTTCATGGATGAATTGTACCTTGAAGAAAACTAGAGGCTTGTTTTGATATTTTTGTCTTATGTGCTGTGCTACATGGAACTTACTCTGAAGGTGAATTCGTTATTGAGTTCTTCAATGATTATAGCATGAAATCAAAAAAGAAGGAAAGAAGAAAAATAATTCCCTTTCTAGGAATCTTAGACATTTGATAGCTATCACATATTTACCAGATAGGCAATAATTTGACCTTTTACTTTATGATGGAATGCTTTCTGACTTGCACAGCCTTGTTTAACCAGTGTATTTCCTTAATTACCTTTCAGTTCACTAGCACCTCAATCATCCCAAAGCTGTTCCATCTGCTCTTCCCTGTGTTACTTGTGAGAGGAAGTGGAATAATTAATTTCAAGTAGAACTGCAGAGGAAATAATTTGTTAGGCTTCTGGTGGACTTGAAGGTCGCATCTTAAAATCTCTGAAGAAATTTATATTAAATGAAAGTAAGCTTTTATAATGGTTTGGTTGCTCGGTGCAATTTCAAGACTTAATTAAAAACATAAAAAAGAGAAAAGCTTCCATCACTACTAGGACTTTTAATGCAGTGTCTGATTCTTCTTTTTCTATGTAACAAATGCAGAATATACAAAATCTCAGACAACAGTGCAGAAAAAATTACAGTGCTGTTCCGTCGCACAGCAGAACTGAGTATATCTTGGTACACAAAATAACGGTAAAATCAATTGTGAATATATAATATAAACCATACAGGGAATTGGTTTGTATCTCAGCTTTTGATGTGTCCCTTAATTTAAAATAAAAGGGAAGGAATAAAGTTAATAGACATTATTACTGTCATACTTCCATTAGTTTCCTTAAAAATCAGTCATCTTTAAAGCAATTCTCTAATGTGTGGCTCATTTTAAAATGGTGTGTTCTCTCACAGTGTACAGAGTTACTCAGTGGTGAAATCCTGTTGAAACAGGCACTTTTAGTACTGCCTAATTTATTTACCTCTGGACAGTTCACAAATCAGTCAAGGTCGAGTGCATGCTCTTAGTGTCCTTCCTGCCAGGCTTCTCTGTTATGTGAATTCAACATATCTCTGGAAGCCTGTAGTAGGGAACAGGGAAATTGAGACATTATAGAGTCATACAATTGAGTTGAAGGGACCTTAAAGATCCTGCTATAGACAAGGACCTCTTCCACTAGTTCAGGCTGATCAAAGCCCCACTCAATTTAGTCTTGAATACTTCCAGGAATAGGGTATCCACAACTTCTCTGGGCAACCTCTTCCTATGACTCATCATACTCACAGTAAGCCCCCTTCAAATACTGGAAGGCTGCTATCAGGTCTTCCTGGAACTTTCTTTTCTCCAGGCTAAACAACCCCAACTCTATCAGCCTGTCCAATTAGAGGAGGTGCTCCAGCCTTCTGATCATCTTTGCCGCCCCGCTTTGGACCCATTTGAGCCCGTGTCCTTTTGATGTCAGAGGCCCCAGAGATGAACACAGAACTCCAGGAAGATCTCACAACAGCAGAGAAGAGGGATAGAATCACCTCCCTCCATCTGCTTGCCACAGTTATTTCAATGCAGCCCAGAATGCAATTTGGGCACTTTTCTGGCTCATCTTTGCTTTTTTACCCACTAGTACCCCCAAGTACTTCTCTGCAGGGCTGCTCTCCATCCACCCATTGTCCAGCCTATATGTATGCTCAGAATTCCTCCGACTCAGTGTGGCAGGAACGATGATTCCTCCTGCAAGCACAGGGTCCTGACAGACCTTGAGCAGGGGCTGAGGCTTGCTAGAAACTGATCAGCTTGAAGCCCCTGGTGCCTCTGGACCTAGGAGTTCTATTGCTTGGAGAATTCAACTATTCAACTAATTAAGGAACTGACTACAGTCAAACTTGCAAGGGTATAAATGGAGCTCTGCTGTGGAAAGAGTGAGATCCTCTCTCCTCAGAACAGGATTTCCTCACACACACGTACACATTGCACACAACACCCTGTCCCCCATGCCCCCTTTATGAATACATCTGAGTACCTATGGGGACATTTTCCTTTTCTGAGTATGTGCACATTTTGGTTCATCTCTCCAAACAGTTCAATTAGTTGTGCCACAAACATTTTCCCAACCAACATCTGAATCTGTAATTTTATTGTGTCAGAAGGAGAGCAGACTAATTACAATAAATCCACAGATTTCAGCAGCTGTGGCTGTCTGTTTTGTGGGTGCCTGCATGATAGGTGCAGGACCTTGCACTTAGCCTTGCTGATCTTCATGCGGTTTGCATGGGAACACTGTTTAAGCCTGTCAAGATCCTTCTGGATGGCATCCCTTCACTCCAGCGTTCTGACTGCATCACATAGCTTGATGTCATGAGCAAATTTGATGAGGATGCACTCAATTCATTGTCCATGTTGCTGTCAAAGAGCACGTGTCTCAGTACCAGCCCCTGAGGAATGTCACTTTCCACTGCTCTTCACTTAGATATGCAGCAATTGACTGCAAGATTTTGAGTGTGACCATCCAGCCAATTCCTTGTCCACCTAGTGGTCTATCCATCAAAGCCAAGTCTCTCCAATTTAGAGCAAGAGATACCATGTAGGACAGTGTCAGGTGCTTTACACATGTCCACGTAGACGATGTTAACTGCTCTTCCCTTATCCACTCACCAACACTGTTGCCCTGTCTTAGAAAACCACCAGATTTGTCAGGCACAATTTGACCTTAGTGAAACCATGTTGACTGTCAATTATCACCTTATTTTCTGCATGCTCTAGTATAGCTTCCAGGATGATCCACTCCATTGTCTTGCTGGTCACAGCGATGAGACTGACTGGCCTGTAGTTCCCAGGCCTGCCTTTTTTTGCTTTATAAAAATGGGGATTATATTTCCTTTTCCCCCTTCCTTTTGACTGCAGGGACTGATGAAAAAACTCCCTGTGCTCCAGAGTCCCCTGCCACCACTCCCAGGGTTCTGTAATCCTTGACAATCCTCAGTTCTCCTGGTTGTACCACTGCTGCAGGTGAAAAAATAGCAGTGTGTAGTTGTGGACTGTAGAGGGCTTGGCAGTCTCTTGGTGACATCCCTGAGACAAGCCCCTGTTAAGTAGCACACCTCTCTAGAAAGTGTGTCAGGTCAGTATCTGCCTGCCTTCACACATCTCAGAAAAGAGTGACCTACTACTACAAACTGAAAAACATTCCCATAAATAACGTGAAATTATGGTTTTGTAAATAGACAAATTATAGCGACGTGGAGTCATGGTTCAGAATGCTGTCTTTACAACAGAACTCTGTGAGGTGGCATAGAGATGGGCTGTTTAGAGTCTTACAGGTGAGTTTGGTTTAGAGGCAATTCCCATCTCTTCCACTGTAATGATTGTGCAAGCTAGTTTATAGCTAGATGATATGTAGCCCACTCCAAAACAGTGCAATTATATATAGCACTCGTTTTGCTAGAAGAGGTAGTGTGAAATGAATCCTGTATGGTTAGATGATTAAAGCCTCATCTTAATAAATGTGCAAGATCACAGAAGCATGATGATGGGGAGCAAACCCTGAGTACACCAGTCAGAAAAAGAAGCCACTGCCCCAGGCCCAGGGCTGTGCCTGGGGAGATCCAGCCTCACAAGACAGGGGCTACCCAGCACCTGGAGTCAGTGGTGAGGGCCTCCATGTCACCTTACAGACAGGGAGTATTGCTGAGGGGTACAGAGCTTGCTGTGGGAATCAGAGAAGAGCATTTGAGGATAAGAGAGGGCATATTATGGGGTATTTGGGTATATAAAGTCAAGGATCAAGATGATTTGGGGAGGGACAAATGTTATTTATGTTCATACTGATACCTGGCTCCCAAGCTAGGTGTCAAAACTGCTCTACTGATGTGCATTTAACCAGTAGGGTATGTCCCAATCTTCTTGCTTGTTTCATTCTTTAAAAAGGGAGTATTTCTCAGCACTGAAAAAAAGAAAAAGGATTGACCTAAGCTGTCCTCCACTTTTCCACGGGTCCAGGTAAGGAATCTTTAGAATAGAATAGAATTAACCAGGTTGGAAAAGACCATAAAGTCTGTCCTTCTGAAGTATTTGAGCTCACTACGGAAGGCTCCATAGACAAAAATGCCTTTATTTATTTTTTTTTTTTTCCCCAAAAGGGATTAGATGCTTGCATCCACCTGGAGTCTGATTTACTGATTCAGAGTTGACAAGGGTACATTCAGACTGGGTGAGGGGGAAAGGTGAAAAATACATTTAGCATTAATCTGTGTCACCTAGACTTGAAGTTCCCACTTCTTGCACGCAAACAGCATCTACTTCTTCACAGAAAGCCTTTTGTGTTGTACTGATAGAGTGTTTTTTTCCCTGGTCACTTAATGTAGTTTGAATACAGTGACCATTCCCTGCAGGACTGCAGCAGTTTTAAACATAGGTTAAATTTTAAGCCTTGAACTATTTTGAGGTGTCCTTTCAAGTGACAAACAGCATGACACTAGTGGAGAAAAGCAAAAGAGCTCAAGATAAGGGATGCTACCTTTCTAAAAGTGGAAATCACAAAGATTCACAGAACTCAAGCTTGGCTTTTTAATTTCACTAGGGAGCAAGTTCACAACTTTCTAACCTATCACTTGCCTTTGCAATTCATCAGATACCTCACACTGCCAGCACTGTCACATGGACTTTCAGAGTTTCAGAGAGAGAGAAAGACTGAGAAAGAAAAAAAAAAAAATAAAGTCTTTAGTTAGGAGATACATGTGCTCTTTGACCCGAATGCTTAGCAAAGGAAACTTGAGGTTACTCTGGTTAGGAGAAACTGGTAATGGAGTTTTTGCTCCCTTACAAAGAATTCCTGAAGAGCTATTCTCTGAGCACAGTGGAAGCCACACAGCAGAAACAGAGAGTTATGAACAGAGAAAATATTTCCCTCATGAGCTCTCTGTTGTACAGATACTTTAATAGCTGAGAATTTGTCGAAGGAAATTTCAAATATGTTTGTAGGATGCATAACAGTTTGAAAATTGCTTGAAGATTCTATGATTCATCAGAAAATGTGATCACTTAAAAGGAAAATGAAAACAGAAAGACAAAAATTTATTTAGAAGAAAAATATAGAGACTTGGATTCATCCATTTATCTTTGCACACATAACGAGCAGTTCTTTGGTTCCTTGTTTCTGTCTTTGGCCTCCCTCTATAATTAAGGCAGAGAGAAAGTATGGCATTCATGTCTTTGCAGTTTACTCTAGGGTACTTAAGGGTCCTTGTATCCTGTGTCATGGGAGCAGGGCTCTTGATGCGGAATGTAATGTTCCTACGAAATGCTACAAAGGTCATGTTACCAGTGGCTTCATGAGCATGCCTGGGTGAGGTATCTCATTCAATCAGATAGTGGAATTCCTTTTACATCCACTATTGCCATCAAGCTGAATGGTAACCAAATATATTTTGTCAGACAGGGACCAACAACATGATCTTTTACATGAGGAAGCAGAACTGGATATTCTTTTACTGCAAAAACCTTCCAGGTAACTTTAACTCACAGCCATACTGCTGAATTAAGGTTATAACTGTCTGAAAAATTCAGATAATATTGTGCTGAAAACCCCGTGGCTATGACAAAATTAATAGTATTGTCTTCAGGAAAGAAATTGTATAGTTTACAATAAGTAACACAGAGTACCCTACAATGAGAAAGAGAAAAAGAACATTATCTGAACATCATCCTAGTTAGCTCACTGAACCAGGTACTATACCTGCAGGAAAAAAGCAACATTTCATTGTGCAACAAAGTATATTGTAATATGAGAATTAAAACCAATCTTAATTCTGTCAACCTTAATCCTGAATTTCCAAAGATTCTGGTATTAGGTTTGTGACCCTAATAATGTTCTTTTCAAACTTACTTCTATGTTATATACAAAATGTAGGATAAAGCTTGGTGGTGTAATTGCATAGCAATCACTTTATAAAGTGAACACAATAAAGGATCTCTCCAAATATTTGATTATGCCCTAATAATCTAAACCAAATGTATAAACCTGATTGTCATATTCATTCTTGGCAATTTAACACATCAAATAATTATGACTATGACAGCTTTAAAATATTAATGCATTAATACCTGACCAATGCACTGAAGCATTTAAAACAAAAGTGAAATCTATTAAGTGATTCTTACACACTTTATTATTTTGTATGAAATATGGTAGAAACAGCATTACACTTCAGCTCTTCCATGTCAGAGATGGATGTAATCATGGGTTAAATAAATACTTTATAGACAAACTGACCCACTGTATCAGGCTAGATGTGAGGAAGAAGTTCTTCACCATGAGAGTGGTGAAGCCATGGAATGGGTTGTCCAGGGAGGTGGTTGAGGCCTCATCCCTGGAGGTGTTTAGGACCAGGCTGGATGAGGCTCTGGCCAGCCTGATCTAGTGTGAGGTGTCCCTGCCCATGGCGGGGGTTGGAACTAGATGATCCTTGTGGTCCCTTCCAACCCTGACTGATTCTACGATTCTATGATTCTATAACCTTTTGATACATTCTATGTTGCTGTCATAAAAAATGATTATGAACATAAGTTCTGATGTAATCTTTTCAGTTTAGAGTTTGCTGCTATACCATTTAGTAGGATTCATCTGCATGCACATGTCAAATGCAATTCCATATCTGCACAACAAATATATGATGGAATTGGAAAACAAAGCAACAAACAAACAAATAACAACATAAAAAACACCAAACCCAAAACCCACCCAACCAACCAAAAAAAAAAAAGGAAAATTTGGAATATGTAACCAGAATACTGTGAGATGTTGTATTTAAAGATCAAACCCAGAAGTAAAAAGAATAAAATAAAACAATATCTAACAGCAGTATTTGTTTTTCTCTGGTGTGTTCCTTTTAATGGGTATGCCTTCTGAGTTTTAATAATTTGTAAGATTTTGAAAATCATGTCATGTTCATTGCTAATAGTGATTTTAAGCATGTCTTTAAATGCCTACTGAACAGAAATTATCTTCTGCATTCCACTTGGGCATCACCAGGGACTGATTACATGTATAAACTTATCTGCATAAAATTATTGACTCTTCCACTAATTTTAAAAACAATGTTAATAACCTTTTAGTTTAGCAGATGAAACTTCCTCTTTTCTGGAAGACAAAAGAAATTATCAATTAGTCCATAACTGCTCTGGCACATGAACATTAATCTATTGTGAAAGAAATATTTTCATTTGCTGGGGCTGGGGAGAGCAAGATCCAAGTCTCAGCATGCAGCCTATGTGTTCTTTGAGTTGTATAAGCGTGTAAATTTATAACTTCATATGCTGGATGAATGAGAATAACTCATGTTTTGCATTGCCTTGGTACTCTTCAGATTACAAAGGCACTCCACTCTGCATCAGTTATTCATCCTGCCCGGGAGGTGGTGGAGCCACCATCATTGGAGGTGTTCAGGAGGAGACCTGATGGGGTGCTTGGTGCCATGGTCTAATTGATTAGGTGGGTTGGATTGGTTGATGGGTTGGATGCGATGATCTTGAAGGTCTCTTCCAACCTTGTTTATTCTATTGTATTGTATTCTATTGTACTGTATTGTATCCTTGAGCTAAATCCCAGACCCAAGTGTTGAGGAATACTATGATATTCCTTGTGGGACACTTCTAAAGGGTTGACTTCCTAATTCAACTGCAAAGCTTTATCAATACTAATTTTTGGTATTCTTGTTCCCAATGAATATTCCACCAGCAATCACAGCATTTCCAACAGACTATTTTCTGTTGTAGGGTACTATTTGGCATAAGTAAAAGACAGCGTTCACATTGTCCATAAGAATTCAGCAGACATATCTGTTAGGGTATATAGAAGAACACTTATAACACTACAGAACACTTAGAGGTTTTTTTTTTCCAAATGTAGGATTATATGAAGTTCTTTATAATTTTCCAGTCTCAGTTAGAGGTGAGCTGCATTTTTGCACTGGCAATTATGTTCTTTATAGGAAGGATTATATGGCTACATAAATCTTTGTAAAAGCCCATTAGTGGTATTTTCAGGAGTAGAAAAGAATCTGGAGTAAGTAAAAGCATTAGCCCAGTTGCATCTAAAATTTATTCTATTGCTCATGAGCTAAAATTGAGTAATACAATGACAATGCCACCACCTATGGTTAGGATTTTTAGATTTATTTGTTTGTTTATTTATAATTTATTTTTCTTGGCAAGCTATCCAAGAATTTGTGGAAATAAAGTAATTAATCTCATTTAATCTTGCTGCTGTTATACACATGTCAAAAATATTGTCACTTTGGGTTTTTTTGTCTTTCCTTATTTGGAGATAAAAAGCTCTAGCAATGGACATGTAATTCCAGGCCACACTGGTGCACTGTGGTACAGGTCTTTATGCTAGAATTTTATATATAACATTTACACTGAAGTTAAAAGCTGTGGGAACCAAGATGTAAAGAACTATGTGTTTTGTGAGATGAAGGACATTATCTTTAGAATTTTTTTTCTCAACAGCACCAATATCTGATTCAGAGGCATTATGTCTCATATACTTCTTTCTGCTCTGGTGGCAGGCAGTAAATACCCACACCAGTACCACCCGTATTAGGCTGCCCCTTAATTCTTGGCCATAAACCCTCAACACTTTCTTCATTACACCCTAGTCAGAACTCAATACATGTAAAACCATTCATACATAAAGAGCAACTCCATCACCTCACCTTGCTGGTCTGTCTTTTCTGAAATATGCATAAGCCATCCATGACCAAATTTTAGTCATGCAAGTTACCCTGCCACGTCACCTTGATTGCATGAAGATCATGGCCTTATGACTACATCTAGATCTCATTTTATTTCAATTAGTTTAATGCTGTGTAGGAGGTCTTCCATTGTTTTGGGGTGGTGTTTTGGTTTTTTTTGTCTGCTTGTTTTGCTTGTTTGTTTTCTGAGGCAGGTTTAGGAATATTCTTGTCTTTTGAAGACTACTTTTTCTTCTTTCTATTCACTCTCACATTTCCCTGTAAAATACATTGTGTTTAACTGATTAAATATAAACTGAAAGAGATCTAGACAACAATCTCATTAAATCAGCTCTAAATGTTGCTGTTGAATATTAGAGGTAGATTCATGGAAGTGTTCATACGCTTGCTAAATTTGGATCTTGGGAATACAGGTTAATTCTGTTTCCTCCTTTAAATTCTATAGGAAATGCCATCAAATTAAATTAAGCATTTAAGTGATTGAATTGTGAACTGGACCTCATCAGAAATTGGTATTACAGTAGTGTAGTCATGTATAGACAGACCCATGTACGCACACACATGTGCACACAGAAAGATGGCTTGTGCCCCTGGGTTATTGCTCACTGAACTGAAATCAGCAGAAGTTTCACCCATCAGCTCCAAAGGGTTAGCACTTGGTTTAACATTTTCCCATTAGATGTTTTGCACATGTAAGGACTAAGAGTATTATCATATGTGACACTAACCCTCAAACTGATATTTCTCTCTCATGAGGAATTAAGAATAAGAATGTGAAAAGAAAAACTTATCTGGCCAAAATGCCTGGATGTTTCCATCAAGATAAATAGAGCACAGTAGCTTAAAAAGGAATGCCATGCACACTGTTGGTGTATCTTATATTTGAGATACTTTATGTAGGATAGCTCCTGTCTGTCTCAGCAGAGAAATTAATACAAAACTGATGTAAATAAGTCTTTATAATTATAGCTGTCCAGCTCACTAGAACTGCAGTTTATAAACAGTGGCTTGTAATTAATTTGTAATTTGTAATATGTAATTGCAAATTAAAACAAAACCAATGCTCATAAATTTCAATCTGGCAAAGCTACAAAAATTAAACTATTCAGATTTATGGTTATGTAAGTCAATCTAATAAAAATTCTCTTAGACAGGAAGTAAGTTCTTTATCAATAGGCTAGTTCCCAAAATATCCAAACGAAATAAGTTTATACTTGCATTGCTTTAGTAGCAGCTACCTTGCTCCTAAAACACAATCATTCCTATTATGCATATATTTTGCCTTTTCTAGAAAAGACCATGAATAGAATAAATTGCATTTGGATTATGATTTCTAAATGTACAGCACATTTGTCCTTCTTTAAATCACGTATATTGCACACTATTGCCAGCTGTGTCTTAGAAACTACAATTGAAACCCATACAGTCCCAAAAAAAAAAAATCATATTTTTCTAAAGCAGAAAATCTGAAAAAAAATCTGCTATCTGAATTCTAGATTTTACCTTTGTATTACAGAATTTTAAACTACAATGAAGAATTAAACAGAGCATATGAGTATGTAAGTATATGAAAATGAGTATTGTGGTCAGCAGTGCAACAATAAATATAGTCAAATGGAGTTCTTTCCTTGGCATTTCACCATTTCATTCTCTTAAAGACAAAGTTCAAGATTTGCTCCTTGAAACTACTTCCAGGTGAGAGAATCGTGTCGTATAGCTAAGTAACAGTGTAATATTGTGCTTGCATTTGGTTCTCATTATTCATCTTTCCATCTATGCTTTCCTTCTCACCAAATGCATTTTATAGTAACCTAGTAACTGGAAATTCCAGAAATGGATATTGGGTTCTCTGTTTGGCCCAAATAAAGTAAGTTCATTGTTCCTCAAGGACACAATTTACATGTTACTTTATTGACGAACAATTTAAGAGCCTGCTTGGATGCCACCAGGCATCAATTAAAATTCTCACGAGGGCCCAGCATGAATTTACTCACGATTAATGAGATGTCAGCAAAGTTGAAAGAAATGTATTGATGTCCAATAGGAAAGTAATCAGACCCTCACAAGGCCTGGTAATATGAACATGTTTCAGAGAGGCTTCATCTATCTTAAATGCCACAAACAGATTCACTAAGCTTCACAAAGGGAAAAGAGCATGCAAGAAAGAAAAACAATATCCAACCTGGTCTATTCTATTCTATTCTATTCTATGCTATGCTATGCTATGCTATGCTATGCTATGCTATGCTATGCTATGCTATGCTATGCCATGCCATGCTATGCGATGCCATTCTATGCCATACTATGCCATGCTATGCCATGCTATGCGATGCTAAAACTGGGAACTTCCAAATGCTGAATTAAATGCAAATCTGATCATAGAATAGAATCAACAAGGTTGGAAAAGACCTCAAAGATCATCAAGTCCAACCTGTCACCACAGACCTCATGACCAAGTGCCACGTCCAATCCCCTCCTGAACACCTCCAGCGACAGTGACTCCACCACCTCCCTGGGCAGCACATTCCAATGGCGAATGACTCTCTCAGTGAAGAGCTTTCTCCTCACCTCGAGCCTAAACTTCCCCTGGCTCAGCTTGAGACTGTGTCCTCTCATTCTGGTGCTGATTGCCTGGGTGAAGAGACCATCCCCTTCCTGGCTACAGTAGAGGTGTAAGTTTTGACATATGCTTTTGTAGTTATATATATAAAATATACACATATTTATAAACTTGAATCTGAAAATGTCCATTTGGAAGATCTTGTTTCTCACTTTTACTTTGGCTAGTAGAAAAGGAGGCTTTAGAATTCTAGACTTTGGGCTTTGCACTCTTCCGTTTTAAGGTTTGCCTCTCTGTGGTAGAAGCTAGAGCTGAGAGTTAAAGGTATGAGTTTCTTGGGGTATTTGTGAGAAGGGAAAACAACAAAAGAAGACAAATATGAAAATTTGGACAGGGATAATTCCAAATCTCAAATGCAAATATGCTACTGAAATACTTTTTTTCTACAGAGTGACCTGTGACCTTGGCTTCTAAAATCAGCTTTGCTATTTAAAAGTGGCAAATTATAGGTTCTAGAATCCATTCACAAATTATGTATAAACCTTTTGTCTGAATTTTAAGGATTAGTCAGGCCAGTCACTAAACAAGATGCATACAGTCTTGATTGATATCCCTCCCCTCTCAAATGAGAAGAGAAAGGGAATAAGAGAGAGAGACTTACAAACTGGAAAAGAAAAAATAAACCAGCTGTCATGGAAACAACAAAATGAAATATATACAAATATAAACAAAACCAATATTAAATATAAGCCTCCCTGACAGCAATTACATCACTGTCACCACTGATGCTGTGGCAGGCACTGGGGAAGTCCCAGACTGGGCTCATTTGTAGCTGGGAATGGGATGCAAGATCTGCATTCTGGAACCAGATTCAGAACTCATGGATAGGGATTAAAGGAAGAACAGAAAGTCTTCCCCAGATGCAGACCATTGAAGAAGAGAGCTTGACCCTATTAATTCTTCAGCTTCATACTGAAATATAACATATATTGAAGGGAATGCTTTGCTGGTCAATTTAGTCACCTGCCTTGCTTGCTTCTCCCTGCAGATGTGGTCTTTTAATTTTTGAACCTACAGTGTAGTACACAAGACATAGCAGTGACTTTGGTCTCCATAGGAGCAAGTATAAGGAGGAGCCTTTCTGTAAACCAATTCTCAAATTCAAGTCTCTGGATTTCTAATTTAAGCCTAGCTATAATTATGAGAATTGAAGAACTGACATTCTTTGTATTGCAGGTGTCTGACTAAACTCATTTGAGAGAAATCATGCAAATCTTTAGAGCCAGAGAGTAGAAACATGTTTGCTACTACTGCAAATACATCATCAGTTTGAAGCTGTTACTACTGTCAGTTTTGCAAGCAGAGAAACTTGAGCCAACTATTACTTTCTATGAGTACATAGGAGAGATTCTAGGTAAATTAATGGTTACCATTATTTTTTACATAGTTATAATCATTGTCATATTCTTATAATTGAAACTCATTTCACAGAGAGAGATTTTTATTTGCACTAAGGCTATCTAGTTGAAAAAGAAAGTGCCACTGTTGAAAGAACTGCCTGGAAATAGTCATCAAGAAAACTATTATTCTATCCTAAAAGGCTCTCTAGACAAAGATGAGGGAACAAAAGTATATAAGTAACTAAATCCATCAAGCCACATTCTTAATGTAAGGGACAAACATATTTCATATAACATAATTTCACTGTGGGTAATGATAATAAGAATATTAAATTATGAACGCTATTGAAGTGTCTACAAAAATGAAGGGTAGTTAGCAAAGCAATATCTTTCCATTTTATGTGATCAAATGTATCAAAAGTGCTCCTTTGTTTAAAACTGTAACTGAGTAGTGGTGTGTGAACATTTCCTGATGAACTGGAGTCTTTATTTCCCTCCAGTTAAAATGGAAATAAGGAAGAGATTCTTTGTGTACATTGGAACATCATCTTAAAATGAGTTACCCACATTTCTTTAGCTGCTTGATACAATGATTGGTTTCAAAAAGCAAATACATAACCAATTAGACCAAGGTAAGTATCACAGTCTGAAGCATCATGTAAAAATTCATTTAGTATTCCTATAATGAATTTTAACTAACTCTCGCTGCCTCAGAATAATAGTGAGAATATGACAATCTCAATAGGATTCTCCTAGCAAACAATTTTTGACAACAAACTGAATTAAATGTCTTAAATAAGGGTTTGATTGCTCTAAAAGGAATACCACTTTTTAATTCAAAGTGATTTGATAGAAATTAAGATACATGTTTGATAATTTAGATACACATCCACTGCTAATAAATAAATGTTTTTGTAAGGAATTGATAATTTGCTATACTAGGATAATAAATACAGAAAGATATAGCTTCTGAGATTAATAATATGAACAAGTTTGACTTCAGAAGCATCAAAATATTTTACATGATCACTCCAAAGATTTAAAACTTGGTAATAGACCTAAACTGAGAAACCCCAGAGAAATGTAAAATATTTTATTTGAAAAAACACCACATCTTGAGTGATTACTTCAGTCTTTGTTTCCCAGGTATTACTGATATAAGTGGTGCTATGCCAGCTGGATTTTCTTTACTTTTTCTGTTTGGTTGGTTGTTTTTTCCTTTACTTCACTCCCAATGAACACCCTGCAGATCAGTGTTCAAAGACTTTTTCCTCGTGGCCAACACAAATTTGGACTCAAAAGTGGAACAAACGCATGCACTATAAAGGCTCCCACAATCTGGGTGAATCTTTACTACATCCCCTTATGTTTACAATGCATTGCATATTAAATTGTCTGATATCATGCTGGCTATGACCATAGAAAATGATTGCAAATATAATCCAACATGATTTAAATTAAAATTTAACTTAAAATCCTTCCAAGAAGAAAACTGACACCCTACAATCAGAAATATTTTGGGGCATACATTTCTTCAGTTACTGATATATTTTTTAAATCTCCATCACTTATTGTCTCTATGGACATGACAAAAAGTGATGAAATAAATTGTGCTTGCACTACTGGCCGTGGCAAGGAAAAAGAAAACACTCTGCCACACCTTGAGTACTATATCCAGTTCTGGGCCCCTCAATTTAAGAAGGACATTGAGACACTTGAACATGCCCAGAGAAGGGCAACAAGGCTGGGGAGAGGCCTCGAGCACAAGTCCTACAAGGAGAGGCTGAGGGAGCTGGGGTTGTTTAGCCTGGAGAAGAGGAGGCTCAGGGGAGACCTTCTTGCTGTCTACAACTACCTGAAGGGTGGTTGTAGCCTGGAGGGGGTTGGTCTCTTCTCCCAGGCAACCAGTGACAGAACAAGAGGACACAGTCTCAAGCTGCACCAGGGGAAGTTTAGGCTGGAGGTGAGGAGAAAGTTCTTCACTGAGAGAGTTTTTAGCTGTTGGAGTGGGCTGCCCAGGGAGGTGGTGATGTCACCATCCTTGGAAGTGTTCAAGAGGGGATTGGATGTGGCACTTGGTGCCATGGTTCAGTCATGAGGTCTGTGGTAACATGTTGGACTCGATGATCTTTGAAGTCTCTTCCAACCTTGGTGAATCTATGATTCTGTGATTTTTCAAAGTTATTGTTAATGCAACTCAGGTAACCAGCAGCTGAAGGGAAAGGAAGAAGGACCACAAACATGTTTGAGCAGCATTTATTGCTTTTTGTGAAGAGAATTAAGAGAAGAAGTTGGGAAATACATAAATGAAGAACAAAACCCCTGAAACCTTCTTTTGCCCACATGTTTTCAGGAATCACTTGCAGAATATATATGGTTGTATCTCAGGAATTAATTCACCTGGTGGACCCAATGGGAAGTAGTATTAATGCCATAATATCAGTGATACTTTTCTGGTTTATTTTATTGGATTTCAGACTCTGAGCACAAAGCATGAAAAAAAGGAAAAAAAAAGAAAATGTATCTCCTGAAGTATATAGAACGGAAAAAGAGCAGCACTTGCATGGATAATTTGGGCTGTTAATATATATGCTAGGGATCCTGCATTCTGCTCCTCTAGAAACTTCAAAAAAATAAAGCTAATTTGGGGCATTTGGGTGAATTGCTACCAGTGCATTCAGTTAAAAAATAATAATTTCCTCTTCTGTGCTGCCTCACTGGATGCCTGAATAGAAACCATTAATGTCCTCCCTCCCTCAGTCCCTGCTCAGAAGTCTAGACGACTCATGCCTAAAGAGGACAATCAGATGAAAAGGACATTATTTTATAGTGATACAGCAGAGAGAAAGAAGTTACTTGCAAAATCGTTTTTCAAATGCTCACCAAAGTTTTGGTTACAACTTTACTCATTATAATCAACCTTGAACTTTGAAGTCCATTAGTGTTTAAATTACATTTACTCTTCTTGAAGAACTCAGATTTTCACACAAGGCTGTTTCAGCTGAGGTTCCTAATCTGGATCCAAGACAGCCTCCTTGTCTATCTAAATTATAGTACAGGATCACAGGATCATAGGATGTTAGGGTTTGGAAGCGACCTCCGAAGATCTTCAAGTCCAACCCCTGCCGGAGGAGGACCATAGAATCTGGTGCAGGTCACACAGGAACACAAGATGGGTCTTGAAAGTCTCCAGAGAAAGAGGCTCCACAGCCCCTCTGGGGAGTCTGTTCCAGTGTTCTGTGACCTTCACTGTAAAGAAGTTCTTCCTCATGTTGAGGAGTCAAAACAAATGACTGTTTTTAATTTTTCTCTAATTCTTTTAAAACCAAGAATTGGGACTTGGGAAGCAAGAGTTTCAAAAAATGATGAGTTTCTCCATGATCCCAGTGAAAGATTCTCAGGAGCTGAGTTTTTAGTGCAGTCCTTCTCCCTTTTCCCTGTTAACCTTCTGGAAGCTGGGATGCCACTGACCATTTGTCAGTCATTGTTGGAGAAGAGCTTCGGATCTGCCCGGGAGGTGGTTGAGTCTCCGTCCCTGGAGGCGTTCAGGAGGGGACTGGATGTGGCACTTGGTGCCATGGTCTGGTTGTGAGGTTGTGGTTACAGGTTGGACTCGATGATCTTCAAGGTCTCTTCCAACCTTGGTAATTCTATTCTATTCTATTCTATTCTATTCTATTCTATTCTATTCTATTCTATTCTATTCTATTCTATTCTATTCTATTCTAGTCTATCTCAGTTTTCAGCCAGTGGCTTTTCCAGCTGCAGTGTGTGTTCACAACCTGTTCTTCAGACTAACAAAGAATCTCTGTGTGATACTTGCTTTTTTCACCAAGGTCATAATACAGTTGCAGTGTTCAGAAGTTGAACAGGCCTTGAAAGTCTCCAGAGAAGGAGACTCCACAACCTATCTGGGGAGCCTCTTCTACTGGTCTGTGACTCTTACAGTAAAGAAATTCCCCCTTGTGTGGAGGTCTTACTACCCTGCTGTTCAATTTGTGTTTGCAACTGTTTCTCATACTTTATGGTTCATTTCAGACAGACAGAAAGGTTGGTGAGGCAAATGTAATCTCAAAAGGAGAAGAGTTTAACAATCTCTCAAGTATTTTTGAAGAAAGATAGGGAAGAGAAAAAGCAGAACTAAACAAAAGTTTGTACTCCTGGTACAAATATCTTCTCCTTATCCAAAAATCTCTTGTAAAAAATCCACCTTCATTTATATTTCCCCCAAATAATGAGGGAACGATGCAGGTATTCCAGGTTATCTCGCAGAGCACATGCACCAAGAAAGGGCATTTAAGTCCACAAAGGTAAGAGTCAGCATTCCTTACCAGGAATCACATTTTTTTCCTGCAATTTTAAATGAACTTGCACAGCAAACTGCTAGTCTTGGCAATGTTATGTCTACATTTGGACTTGATGATCTAAAAGGTCTTTTCCAAGCTAAATGGTTCTATGAGCCTCCTAATACTCGTGAATGTCTGAGTAGAACATATGTAACATTAGCAAAAATACTGCTGATGCAAGTGATGCAACACAAAAAATCTGTGCTCCAGTAGATTTGAATTTGAAAGAGTTGCCGTGATTTGAAATGTCTTGGAGGACTACTGTAAACAGCAGCAGGTGGCCTTTACAGGAAGTATCTTTGATGTAGCTTTTTAACAATAATGCTTAAACCTCTATTTCTACTTGCCCATAGAGATTTAGAGGTTATGAAAAGTGTTAACTGATGTTCAGAAACGCTTTGAGACAGAAATCCTGTTATTAGAATCATAGAATCATAGAATCATAGAATCAGTCAGGGTTGGAAGGGACCACAAGGATCATCTAGTTCCAACCCCCTTGCCATGGTCAGGGACACCCCACACTAGATCAGGCTGGCCAGAGCCTCATCCAGCCTGGTCTTAAACACCTCCAGGGATTGGGCCTCAACCACCTCCCTGGATAACCCATTCCATGGCTTCACCACTCTCATGGTGAAGAACTTCTTCCTCACATCTAGCCTGAATCTCCCCATTTCCAGCTTCATTCCGTTTCCCCTAGTCCTATCACTACCTGATACCCTGAGAAGTCCCTCCCCAGCCTTCCTATAGGCCCCCTTCAGATACTGGAAGGCCACAATGAGGTCACCTCGGAGCCTTCTCTTCTCCAGACTGAACAGCCCCAACTCCTTCAGTCTGTCCTCATAGGAGAGGTGCTCCAGCCCTCTGATCATCCTCGTGGCCCTTCTCTGGACACGCTCCAGCACGTCCACATCCCTCCTGTAATAGGGGCTCCAGAGGATGTATCTGTAATAAACCAATTACATCTAGAGTAGTATGAAACAAACTAATAATAGAAATGGTTAGAAATAATAGAAATGGTAATGTCTAAAGTATTACTAAATAAACAAATACTAGAAATGGTAACTCCCACCCCCACCCCGGCTTGCAGGATGGGCTTAACCCATCACAAATGGTGATTGGTACTGTTCTAGCAGCTGTAAGAAGGAAAGTGAGGGAAGGTCCAATAGAATATGAATTAAGAATTTCAGGCAAACTTAAATGTAACAAATGTATTTGGGAAATGTGTATGTAGTAAAAAAACACGAAATCAGATTTTCTTTGCTGCTATAATATTCAGTAGGAAAACGGCATGCTGCAAAAATATCAGCCAACCCATTTCCCTAATGCATATGCATTATATGTCTTAAATGAACAACCATTTGTCTTAAATGATCAACCATTTGATCTAACCATGTGAATGTGATTTAGCCTCAATGGACTTTCTAGACACTCTTGACATATTTTCTGCTATGTTTGATAGAATTCCAGGTGACTGTTCTTTCGGCAGTGACCTTTAATTTCAATGTGTCTACCATAACCACATTACTTCATCACCATTGTATCTTTCCAAGCTAACTAGGTATTCTTATTTTCATCTTTGAGTAAAAATCTCTGGAACATTAACACATCTCTTCATGTTTTTATCATCCGAGGTATTACTGCACTTTAATTACCAAGGTGAGAGCAATGGGATTTTGTCACATTAGGGAAACAGCAGCTACATATTTAAGAGAGAAGACAGAGAAAGCAACCTAACTGGAAAATGTCACAACATGTTTATCCTTTCTAATACTCCCCACAGACCAGGCCGAAACTTTCCTTTCTGAGGTGAACAGGTTCTCAGGAAAATAAATATTGTTAGCTCCTTACTTTTTTCTCCCCATTGCGCTAGTAAACTAATCATAGGATTATTGCTATTTCTACATCTGAAAATGTCCTTAATTCTTCTGATATTCTGGAAACAGTTTTTCCAATAATTCATTTAGAGAAGTTGAATACCAGCTCCAAATCAGAGTAAACTGGTATTCAAAACAGTCACATATTAAGAGTAAAACTCTGGCCCCTGAGAAAGTTTTTATATAAAGTTTGTTGGATCAGTTTTGCACCATTAAAAGATCTAATTTCAGAGACCAGATGCTTAGTTGTTTCTGAAAATGATCCAAAGTGTCACTTTTGAAAAACTTGTTCTTAATACGCAGTATGTGAGTTAAAAAAAATAAAAGAGTGCAAGCTCAGTTTACCCACAATAAATCAGCACTTCCATGAGCTTTTGGAAACTTATTATACGCTAAACCAAGACAGATATTGATTTTCTGCCTGTAGCTCTGAATTCTTCCTGTGAAATGTCTTGAAATTATTGGGTTTGTCTGTTTCCACCAATTTGCAAAATTTAACACGTTATTTATTTATTTTTTTTAAAATTTGTCTAGGATGAGAATAGGAACACAACATATTGCTTTTTTTTTTTTTTTTTTTTTTTGGCATTAGTAGTTGTGGTTAGATAAGAAAGGAGGGGTTTTTTTTGAGAACAATTTACCTTAAGTGTAGATTAAAGAAAAATAATTTTAAAAAATTCAACAATCCAGAATATAAAAATCTTTTGACTCTAGAAGAGAATTGGGAAATGTTAAGTATGAACTGCTGGAATTTTTTCCACTGGACGACTTGCCATTAATTTTGGGTTAAATTGAAAACCTACTGACTGAATTTCACTACATGTTACACATTTTTTGTTCAGAAAACAAAATCATAGAAAAATCCAGTTCTTCTGGATTCTAAGTTTCTTACTATACACATCATAATCATGGGGTCTACCTGGAATTCAGCAAGGCTTTTGACACCGTCCCCCACAGCAAACTGCTGGCTGAGCTGTCAGCTCATGGCTTGGATAGCAACGCTCTGTGCTGGGTTAGGAACTGGCTGGGAGGCCGAGCCCAGAGGGTGGTGGTAAATGGTGCCACATCCAGCTGGTGGCCAGTCACTAGTGGTGTCCCCCAGGGATCAGTGCTGGGCCCCATCCTCTTTAATATCTTCATTGATGATCTGGATGAGGGGATTGAGTCAGTCATCAGCAAATTTGCAGATCATAGAATCATAGAATCATAGAATCAGTCAGGGTTGGAAGGGACCACAAGGATCATCTAGTTCCAACCCCCCGCCATGGGCAGGGACACCCTACACTAGATCAGGCTGGCCAGAGCCCCATCCAGCCTGGGCTTAAACACCTCCAGGGACGGGGCCTCAACCACCTCCCTGGACAACCCATTCCATGGCTTCACCACTCTCATGGTAAAGAACCTCTTGCTCACATCCAGCCTGAATCTCCCCATTTCCAGCTTCATTCCATTTCCCCTAGTCCTATCACTACCTGATACCCTGAGAAGTCCCTCCCCAGCCTTCCTATAGGCCCCCTTCAGATACTGGAAGGCCACAATGAGGTCACCTCGGAGCCTTCTCTTCTCCAGACTGAACAGCCCCAACTCTTTCAGTCTGTCCTCATAGGAGAGGTGCTTCAGCCCTCCGATCATCCTCGTGGCCCTTCTCTGGACACGCTCCAGCACGTCCACATCCCTCCTGTAACAGGGGCTCCAGAACTGGACGCAGTACTCCAGGTGGGGTCTCACCAGAGCCGAGTAGAGGGGAAGAAGCACCTCCCTTGACCTGCTGGCCACACTTCTCCTGATGCAGCCCAGGATCTGATTGGCTTTCCGGGCTGCAAGCGCACATTGAGAGCTCATGTCGAGCTTCTCGTCCACCAGCACCCCCAAGTCTCTCTCCTCCGGACTGCTTTCCAGCCAGTCACTGCCCAGCCTGTATTTATGCCTGGGATTTCCTCGACCCAGATGCAGGACCCTGCACTTGGTCTTGTTGAAGCTCATGAGGTTGGCTTGTGCCCACCTCTCCAGCCTGTCCAGGTCCCTCTGGATGGCATCCCTTCCCTCCAGCGTGTCTGCTGCACCACATAGCTTGGTGTCATCAGCAAACTTGCTGAGGGTGCACTCGATGCCACTGTCCATGTCACCCACAAAGATGTTGAACAAGACTGGTCCCAGGACTGATCCCTGAGGGACTCCGCTTGTCACTGGCCTCCATTGGGACATGGACCCGTTGACAGCCACTCTTTGGGTGCGGCCATCAAGCCAGTTCTTTATCCATCTAGTGGTCCATCCATCAAACCCATGTGTCACCAGCTTGGAGACCAGGAGGTGGTGCGAGACAATGTTGAAGGCTTTGCTCAGGTCCAGGTAAACAACATCAGTTGCTCGCCCCTCATCTATTAATGCTGTCACCTGCTCATAGAAGGCCACCAGGTTTGTCAGGCAGGATTTGCCCTTGGCAAAGCCATGCTGACTATTCCAAATCACCTCTTCACTATTCTTCTGAGTCATTAGTGCCTCCAGGAGGATCTGCTCCATGATCTTATGGAGATGACACCAAGTTGGGAGCAGTTGTTGATCAGTTAGAGGACAGAAGGGCTCTGCAGAGGCACCTCAACCGTCTGGACAGATGGGCGGAGTCCAATGGGATGGCATTCAACAAGTCCAAGTGCCGGGTGCTGCACTTTGGCCACAACAACCCCATGCAGAGCTACAGGCTGGGGTCGGAGTGGCTGGAGAGCTGCCAAACCGACAGGGACCTGAGGGTGCTGGTTGACAGCTGCCTAAACATGAACCAGCAGTGTGCCCAGGTGGCCAAGAAGGCCAATGGCATTCTGGCCTGTATCAAGAACAGTGTGGCCAGCAGGAGCAGGGAAGTCATTGTACCCCTTTACTCAGCACTGATTAGGCCACACCTTGAGTACTGTGTGCAGTTCTGGGCCCCTCAGTTTAAGAAGGGGTCTGGAGCACAAACCCAGGAGAGGCTGAGGGAGCTGGGATTGTTTAGCCTGGAGAAGAGGAAGCTCAGGGAAGACCTCATTGCTGTCTGCAACTACCTGAAGGGGGATTGTAGCCAGGAGGGAGTTGGTCTCTTCTCTCAGGCAACCAGCACCAGAACAAAGGGACACAGTCTCAAGCTGCAACAGGGGAAGTTTAGGCTTGAGGTGAGGAGAAAGTTCTTCACAGAGAGAGTCATTTGCCATTGGAATGGGCTGCCTAGGGAGGTGGTAGAGTTACCATCCCTGGAGGTGTTCAAGAGGGGATTGGACATGGCACTTGGTGCCATGGTCTAGTCATGAGGTCTGTGGTGATAGGTGGGACTCAATGATCTTTGAGTTCTCTTCCAACCTTGGTGATACTGCAATACTGTGTGATTTTAGAGAAGCTGCACCATTTTCACTGAATTTATTCTGAACTTTTTTGTTCTCTGAAGCAAATTAAATAATGGTCTTTTACCTTACTGAGTGGGAAGACATTGCTAGAGGCATAAACCTTTTACATGGGTCATTTTGGCCTGAAATGGTCAAAGAGCTACACTTCAATAATGGTGTAGGTATCGTACTGTGGGCGAATTCTTCAACCTTTATGGAGTTTAGTATTATGTTCTGCAATATGGAAGACAGATTTACAGAGTATTTGTGGTTGTAAGGCACTTCTAAAGATCATCTAGTCCAATGTGCTGCTCAAGGAGGTTTAGCTAGAACTGGTTGCTTAAGACTATGCTCAGTTGGGTTGTGAATATTTCTGCAGATGAAGACTCCACAAGCTATCAGGCAACCTGTGTTGGTGTTGAATCACCTTCACAATAAAAAGCTTGTTTTCTTATGCCTTTCACTAGACTCACTTCAGTAAGTCCCTAACTTTCTTGTACTGGGGAGCACAGGATTAAACAGAATTAAAGATTTTGTTATACATTCAACTTAAGCATGTGAGTATGAAGCTCACTCCATTCATCTAAATAGGAGTGAGCTACTTAGCACAACGTACTACTTCAGGTTGAAAATATGAGAGTAAAGAGGTCTTTGGAGATAAGACCTTTGACTCATAGCAGTGAGGTTTGCATAAGTGAGGCAACATAAGTCGCTGCATTTGGGATGATAGAATTGATCTAGGGAAACTCAGGATCCTACTCTGGAGAGTGCACGACAAGACTAGGAGACAGCTCAAGAATTCAGCAACAAATCATCTTAGCAATAACTTCAAAATAATAATTATACAGGACAGAACTACTCACTGAAAGGCTTCAAGTTTGAAACATCCTAGAAACCTGTAGAAAATTTCCCTTTCCCAAACAGAATCCAGTTAGGTAGGCAAAGAAAAGACTGGTAGTCTAAGTTCAGAGACATGAACACAGATTCAGCCTCATTTTATATCACCTGATTCAGGTCATTAGCCACACTGTAGTACTGCCTCTTTCTGACCATAAACAACAGGAAAACAGGCTACATTATCTAATGGTTCAACAACATCTAAAGTCTTGTAATCTTGTCTGAGAAACTGAAAAGCATCAGGGCTGAGTGCAATTTGGATTTTGAAAATGTCTTTCATGAAAAAGACACTGGCTGCCTTCTCTATTACATTTGTTTATCATATGTTGTCTTAGAGCAAATACAAAAGCTTTGATTCTCTGTTTTGCAATATTAAAAAATCCTCCTGTGTCCTTTTCTCTTTCAATGACACCTTCCTGCCTGCCTTTGGATGTCACAGGCAAGGACTTTGCCGATGGAGTGATTAAACGATATGCAGTCTGTCCTTAGCAGTGAAGGTGATAATTACACAGAGAACAGCAACTAAGGAATAAGGATGTTCCCCTGGAGCCGGACTCAGAATAAAAACATCAGATGTGTGTTGCTCTCAATAGCACAGGGCCTCTCTTCATTACTGCCCCATCAGTCTTCTGAAATTGATTCAATTTCATCCACTTTAATGAAGTTTAACAAAAAATGTCACTGAAGAATTTCAATGTTGTCTTCTCTCTCAGCAGCTGACTTTCTCCAGAGCACCGAAAATACCACCTTCTATTCAGCAAAGTATGCAAACTGAAACAACTATCATATGTTAAGTTTTAAACTTTTCTTTTATTAACCCAAATGTTTACAGTGAATTATTTTTAAACTGTCTTTCACAAGATGATTTCTTTTATTCCACTTTGCAGTTCTGAGAATGCATCTCATACAATATGAAAAAGCATTTATGACCCAGTCACATGCTTCACTGAGCACAGAAAGCCTTATCTTTTCCTGTGTTGATTATCTTTGCTCTAGGAGAGGTAACATTATCTGCATATCAAAACAGAACAGCAAAGCTGCTCTGAAATGAACTGTTTATTCTTTTATTTAGAGTTGTGTTATCAGGCCCCCTGTTTCAGAACAGCAGAAACACAATGCAAGAAAATAAATTAAAAATATAATAAAATCAGGAAAACCTCAAAGTCTCACTGGAATACCCTCAGAAAACCAGTAATCCTCAAGGAGTATATGTTAGAAATAGTCCCAACGATTTCACCAGGTTTTCTCAAATAAAAATGTTTTCTTTAATGTAATCTACCTGATGTTTTGCCTAATGGCAAAGTATTAGTGTGGAAATTTCTTTCAGGTAGAAATCAAATATCTGCACTAATCACAGTCCGGTCCACAAAGCAGAATACTACAAATTGTTCAATGTAGTAAAAGTCCATCAATTCCTGAAGAGAAATCATTTCAGTGATTCCTAGTAATTATTTGGTTTATCTGCTACAATTCCATATGCTGGACAAACAACACTATCAAATGCATCTGTTAAATCACATGCCAGTACCAGCCATCTCATACTGATTGCATGCTGTTATAAATAGTTGCTATTATTTTTAGTATATCTCTTATTTTTATCACTTACATCTAAAACTGGATATGGAAATACTAAAACTAGTGAAATATTCTTGTTGGTTATTCAGTAAAATTAATAACACCCCAGTCTGTCAATAGGCTTGTTATGTCCAGGTGTTTTATGCCATGAATGACAAAATTGAGAAATAGAAGTCAATGTGTCATTTCTGAACTCGCAACCACTTGCTAATGGACTGAAAAACCCTATAAGACACATGAGCAACATGTAGTTTCTTATACTATATTTGCTTTTGAAAAACTTAATTTTGTTTAGCAAAACCAGTAGTATTTTCTTCAGAGGAAAAGAGAGAAAAGAAAAAGTCTTGCTAGTTTCAAGTATTCCTTCCTTTTTTATCATTATGCCCCCTTACTGTACTTAAAACTTTATAAATAAGGTAGGTGTTTTATAAATAGATATGATACAAGAGTTTGGTATGAGGCTTAACAAGGCCAAGTACAGGGCCCTACACTTTGGCCACAATAACCCCATGCATCGCTACAGACTGGGGGATGAGTGGCTGGAGAGAAGCGGGGCAGAGAGAGACCTGGGAGTGCTGGGTGACAACTGGCTGAACATGAGCCAGCAGAGTGCCCAGGTGGCATGGACAGCCAATGGCATCTTGGCTTGTATCAGGAATAGTGTGGCCAGCAGGACTAGGGATGGAATTCTGCTCCTGTGTGCGGCACTGGTGAGT
The DNA here is from genome assembly GCA_033816785.1 of Picus viridis. NCBI lineage: Eukaryota > Metazoa > Chordata > Aves > Piciformes > Picidae > Picus > Picus viridis. Next base: position 45,910,362 of record CM066567.1, on the reverse strand, counting down.
ACTGTGAGGTGAACACTGCCTCACCTCAGGTACTGTCTGCAGTTCTGGGTCCCTCACTGCAAGAAAGATATTGAGGTGCTGGAGTGGGTCCAGAGGACAGCGACGAAACTGGTGAAGGGACTGGAGGGAAAGTCTGATGAGGAGAGACTGAGGGAGCTGAGGGTGTTTAGCCTGGAGGAGACTTGGGGGTGACCTTATCACACTCTACAAGTACCTGAAGGGAAGTTGTAGTAAGGTGGGGGTCAGGCTCTTCTGCTAGGCGGCTTGTGACAAGACGAGAGGGCATGGCCTGAAGCTGTGCCAGGGTAGGTATAAACTGGATGTTAGGAAGTACTTCCTCATGGAAAGGGGAATTAGAGACTGGAATGAACTGTCCAGGGAGGTGGTGGAGTGTTCCTGGGGCTGTTTAAGGAAAGATTGAATGTGGCACTTAGTAACATGGTCTGGTTTATGTGGTGGTGTTAGGTCATAGGCTGGACTTGATGATCTCAGAGGTCTATTCCAGCCTCAATAATTATGTGGTTCTGAAAAGCATAAACAACTTTCTCAGTATGTTTGAATAGTTAACCCTAGAAAATCTTGGTTTGTGTACAATCTGGTTGGTGAGGGGAATTTTTGAAATCAAATGCTCTAGTGCTGATTCTTCACTGTCTGTTATGCTGTAGAGAAAAAGAAAAAAACAGAAGAGCAATATAGACGCCTCTTGTTCACAGTAAATCTGATCTATCCATTAGATGACTGTCTTATAAAATATTTATAATCACTTCTGCCTTGGGATCTTGAAGTTTGCTCTCTCCTAGTGATATTTGATAAGAGCTATTGTACCATTTCAGCATTATCTCGAAGGATCAGATTGGAATGGCAGTATTTGCACAAATACAGTTTAAGCATCTACAAATCATTTTACAGCAGAAGTTCACTGCACAATTGATATAGAGGAGAACAAATGCACCTGAGTAAACACAGTAGTACGCATAAAGCATGATCTTCCCTCCCTTACTTTACTGTTTGAAAATATGTGGAGTGTATTTCTCCCCTCCTACTGTAAAACCACACCCAAGGGCTTTTGTATCAATGACAGCCACCTTTGAAAGAAAATCCTTTTCATTATTTTATAATACTAAAATAAATATTTATGGCAAAGAAAAAGTGCATAATTCTCGCAGTCCTAACAACAGCTATAATTAACACAGTGCAGTTAAGTGCATTTCCTTGGCCTGGTTAACATTTTAGTCCCATCAGTAACAATAAGTCATGGTTTAGACATGCCAATGGATAAACCGAATGTCAGCTAAGCTGGGATAGAAACTCTCTGTACGTGTCATAGAATCACTACCAAGGTTGGAAGAGACCTCAAAAATCATCAAGTCCAACCTGTCACCGCAGACCTCATGACTAAACCATGACACCAAGTGCCATGTCCAATCCCTTCTCGAACACCTCCAGGGATGGTGACTCCACCACCTCCCTGGGCAGCCCATTCCAATGGCTAACAACTCTCTCTGTGAAGAACTTTCTCCTCACCTCGAGCCTAAACTTGCTCTGGCACAGCTTGAGACTCTGTCCTCTTGTTCTGTGCTCTTCTTCATGCAGAAGAACTTAAGTTAGCTTAACTCTCTGATGTTATTCTAGGTTTAGATCTGGTGAAAGAATGCAGGACTCAACAACTATAAGATTTATTATTATGAAATTGATCTTTGATTTGGGAATCAGACTTTTTCAGATGAAACTCATAGTCTTCATAGTATATTTTAAATTAAAAATACTGGTTTAGCTTTACAATTATGAAAACTCTAACAACAACCAGAACAACAAATTGAATGTTTTCAATTGGTCAGTATGACCTGTGGAGAACCAATCCAATGCAATTTCATTTCTAGGTAATTTGTCTGGATTGTCCAACTGTCCTATACAGAGTTTTTTAACTTCAGTAAGAATTTAAAAGATTTCAGCATCAGATGGGTATTTAGATTCAAATATCATCTATCCTGATGATTTCTTTTAATTATTCTGAATATCCATTATTTACCATTTACGTAGTTTTTTCTGAGAACTTGAGCCAGTGTACATCATCCTTAATCAATGCAAATGGCAAAAGCTTTAGGAGCTTCAGAAAGTATCAGGGTCTGTATATTGGTCATTGTTCCTTTGGGTGTATCCTTTTCTAAATCCAAATGAGAAGATACAGGGTTGATTTCCAGTTCTGACTCTAATACAATAATGTTAACAGTCTGAAGCAATATTCCATAAAGTCACAGCACAGCTATATTCAGGCAAAGAAATTCCTAGCAGCTGTGAAGGCCTCTCTGCTTCACAGCACAGCACATGCAGTGCTATTCTGTCCTCCAGACATCTTCTGATGGCTGTGTTAGCAAACAGCACCAGAAGCAGATACCATTATGAAAGAACTGGGTTGACACCATCTGAAGCAAGCAGCAGGCAGGCAGTCCCACATGTACGGGTGAAAGTCCTAGTCTCTCATTCCTGAATTATAGGCAGAAGGATGAGCTGAAGCAGCCCAAGCCATAAACACATATTTTGAAAATGAAACAGTAAAGAGTTGTTCAAACAATTAGGACAGAATCAATATTTCTTAATGCTGTTACTGGCTTTCAAATATGATTTGTATTTCACTTTTCAGTTTAAGAAAGCTTTTTTAATATGAAAAATGTTTGTGAGATATAGAAGTCCTAGGTAGCCTCTAATTGGTTTCTGTCTTTTGGCCTTAGTGCTAGAGTCTTCAGAGAGAGAGTCTTAAGTAGGGCTTAGCCCAGAACACATCGAAATTGTCTTCATGTCCTGGGGTATTTTTGGGCCCACAGCTGAAAATAAACAAAGTAATTCACCCTCTTTGCTGACTTTTTCCATATGCTGAGCTATTGCTCAAGGATTCTGTAGATGTTTATTCAGGAGAAGTTTGCTGGTATCTTTCAGGATGAAAAAGATCAAAGTCAAGAGAATAGAGCTGAATTTGAGAGCTGACCTGGAGAGTTTAGGGCAGTGGAGACTATATGTTACTGAGTAAAATCTGTACTTAAATAAATAAATAACTATGGAAAAAATAAATTCAAACACTAACAATACAAAAAAAGTTAATTACCTTGGATTTTAAAGACATGTAATTTTATGTTTTAATAAGTAGAATATTGATGTTTTCCTCCTTAATTATTATGTGTCACGTGGATGGTGACAAAGAAAATATTAAGCAACTTTCTTACCAAGAACTTGTTTTCCTTCAGTCTGAACAGGCCTATTTTCAATGCTTTTGTTATTTTTTAACTTGTTGGCTGAGAAACAGAGATATTTTAGCAATCTTACATTAGCTTAAGGGATTTATGCACAAAAAAATATTGCAGTTATTAAAGAAGTTGCAACTTAAATTTAATTATGACTAAAGTGAATTTCATTATTTTGATCCAGGTTTATGTTCTTGCCTGAAAATTATACTTATGTTTAGAGGGAATATCCTGGTGTTTTCTAGTTATTTGCACAAAAGCAGTTTCAGGCATTTTGAGCTGTCTTTCACTGTAACATTTGCTTCCAGAAGAAGCCCCTTTCAAGACTGATCTTTCACTGAAAATCCACATTACATAAGCAACCATAAAACTGGGCTGCTGACTGTTATATCTCCACAATTTTGTGAATCAGAGGGCTGTGTCAGAATTAGAGGTGTTCTTTGGCCTCTTTCCTAGTATGGTTTTATAAATTTATATCTAAAAGAGATTTTTCAATAGACTACCTTAATAAAAAAGCCAAATAAACAGAGCAAATTCCTGAGGAAGCCAGAAAGAAGACAAGCAATGGCAACGCAGCTTCCATTTTAGTCTGTGTTTTTGCATACATAACATCCTTAGTATTATAGCATCATAGCATCAGTCAGGGTTGGAAGGGACCACAAGGATCATCTAGTTCCAACCCCCCTGACATGGGCAGGGACATCCTGCACTAGATCAGGCTGGCCAGAGCCTCATCCAGCCTGGTCTTAAACACCTCCAGGGATGGGGCCTCAACCACCTCCCTGGACAACCCATTCCAGGGCTTCACCACTCTCATGGTGAAGAACTTCCTCCTCACTTCCAGCCTGAATCTCCCCACCTCCAGCTTCATTCTATTCCCCCTAGTCCTATAACTACCTGATCTCCTGAGAAGTCCCTCCCCAGCTTTCTTGTAGGCCCCCTTCTGCCACTGCTAACAGTATCAAGAAGTGGGTTGAAATAATTTAGAAGTTTTTATTTTTTTTTAAGAGCATACCACATAGCACAAGCCCTATGAGGAGAGGCTGAGGGAGCTGGGATTGCTTAGCCTGGAGAAGAGGAGGCTCAGGGGAGACCTTATCGCTGTCTACAACTACCTGAAGAGAGGTTGTAGGCAGGCAGGGGCTGGTCTCTTCTCCCAAGAAACCAGCACCAGAACAAGAGGATGCAGTCTCAAGCTGTGCCAGGGGAGGTTTATACTGGATGTTAGGAAGAAAGTCTTTGTAGAGAGAGTGATTGCCCATTGGAACGGGCTGCCCGGGGAGGTGGTGGAGTCACCATCATTGGAGGTGTTTAGGAGGAGACTTGATGGGGTGCCATGGTTTAGTTGATTAGATGGTGTTGGATGATGGGTTGGACATGATGATCTTGAAGGTCTCTTCCAACCTGGTCTGGTCTATTCTATTCTATTCTATTCTATTCTATTCTATTCTATTCTATTCTATTCTATTCTATTCTATTCTATTCTATTCTATTCTATTCTATTCTATTCACATTGCTTTAGTCCTCTATTAAAACACTGAGATCACTACAAATCATCCTTCTTCTTGGTGTTAATTCCCCTTCGCATCTATACAAGAAGGAGAGAAACAAGAATTTCAGTAAGAGGTAAGAGAGCACTGTGTCTGTATGGTAAAGCAAGGAGTCTATGCAAACAATATATGAAAAACTACCCTTGAGGTCCCTCACTGGTGTTTGAAAATTGCTTAGATCAGGCAATGCTCCAAGGTCTGCTTCACTGACCCATTTTGTACTGAGGAAATAACCTTCCTCAAGTTAAAGATAGGCCTGTGAGACACTTGCAGCTCCTTCCAGAAATATGTTTCCATGTTTATATTATTTTGTAGAGCTCAGATATACTCCAGCTCTAGTTTTAAAACTGAAAATATTTTCATATACAGTCTATTCCAGGTTCCAATTTTTATTACTGTAACTTGTTTACAGAGTCCTATATTTGTCTCACAGATGGTGTCTAAGGCAATGTGTCCATTTGTGGACATTTTGTGAATTTAATCTGTGACAAATTAGGGCAATGTAAGATTTCAGTCATCTAGGGTTATCATTCTCCAGAAGACGAAAATGGAGACATTTTGCTGTTTGTTGGAGGTTTTGTTTGTTTGATTGATTTTGGGGTTTTTTAATTATTTATTTGGGTTTTTCAAATTTTTTTTTTTTTTTACTTTTTTTTAAAATAGCATTCACTGGACTTTAAAAGAAGTATGTTCAAATACACCCACAGAGATTAACATAACACTGGGAAATCTGCCAGTTTCATTTTATTGCTTGCATCACAGTAGCACTTAAAAGCTTTACAGGCAATGCCTGTACTAGTAAATTAATCTGCACAGGGGTATGGTAACAGGCAATGCCACACAGCCATTGCTACTATTATCCTGTTAACATGGCTGTCACCTGGGACAGCTGGTGTTTGCACAGAAAATTTGTAGACACAGTTCAGGAAACAGCACTGATCAAGTCAATCCCAAAAGGTAATCTGAAGGCACCCTGTTTCAAAGGGTAAGACATTTAGTCATCTGGATGTGAGACGCGTCGTAACACTTGATCTAAGAGCTATAGAGCAGTCCTTGGTTTGCCTCCTTTAACAGTACTGTTACAGACTTGTATCTTGGAGCAGTTAAAATAAATTATACATACCTCAAGAAGTTAAAGGCTCTAACATAAAAGGAGAGCAATAAACATCATTGGAATTCATGCCAACACAGCAGGGTCCTGCAGCCTCCTGTTGTCTGAACCTGGTAGAGATTTATGACAACACTAATGCTAATAGTGGGCCATTATCTTAAATAGTTATGCTTATATTCTCTGGTTCCAGATTCACTTTCCAACACTGATCTAACTGGGAGCATTGTTACACAGAGTTTGTTCCATATTGTGTTTTTCCTTTTCTTTTTTTTTTTTCATGTTTACATTATGAAGGATAGACATGGTGCAGACAACAAAAAAGAAAATGAAACCAATAAAAAATTCACAACAAAAAAGTACAATGGGAAGTAAGAATAACCTGTTCTGAGGAAAGAGGAGGAAGTATCCAGTATCTGAAGAGGGCCTACAAGAAAGCTGGGGAGGGACTTTTTAGGGTGTCAGGTAATGATAGGACTACAGGGAATGGAAAAACAATAGAAATGGGTAGATTCAGACTGGATGCTAGGAAGAAGTTCTTCACCAAGAGGGTGGTGAGACATTGGAGCAGGTTGCCCAGGGAGATGGTAAAAGTCCCATCCCTGGAGGCTTTTAAGGCCAGGTTTGGATGTTGCTTTGAGCAACCTGACCTAGTGTGAGGTGTCCCTGCCTATGGCGTGGGGGATGGAACTAGATGATCCTTGAGGTCCCTTTCAACACTAACAATTCTATGATTCAGTAAAAAAAAGCAAAGGAGAATGTACAAGACAAGACACCAGATCAAATGCCAAATAACATTGAACTGCATCTGGGAAAATGAACAAAACCTCCTAATATCCTAGGTTTGCAAGGAGTGTATAACCCTTTGCTTTTCTTGCTGGAGATTGTAGAACAGCAAAGGATGTGTGAGCAGATCTTTACTCCTAGGGAAGTCCTGTTGTCAAAAGATTCTTGCTCTGCTGAATATTTTCACTGATGGAGAGGGAAATGACGTATCTGCCAAAGTGAGTGTATAACACTTCCAGAGAAAACATACAGGATGTGCTATAAAAAGAAAAAACTGAAGATTTCTGTAAGTTATACTTCAGGATTTGCTGAAAAAAGGGGTCTGTTTTAAAAATACTGAATTGCCTTGTTACTCTGGGTATTTAAGATACCTGGCCTACAGTTTTTCTGCTATGGTTTGTATTTATGGTTCACCTCTAAATCCCCAAAGTAACAAATATTCTATCATGTCCTTCTGTATGAATGTGGAGTTGTTTGTGGAAAGGTTGAAAAAAAATAATCCACCAAAGTAAAAGCTTTTTCTCTGGTTTCTTTTCTTTCTTATTCTTCCTTATTCTTATCACTGTTCTCTTCCATACACTTTGCCTCCCACAGCTTGTTGATTTTAAGTTTCTTTTCTCTCACTGTCTCTGTGTATCCCCAATGACCACACAGTATTTATTTTTTTCAAGTTTTATTTCTTTGCCTGGACTCCCATAGTAACTCATTTCCTACAACTGATCTTCCCTCTGCATCACACTTACCATATTGGTATATATATCCCTCTCCGTCTTTTTACTCTGCTTGATAGTTATGACTTCTGTTTCTGGAGGATGTTTCCACTTTTTTTTTTCTCTTAGCTTTCTCTTCTTCCCTTTCACTGCTTAAAACACTCAATTCCATCTAAGCATCACTTATTTTTATTAACAAAAGAGAATATGTACTGCTTCAGGATACAATGTACAGCAGAGCTGCGTGGTGAAGCCCTAGAATGGGTTGTCCAGGGAGGTGGTTGAGGGCCTGTCCCTGGAGGTGTTTAAGACCAGGCTGGATGAGGCTCTGGCCAGCCTGATCTAGTGTAGGGTGTCCCTACCCATGGCAGGGGGTTGGAACTAGATGATCCTTGTGGTCCCTTCCAACCCTGACTGATGCTATGATACTATGATCTCTAGGATTTCTTGTGGTTTGGATTTCCTTAAAGTAAATCTATTGCTTACACTAAGTAAGGTGATGTTATTACATCTTCAGGCATTAGGTGACATTCTCCTTTTACAGGTCCATTTCCACTTGCTTCCTCTAATGTGCTTCCCATTATATCTTTTTTTTTTTTTTTTTTTAATTTGTTGAGAATATTGTTCATATAAAGACTCTGCCTCTTCATCTTTTTTTTTTGTTTTACATTTGTATATTACCTCAGTAAAAAATAATGATCTGTGAAACAACCTTGTGCATTTATGAAGCCTGTTATGTAGACTAGCACCAACACCGTTGAGTAAGACGTGCAAATCCTATCACTCATGGATACACAGGAGGGCCATAACAGCTGATAGATTTTAAGTATCTATAGGCACTGACTGAAGTAGTTCATAAAACAGCTGTGTGTCTCAGTTTAAGGAGCGAAACAAGCTCTCTAACTCTTCTCAAAGTAGTTAAAGAAAAACTCCACACAGGGTTGGATAGAAATACAGAATATTATTGGAAGTTTAAATGGAAGTGCTATTCATAGACTACATGCTACAGTGCAAAGCATAGTGTGGTGGTTTGCCATGATTAAGAGACAGGACACAACCTGATCCAGGCCAAGTGTCCAATTTATTGCACAAAATCTTTTCTTTACAATGGCTAACACAACTGAAAAGCAGTTTGTGATTGGTTATTATACTCGTTCAAGTGACAGTTGTAAACTCAGGATTGGCTACAGAAAATGCATTACACTAACACCTATATCTTATCAAGGTTTTAGCAAGCATCAGAGGAAAATTAAAAGCTCAGGGACTCTATTACAACAATCTATAATATTTACTAATTCTTGCACTTCAGGTCACAATGACCATTTGTAATCAGGTATCTGTGTTCCTTCAACTACACCACTGCATTGTGTTCCCATGGTTTATGATCCATCAAGGTTAAAACATCTCCCCCTATCAGCCCAGCAGTGTTTGGAGCTCTGCTCTCTAGGATTAACGCTTCAGTGGTTTGGCCCCTAGCCTGGAGGCCAGACGCCCACCAAAGCCACTCTATTACTCCCCCTCTTAAGTAGACAGGGGGAGAGGGAAAGAAAACTATAACAGAAGCCAGTAATAGGATAGGAGCAATTTTAATAACACTAATAAGCAAACAGCAATAGACCACACAGAAGCAAAACGCAGAGAGAGAGATGTTAGTGTCTACTTCCCATCAGCAGGACGATGGTTGGTCTCAGGAAGCAGGGTTCTCTAAGTGTGGTGGTTCCTTGGGAGGATAGACTCCACGGACAAATCCCCACACTTCCTTCTTTCACTTCATTCTTATACCTGAGCTGATGTCATATGGTATGGAATACCTCTTTGGCCAGTCTGAGTCAGCTGGATCAGCCATGTCCCTTCCCAAGAACTTGCCCACCCCTCAATGTACTCTTGGGGCAGGGAAATGTTGAAATAACACAGCCTGGATATTTATTCAACAGTAGCCAAAACATTGCTGTGTTGTCAACTACTGCTGCAAAAAACCCCACAGCCCTAGAAAGGTGCTGTGAAGAGAATTAACTCCAGCTCAGTCCAACCCAGTACACATAGAAAATTCAAAGAAATCCATAGGGCAAGATTCTACCAAAACATCCTTGGGTTTCCAACAACCTTCCTCCAAACCAGGCCAGAAAATCCAGGCCTCAAATGAGCCGCCACCACCACCACCACCAACCCCCACCCCGTGCATTTCTATCCCCACTGAATACCAAACCCAATGCAGCAAAAATCTGGCTCACCAGTTTCAGGCCCCAGCCAGGCTGCTCCAAAGCCAGCTCCCATGCATCTGAAAAGATAAGGGAGCCAGCCAGGAAGAAAAAGAGTGAGGGAGAAGAAAAGGGGCAGAAACTGACTGTGCAGCCAGTTTTATAGAGATACAGACATTATGGGAATGAAATAACATAGGATTGCAATTTCCTGTCCACCCCTGGATGCTCTGGAGCTCCTGGTGGTCCTCAACTTTACGGTCCTCAACTTTATGGTTCTGCAGCACCCTGGCTCAAACCATAACACTGTGCTCTTATTTGCAAAAATGTGGGCAACTGGTTGGTTAATATTTTTTTTTAATTGTTATTTTTCCTCATGTAGCCAGGGTTGGAAACTGCTTACAAAATCATAACTCTCAGGTTTACTTTATCTAAGGAGTTTGTTGCTTGATAATTATAGAATATAAGGCACTGAAAAGTCATTACAAAGTAGCCTCAGCTGTTAATCCATCTCTCTTGGCTATATAGCATACACGGGAGGTCAGCTGCTGCAGACGGTTTCTGGAAACAGACTCACTT